>CM072995.1:247265634-247800634 GCA_037038555.1 Rhynchonycteris naso
AAACTTGGAATGCGCTTCCCATCACATACCACACACATCAGCATGTGAGTATTGCTGTCCTGATAGTGTTTGGCTCTACGTATGCATGTGAGCAGTCTTTCTCACATCTAAAGAATGTTAAGACCAACCTACGATTATGTTGAATGGATGGAAGTCTCAACACCTGCATGAAGCTTAACCTCACCACATATCAACCAGACTAGAAAGCCATCAGCAAAACCATGCAGCACCAGAAATCACATTAATTGTAAGAAGTACTTTATTCATCACTGGTTAGCAACAGCATAACATTATTAAAAAGAATTCAGAGACTTATTGTACTTTAAAATTGTTGGTCTTACATAAAATGCACACATTTATTTGTATTTAGTGTTAAACATATTGTATGACTCTCACAGAATTACATTTTAAAATATGTAGTGTTCATGGCTCTCTCAGCTAAAAAGGTTCCTGACCCCTGATTTAGTTTCTCATTCTGTAAATGTACAGCCAGGAATTTTTGAATGTTCTGAGGGAAAATTGTGATAACTGTCATGCTCACATTCTTGAAGTTCCCTTTCTCTTGGTTCCTGGCTGCTTCAATAATTTTGGGTTTTATTTTTTCTTTCTACATTCTCTTGAGATTGCTATAAATTTCAAGATGTTGCATTCTGTTTGGTCTCTAGAGCTCATATCATTTGGCAAATATACCTTATGCTGACTCCCAGTGACTCATGTCCTTGTGTAATATCTTCCAACCAAGTGAGGGTTAAACTATGGCTTGATTCTAAACAACGGACTATGAGAAGGCTGATGTCACTGTCCTAGAAGATCAGAGATTAAGAGATTCTCCTTGAAAGCTTGATGCATTGAGTATGCACAATTAGAAAGCACATCAGGAAACTGAGGACTCCTTCAGTCCAGAAGCAGAAAAGAGACAGCAGATTGATTAAACTTTGAAGTAGATTCTTCACCAGCCGAACCTCAAGATGAGAAAGCAACTTGACACTTGTGAAGCCTGTGCAGAGGGTAGAGCTGAGCTCTGCTTAGGGCCCTGGTCACGGAAGCTGTGGGGTAATTAATGTATATTGTTTTAGGTGCTATGTGTGTGGTGATTCATTATCTAGTGGTAGAAACCCACTATGCACCACAAATTGCCAAACGTCTGGAGGAAAAAAGAAAGAAGCAATTTAGAGCCCATCTCAATGCATTTCTCTTCTTTCCAGGATATTGATCTCCTAAGTCTTAGCTTAAGATGAGTATTTGCCCATGCCTTTAAATAGCCTTTCTTTCTCTCTTTCTTTCTTTCTTCTTTCTTTCTTGTTCTTTCTTTCTTTCTTTCTCTCTCTCTTTCTTTCCTTATTCTTCCCTTCTTTCTTTATTTTTCTTACCTGTTTTATTAAAGCTTATATTGCCTTCATACTAGTTCTTGAAGATAGATTAATATAAGTTCCTTACTAGCCATAATGACCAGAAAGTCAAGAGAAAAACTATCAAACTAATTAAATGATTGTTGATTGTTGTGATGTTGCTAGATATAAGATTAATATACAAAACTAAATTTTATTTTAAATATATATAAATTATATATATGTATATCAGCAAAGAAGTATAAAAGGCTGTTATATATATAAGAATAAATCTAACAGAATATGTGCACTAAAACCTACAGAGAATTAATGAAGTTGTAAATAAACAATAAGTATACTATGTTTATGATTAGAATATTTTTTTTATAAAATTTGTGTATAAATTCAAAGGTCCAAAAGTAGATACATCAATCTCAAAGAATAACACAGAGAGAGCAATCATTCAACCAGATATCAAGACCCATTTTTAAGTGACAATAATTAAGATTGTGGGTATCATTACAATATGAATAAGAGAAACAGAACAGAGACCCAGAATCAGGACTGAGCACTTGACTTATGACATAGGAGGAACGACAGAACACCAAGTAGATGATGACCGTTTTTAATAAATCTGTTAGAACAAAGTATTGCTATTTGACACAGACTTCACAGCATAAAAAATAAATCAGGTGGATTGTTGATCTAAATGTAAGAGTCAAGTGATTAAACTTTTAGAAGGCATTGTACAAAAGTATCTCATGCTCCCAGGGCAGAAGGTGAGATACAAAATGCACTGAGCAAATAGGAGAAAAGGATAAAATGGCTTCATTAAAACTAAGAATTTCTGTTCATTAAAATTACTATTAAGGACCTGAAAAAGAAGTCATAGAGTAAGAGGAGATATTTCTAACATAGACAATGGACATACACATTCAAAATATAGAAAGAACTCTCACAAATTAATATTTTTATTGGAGAACTCAGTAGGAAAAGAAATAGCAAGAGACCTTGAACAGCTTCCTCATAAACAAAAATAAACAAATAGTCAAAAAAATTAAAAATTATCCTTGAAAAGATATTTAATATTAATGTCATCAGGAAGCACAAGTTCAACCATAATAAAATACAATTAGACCTATATCTTTTTTTTTTTTTTACAGGGACAGAGAGAGTCAGAGAGAGGGGTAGTTAGGGATAGACAGACTGGAATGGAGAGAGGTGAGAAGCATCAATCATTAGTTTTTCATTGCTGTCGCAACACCTTAGTTGTTCATTGATTGCTTTCTCACATGTGCCTTGACTGCGGGCCTTCAGCAGACTGATCCACCCCTTGCTGGAGCCAGCGACCTTGGGTCCAAGCTGACAAGCTTTTGGTCAAGCCAGATGGGCCTGCGCTCAAGCTGGTGAGCTCGGGGTCTCGAACCTGGGTCATCCACATCTCAGTCCGACGCTCTATCCACTGCGCCACCGCCTGGTCAGGACAGACCTTTATCTTAATAGGTATCATTGAAAGGGAAGACATCACAAGAAAATGCTAAATATTGGGAAGATGTAAAGCAATGAAGACTTTTGTGTATGCAGTTGAGTAAACTGATATATTTGTGTTTGGGAAACTTCTGTACATTTGTACAGTGGAATGCTATGAACACATGTATTGAAAAAAACACAGCTTCACATACCAAAATGATCAAGTCTCCCCAAAAGTGACATGGAATAAAAGAAGCTGGAACAAAATTTTGATCCCATTCATACAAGGTTTAGGAAATTTCAAGCATAAATTACAGTGTTAGAAATCACAATAGTATTCATTGAGGTTATTTGACAGGAAATAAATGGGGCTTTTGGTGGTTGGGAAATATTTTATTTTCAACCTGGGGGCTTCTTGATCTGTGCCTTTAAGTTTCACACATGTTAGTTTGTGTACATGCGCATGTGTGTGTGTATTAAACTCCACAATAAAATGTTAAAAAAGATTGCTATTTGTTTTACTAAATAAGAACATTTTTTTTACTAAATGATACAATGCCATACTCAAATGTGCAAACTCTGGGTGGCAGGGATAAAAATAAGAACAAATAAATAGAGGCAAAAGTCCCTGCTGGTTAATAATAACCAGGAGACAGTTTCCTTAGCACTGGAAGCGAATCCTGGTTGAACGCTGATGGACCCCCATACCTCGGCTGCCAGGGCTCTCTGGCTGCTGCTAGAAGCAGCCTGAAGAATGCAAGGAGTTTTGGCTGTGACCTTGGCTAGGGTATTTTCATTGGCTGTTCATTCCCTAGTCAGAGTTGACCCTTGTTCTTGGGCCAACAACACTGCCATCATTCACACCCCGTGGACAGGAACTGCCTGTCCCTTCTGTGTACTGCCCCATGACACAGGCTCACTTCATGTTCTCTCTTCTTAGTGGCACCAGACACTTTACATGCATCATTCCTTTCACCTGGTTCAAAGCTCTCCAAATGATGCACCTGCAAGGACATGAGTTTAAATCCTGTCCCACCTATGATATTATTGTTGTAGTAGCGGTTTTGTTCAAAGGTGAACAATCAAGAAAGGGAGAGTCAGGAACCACCTCCTTAGCAAAATCCTTACATCATTTTTATACCCTAACGATGGATGGCGATTGGCTAGCAGGGATCTTCTTCAGGGTGAGGAGTCACTGCCTGGTCCCCCCACCCCAGGCCTTAGAGAAAATCAGTGAGTGAAATGGGTCTTTTGTATTAAAAATGACTAACTTCATCATCAGAGAAGCTATAATTAAATCAGCTATATAAGGTAAAAAAAATGAAGCCAAATGTCAAACTTACATAAAACAGAGTAGTTATCTCTAGGATCTTCAGTGATTAAAAAGGAGAGAGTGTAGGCCCCAGGGTTTTCTTTGAAGGAGAGAAGTGAGTGGCGTAAAGTCCTTTAAACTTTCAACTCAGCAGCAAAGAGGAGATGCAGACACCACAGACCTCAAGCATTTTCCAGAGGGTGAGAAAGGAACGAGCAGAGAGCTTAGTATATACCATACACTGCGTACTTCCTCACACTAGGGGCATAGTCGTTTCTAAACCTATCTTGGAATTAGCAGGTGTGCGGAAGAGAAATATTTAAAGATTTAAGATGATTTAATCTCTTGCAATCTCTATGTATTTAAAACATTTCAATTTTAAAGGTAATAAATAACATTATCAAGATGACAGATGTCTCAGAGTAGAACTCCTAAGGGAAGGCTTAGGTGATGTCACTGTCACAGCCACAGCTAGGCTTGAATTGAACCCTGTTGGGTCATAAGAGCAAGAGTTCAGACTGAGGAAGAGTATGATCTCCAGGGCCTGCTCCCAGGACTGGGTGTATCAGCCCTGGTTTCCAGGAGACTATGGGGACAAGCTATGACAAATTAGAAGTGCCGACAATTTCCTTCCATTTGGCCCATAAAGCTATGATGAACGTTGTTATCACCTAGGAACAGTTCTTACTACAGTCCCCTTTTGTCTTTAGATACACATTTAAATTTCAACAGACCTATAGGACATAGTCATTTAAAACATTTATCAGTTTAGAACATCCCAAGTACTCTGTTATTAATAAAGAAACTGTCCCTCTTCTTGCATCTGTTAAGCTAATTGGTATAAAACATAGGTCATCTTCTTTTTATTTCTGTAAATAATAACTCTGAGGAAGAGCAAAGATACATGAAGTGAATGCCCTTTGGTGGCTAGGGGTGACCCATATGGCACCTCCCATCTCTGAGGAGCACGCGGCATTTTCTATCCATGTGACTTTCAGATCAGTCTTCCTCATCAGGCTGTGGTTTGTGGCCCACGGCTGCACGACAAATGTTTTGGTACCCAGGATGAAATGTTAAGTAAGTGTTCCAAGAACTTTGACCAAGAAAGTTAAATGTGCAAGCCTGATAAGTTGTGTCAAGAGCAGAGAACTGTGAGTGATCTCCTTGAAATACTGCACTTTGATCAATGTTCCCTGAATTTTTGACACCAGAGATGATGCTGAGCAAAGATTTTCTAATTGTATCTCTTTTTAAGGCTTTGTTTACATCTAACCATTTCTGCAATATTACCAGTATGCTTATGAATTTACCCCTATAAGTCAATTAGACATCTGTGAAAAATGGAAGCAGGTGTAAACACATAACTTCCTTGGAAGGTTAGACATTTGCAAAACCTCTAACCCAGAAATATCCATGTGTATCTCAGGTTTGAAATAAAATTCCACTGGAGCCTCAAATATTTCCCTGAGCAGCATCTCCTCTAGGCTTGGTTAAGACCATAAATGCTTTCTGGTCTATGGAGCTTAGTTCACAGCCTACTCATATTAACTCACTTTGGCTTTTCTAATTATTTGCAACATACATTATATTATCAATGGCTTTCAATATTTCTTCATAATATAGTATTTCCTTTAACAATTTAATTTGGCTGCTATTTGCTATTATATTGCCTAGCTGTATAGTTATTCATTTAACTATAATATATCACTTTGTAAAGTCTGTTTTTATTTGTTTGCAATTAAAAATGACACAAAGCCATCTTGCATTACACAGTGATAGTGTGTGATGTTGTAGGCAACTACTTGAGAAAACAAGACAAAACCAGACTGTGGAGCCCTGCCTTTGAAATATGATTTAAAACAGAATTTATAATGTCGCAGAATTACATAAAACTGTGTGAAATTGTGCAGATAATCATTTAAATCTCCCTACATGAAAAGATAATTGCTCCAGAAATTAACTGTACCTGGGGTTCATTCATTTGGTCATGGCTAGTTTCTTATGTAGCGATGATTTGATATTAGAGTTAATTAAGATCAGGTCAGAGTTGCTGAAGGTCAGACATTAATGTGTGGGATCATTGAAATGATAATTATAAACAGATTAGGAAGCCACGGTCTTTTATAAGGGGTTATTAGATAATTACTGTGAGAGTGAACGGCTTACTGTAATAATGGATTATCGACTACTTACAGCGTTTTAAGGGCGAGAGTGTATTACTTCCTCAAGGACTAAAGAATAATGTTGTGGAAGCTCAGAGCTCAGTAAATAAAGTAGAAGCATTGTCAGTACAGTCCTTCTCTCCTGAAAGCATTTCTGTTTTAGGAGGACACCTGCTACCATGGATATCACCTTTATTGGTACTCTGTATCACCTTTATTGGCACGTCTCAGGGGGTGGAGAAGGAAAATAATATTAGGGTTCCTTATTATTGGACAAGGAGAACAATGAAATCAGAAGGTTTTCCTTTTCTCTCTGGCTCATTTGTTTATAAGCTTTCTTAAATATTGGAAATCTATAAAAGCACAGAGTGGAATGGAAAATGGTTGAGCCATTTTGGTGGCCTCTAACATGGACTACATTTGGCTCAGGTGTTACTGTCTGAGCAACATTGCAACAATTACATGATGGGAAATTTTAGTGAAACAGATAAACACTGGGTGGTGGAGGAAGCTGACATGCATAACCTAAGGGTTAAGTAGGGCAAAGGTTCCTAACCTAAAGCCTGTGGTCAGCATGCATTTACAGTGCCTTTTTCTCAGGTCAGCTCACAGAGTAGACTGTCCAGAGACATAAGCTCAGAAGCATACAGAAACATTCAGGTTCATTTTAACATGTTCTTAGAACTGAGTTTGCCTGAGTCTAAGACCTCTTCTCAACACAATTCCAATAAAATGGCTATAATTCCTTTCAAGCTTTCATCCTCTGTGAATAAGCAGCAGTGACTTTTGATGAATAATATTTATGATGTGGGTCAGGAAAGCCAGTTGAAAAAATGTGATGTGTGTATATTGATTTTGATGCCTCCCTGTTAAAATAATTAGTCCTTAGCATAAGAAGAGATTCCAGGGAAGACCTTGAATCTGGGGTTTGAGGGATGCTTCTGTTACCATGGATGCCATGGTCTGTGCCATGTCACTGAAATATTGGGACCAGTTGGCAACCTGGGTTGAGGTTGACACTTCTGATGACATGGCCCCAGGGCAGTTGTCCTTCAGCAGTGACTTCTCACATGGGACAACGTCCTGTCTGAAGAGTCCACGGTGTGTGAGTTCCCAAATCTAGACTCAGTCCTGGGTGCAGTTCTAGATCTCCTTGAGTCTCTGGGAGGTGTTTTGGCATCTGCCTATCCTGCGGTGTTAATATCAAAATTCATGACATGGACATAATCCAACTTGACAGAAATTAGGGTTTGGTATTTTCTGTGAAATGGGGTCTGCACCTGGGAATTAGAAACAACAGTGAGGTCAGAGGCTTGAAAAGGAACTGCTGGCTGTCCAGTGTCCCGAATCCACCTCCTGAGTTCCAAAAATCCAGGGATCTAGGGTTGGTCCCACTAAGAGACATTACTGAGCACATGCTGAGCCATCTCGTGGAGTTTCTGGCCTCAGCTATTTAAACAGTGATTCATAATCATGTCTCAGTAGACTCCTAGTTATTGGGAACACTGTTCCTGCCCCTCCTTACTTAGTCTTTTTCACATATGCTTTGTAGCAAAGAGTCTATTTCTTTCTTTTCTGTATCTCAAATAGGAATTCTCAAGCTTTTTGGTCATCAAAAGTGGATAGAAGGGACACTGGATGGAAGTATGGATTATTTGAAATAAATGAAAAAGCATGTGGTATACTCTACCATTTATATCTGTTGGAGGGATTCTAGTATTCAAACTTGTCTTTTACATCTCAAGAGAGAATTCTATCTCTAGGGAAGATCTTTACACAGTTGGCTTTAAATGTACCTTTTCCTCATAGTCTGGGTTATTCTCACAACCCCAGTAGAAGACAAATACTTTTCTCTATAGGAAAGAGGCTTAATCAAAAACACACTTTTCTTGAAGCTTTTGTGTTCCTGGGAGTCCCGAGACAGGTAACAAAACAGAGGGTGGCATCTGAGTTGGGATGTCATTGTGGCTATTCTCTCCAGGGCAGCCACACAATCCCAACAAGGCTACTTGAACTTCTGGGTAGTGATTCATGAGAGCACTGGGGAGATTAAAATCTGAAGTATAAATGTGGTGTTTAAACCCTGCTTTCATAACAGCATTCCAGAATCTCTGTCCCTTGTGGATCCACCATTAAATGAAGGCCTACTTCAGGTGGTTCAAGACCCACTTCTTCCATTAAGTGTGGAAATGCTGGTGCTCTGATGTGGTGGTTCTTGGATCCAAGGTAAGCTATCATGAAGTGTGTGTTTTTGATGGTTCCCAGGTCAGAGGGAGTTCTTTTCCATGGTGGAAAACTGGCAGCACTTAGCATGACTTTCACGCCTGTCGGTAGGAGAGGGAGGAAAGGGTGGAATGTTGAGGTTCAGGGCCTCGCCCTTGTCTTGCATGAATGACACTCAGAAGACCATGGAGAGAAAGAAAAACAACTTGTTTGAAGTTGAGGAGAAAGGATGAGTAAATAGAAGTTAAATATTCACTGAGACAGGGAGCCTCTGGCAAACCTACGGGCACCCCTCTTACCCACCCAGGAAAGTTGTGGCTGACAAATAGTGTCCCCTAACAAGAAGGCAGCAACTTTGCACACATTATGTTGTGCAGTCAGGGCAGAGATGCCCAGGGAGACCTAGGAAGACATCACAAAGATAACGGCCTCTGTCTGAGACTGAACAGCTGCAGGAGAGCTGGAAGGTCTTTGTGAAAAATACACAGGAGTCACAGTGAGAAAAGTAGGACACAGAAAGCTAATCATTACCAAGCCCACTCCTGAATCCAGCTCAGACCCTCACACCCTGGTCTTCTGTGGAACTTCATAAGCTAATGGGATGGTGAAGGAGTCAGTAACCTGGCTGTGGCCCAGCTACAATGAAAACTTTCTTGTGGTGGGAATTCCTGAATGTTCAAGAACATTTTTGATTAATAGCTTAAATGTTTATATTGGAGCTCTTGCTTTTCTTGAAATAATCTCATTCCTGCAAAACTCATATGGCTTATTTTGTTACAGATACAAATTGAAATTTGGCAATATGTAGCCAAAGATAAGGTTGCATTTGGATGTCACATTAAATTTCTGTAAATCTGATCATTCTGTCAGGGACTTTTGATAGTTGCTGTGGTACTAAGGAGACTGTGTGGCTCCAGAAAAATGAGTAGAGTCTATGAAAATGGCAAATTCGGTAATCAACTCCCTTTTGGGTTTATAGAACTAGTAGTTGCTCAGCAAAATTACTTCTTTCCTTTTTCCATCATATATTGGTCCATGTTACTTCAAACCCACAGTAGAACAAAACACAACTTTTTATCAAGGCACATACTCTAGAAGTCATGAAATATTCTGGGACACACAGATGTTATGACCTACTAAATTTGAGAACTACAACATCAGTATTTCCCTCAGAGATTAATAACACAGGCTAATATACTGAGGTTGGGAACTCCTGTAGTAAATAAGTAACTTTGTTAACCTACGCACTTCTCAAATTTGGCTATGGGAAACTTTCTAATGCAGTGGTTCTTAACCTTTTTTGAGGTACCGAACCCACCAGTTTCATATGCGCATTCACCGAACCCTTCTTTAGTGATAAATAAAATATGATTTTTTCCCCCAAATTTAAGACATAGGTATATGTTTTTTCACTGGTGCACAAAATGAGCCGTGCATGAACATCACCTTGCTCAAAGAACAAAACCAACAAAGTGCATGAACTCACAACAAATTATGGTATTACTTTATTCTGGCCTCTGTGGGAGAGGCTTCTCCGAACCCCTGAGACGGACTCATTGAACCCCTAGGGTTCGATAGAACCCAGGTTAAGAGCCACTGTTCTAATGTAAGAATGTATAATTCCTCCGCACAACAGTGTGTTTCCAGAATGCACCCTGAGTAACAACTTTTATTTTTAAGCACACAAAATAGAAAGACCTGGGTTTATGTCAGTGATTCATAAGTTGGGCACGTGTCTGAATGTATGAATACTTACAGAAAATGGTTTCTAGAACTTTGTAATTCTTCACTTGGACTTCTCACAGCAGGAACTTTATTGTGGTCTTCTGCCCAATGACTTCATAAAAGAGTTGTTTGTGGTCATTCTTATGAGGCCACTTGCAGTTTTCACTTAGAGATGTTTAAACCATATGACTCTAAGCTTTCTTTATTTGCTCACAAAAAGCCACAATTAAATAGAGTATGAAAGACTTAAACCAGCCGAGGTTGAATCAAACCAGAGCTTTGAAGTGAGCAAAACACCCAGCTCCATGAATATTAGCTTATTTTGATGTAAATTGAAAATTTCAACAGTCCGCAAGGAGCGTGAACTGAAACCTTAAATTCACAACAGCAAAAGGATATTTATAGATTGTGTTATTTGAAGATCAATGACAGTTTAAATTCAATTTAGAAATGTCCCACCTTTCCAAAGCAGTCTTACCAGATGGAATCCTGTTTTATTACAATTTTAAAAATAAAAATTTTAGGTATCGTTGTACCTGAGGAGTCTAAAATGTATTCTTCGTACTTGAAAACTTACAATTTTCAATACCAAGTAGAAATCTAACAAATCCAGTCATAAGAGTTGAAACATTTAGTTGTGTTAACTTTTAGGAGTAAGTAAGCTTTGTCAAATCTCTCTCCTGTTTCTCTCTTTCTTTTTTCAAAGAATCCATACTGTTCTGTAACTCAGAACTATAACTTATTGAGTATAAAATTGTTTAGAAAAGGTCCCTGATGTGTTGCCCCAGAGACCATTCTCTGACTGTGGGGCCCTCCCCAGGATGGCCCCTTGGTTTCCTCATCACGTTTCATATGTCAAATGCCCAGGAAGCAGGAGCCCTGGATTTCTCCTCGTTACCCTTTACTACCTGTGTAAATTTCTGCAGAAACCCTCTCTCTTTGAGTCTCATTTCCATGTCTCAAATGTCAAGGTACGAATGTCTTTTTCTCCTCAAAGGTGGGGCAAAATCAAGCAATTTATTTATTTATTTATTTTAGTTCTTATCTGACCCCATGAACTACACTATGATTAAATAAATTAGATGAAATAAATTAGATCAAAGATGTAAATAATAATTGACTTACTATTTCAACTCAGAGTGTTATTTATTCCTCGAAAAAGAACAGGTCAATTCGAAGGTACAGCTTGTCAGGCTGGGTGTGTGTTGGCCGTGTGTGTGGTGAGCAGCCTGCTCCAAGGCCTGAAAATGCCTTCGCTGCTTCCACTTAGTTCGTTCATCTGTACCTTATCTGAGTCAATAAGAAGAGAAAAAGAAGAAAGTGTAAGAATTTCGGCTTCTTGTTCATTCTCATATGTATGGAGGGTCCCCAGTTTTTAATACTCTTTATCTTAAACTGATAGATTTTTGGGGCAGGATATTTTGAAAACTACACATTGTCCCTCATAAATGCTCTTCTCAATCCAAATGGTTGTGGACTTAGAAAACTACTTCTGCTCAATGTCCATCAAAGTCAAAGTTATGCTCATTTCTTCAGAAAAGCTCACTAGCAGACACATTTTGTGTTGACAGCTCCTAAGAAAAGACCCTTTATTATTTTAATTTTAGAACAATGGACTCTGGGATTAGTTCTCCTTGTATAGAATTAGTTCCCGTTCTGTCTTTGACATCCCTGAGGATCTATTTTGCCTTTGCCCATCAGTAAGGACAACATACACACTCCATGCAAAAGAGCATCTGGGCACACTCCCAGTCTTCAGGTCCAAGCATGTCCAGTGAGAGAACCATGGGCAGTAGAAGTCTCCAGAATGCCCATCAAAGACCTTGGCTGAAATCTAAGCAGAAAACAGAAGGATGTCATCCTCTGCTGAGTGGAGAGTTCTATGACTGTCTAGGATGCTACAAATTCATGGAAGGGGAGACCCAACGCACATGGAAATTTTGAAGGTGAAATTGTTGCATGTAAAAATCAAACTAAAATTGATGGTGTTTTCTGATTGAATGCAGAAGGTTGAAACACTCCCTTTGGTTGTTGCTGTGTAGTTTTTTATATCCTGCCTTAGAGTTATAGACTCCATGTGTGGTTGGGAAAGTCATTGTTTTCCTGTTGATTTAAAGCCATAAGAACTTGTGTGTTTGATGAAAACATTTTTTTTTTTTTACTGTGCACTTGTGCTGAAAGTCTCTTGTCTGTTCTATTGAAATCCGAGGTTAAAGTAGGAAACTTGAAGCAAGACCCTCAGAGAAAGCTTACTAAATTAAATGGGTTCTATATCCCATGAAAACATTAGTTTTTGTTTGATTTTTTTTTTTGGTGGCTTTTCTGGGGGGGAAACTTGTTATTTGGGAATATTTTCAGTCTTTGACTGTGGTCAAAACCATGCTTCTGGCCCACACTAGTGCAAGTAACCACACCAGTTTTAAAGACCAATAAAATAATGACATTTCTTGTTTAATGTCATTAATTATGAATGATTCTATTAAATTTCCATATGATGTTATTACAGTGTAAACACAGATCATCAAAGAGGCCCACACTTGCGCCAGCAGAACTCTTGTGGGGCTCATTGTGGGGCTTTCTGGCTGCACTATTCAGGGTCTACATGAGAGGACACAGTGTCTGTGAGGCATGTGCATGCTCAGTCACAGGGGTAAGATGTATTATTCAGGGTCAGGCATATAGTATATGTTCAATGAATACTTGAATAATTGAGGGTAGCTCCATTGTGGTGCATCTTATTTCGAAAATGTCTTTGTTAAGTCTATTTGATAAAAATACATAAGAAAACCATTGTGTTTCTCAATATCCAGTGAAGACTTTCCTTTTACAAACTTTTGGTCACTAATCAAATATGTTGGCCCCACTTCCTCTCCTTGGAAGCTCTCCTGTGACCTTTGTAGTTGTCCACTAGGCTGGTTCTCTCTTCCCTTCTAGGTCTCTGATTTCTCTGCCCTCTGATCTCCACATGCTTTCATATGCTTGTCTAAATCCCCATCCAAGAAGACCCAGACAGTATCCACGGATGACCAGAGGCATGACTGAATCAATGTGGGTGAACGGTGACTTCCTGTCAGATCTTGGAACAGCTGGGAACCCACGTCTGCCCCCAACCGTCAACTGAGACTGTGAGAGTGTGTGAAGCCCAGGCCCCACCCAGGGTAGAAATGTGCCTGCCCTCTCCGTTCAGAGGCTCTAGGGACTCCCCCACTGCCTGTGTCCATCAGATGTGCTGATGGGCATGAATGCAGTGAAGGGGGGAGTCCCTTGCCTGCTTGCACCTGTCAGCAGAGCTGATGGGCAAGGAAAGGTGGGGGAGGCCCCCTCCCATGCTGTCAACCCAGCTGACAGACAAGTGTAAGTGGGCAAGGCCCCTGGCCTCTCCTAGTCAGATGGGGAGTTATTGCTTGATTGGGAAGTGAATGGGGGTTCCGCTTGCCTGGCCAATTGAGGGGTTGTAAGCATTGGAAGCAGAAGGGTCTACATAAACTGGAGTGAAAGGCAGGGCTGGTGCGTGTGTGTGCACCCATATGTGCAAGGGCCTTTTTAAAAAATGTGAAAACGTGGCCCCACATTCACACCATGGTGCGTTCACTGAACCATAACATTTGTCTTATAGCGATTGGGGCTGCAGCAATCTTTCGTCCCAAGTAGTATGCTACAAGTGGGATGTTCACACAAATGTGCTTTCAGAAATGAAGGGGGAGGTTGCACAACAGTTGCTAATTTTGAGCTTCCAATTTAGAAAAAATATATTTGGATATATTTTTTACATTTATAGCCACAACAAGTAAGCTTGTTCTTTCTCTTTTAGTAAAAAAAGAAAATGTGATTTCTAAATCTTTCACTCAGTGGTTTCAAATTCTTTCTTTCTTAGTTTAGAATTCCTTCACCCCAAGTGACATTTAATTAAAGGATCTGGACACAGGTCTCTGGCAGGAAAATGCATCTTTGATGAGAAATGTTATGTACTGTTCACTTAATAAGCATTTTTCACAACATTGTTTTACTTTAGCTTCCTTTTCATGGAAGCTGGAGCCCTACTGAAAATGAGTTTCCTGAAAATGGCTGGATGGAGCCACACGCTTGGAAGAAAAGGACTCAATGAGGAGACAGCATTGAGCAGTTCATAATGGCATCTTGCTGGCTCTACACAACCTGCAAAAAATACACGAAGTCATTCATTAAGTAAACAAACACTTTTATTTCATAAATAATCAAATAAATGCAATCTAGAGAGTGGAATTTGAGTGCATATTCCAATCTCATTTTATTTCATGAAATAACAAATGAAATGCCTATTTTCACATGTCTGGGGATTTGGATGTCAAGAACAATTTGTCAATTAAATGTTACTTAAGTTAGAATTTTGTCTTGTTCTGATAATTCATTTTAATGAAGAATACTTTTTTGAAGAGTTATGATCACTCTCAAAATTTCCTGGTTATATTCTCTTGAAATAGTTAAGTAAAAATAATCAATGAGGAGATATAATTTCAGAAATCTGTGTAGGAAGATCTCAGAGACAGTAAGCCCATTACTCAATAGTGTTCCTTCTTTTATCAAAGAGAGACACTGGAAATAGTAGACAGAAGAGTTGAACCTGATAGATAATAAATGTCTCCTCCCCATGCCTTGAAATACACCTGCTATTCCAATAGAAGGTCCTGACTTCATCATCATCACTCATTAATAAATATCTAAATGGTTTCTAACTAAGCAGTCAGAAGATGGGAGTTGGCTATGTGTTGCAATTTCTTCTTTATCATTTTGAGATATACAGTGATTTTCTTGACTCAGCAGCAGAGATTCTGTTTGCATGTGCAAATGTGCTCTGGTGGCATATAACATACTTTGTGGTTCATTATCAGATTGGGGATTAGCGGTCGGATTTAAGAGCATATGTCTCAAGGGGTCCCGAAAAAAAAGGCCTTTACTTTGGTTTGTTTTCTTTTATTCCTGGGGAACATAAGCCTGAGGTTCATATTGTGTGACAGGCAAACATTGCACCACTAAGGTCATCTTTTCCTTTGGAGCCATGGATTTATCCTTATTCACTGGCTGGGTCTATGCTTTAAGTACAGAATCAAGAAAAAGACTATGAGAGACATTTTTTGAGTTCCTTGACAGTTTTTATTTTATGCTGTACACTGGTCTTTTTATACCTGGGGCAGTGTATCCAGTTTGGGAAGTCACATTTAGTAAAAAAAAACAAAACAAAAACCTAAAGAGAAGAATATCCAGCGGTACCTAGCAAATGGTACAGGCCTTTGACAACATCTTAAGAATAACAGTTGAAGGCTAGTTTAAGCTAGAAAGAAGAAGTACTTGGCTGGAGCATTAAAGTATTTGAAATCTTTCATATGAAGGAAACATTAGGAAATAGTCTCGGTAAGTTTAGCGACCTGGGCTGGACCCTCAGGTAGGTCTAGTTCAGTGAACAAGGCATGGGCTACATGTAGACAATGTTCTGTTCAATAGTACATTAGGAGCACAATATTCAGTAAGCAGTTGCAAGAACATCTCTTAGGAATGTTGAAAAAGATTGCCTTCCTTTCTGTGGGAGTTTGAAATCAGTGAGCCTAGGTGCTTCCTCTAAAGGTGTGTGGTTAAATCCTAAAGGTATTTAGAACACTTTATGTCAGGTTGGAGCCAGAATGTTTCTGTTTATTACAGACCATTTGACCTTTTTCATATTTAATACTATGAAATTTTGTTTTTAAATATAATAGAATAGATTTATCAAATTTTCTCATATTAAGTCATAAGTTGATTGCATATTCAGTTTTTTGTGGTTATATGTCACCTTGAAGACAACCAACTAATATGAAAGAAAAATAGAATGAGCTTTAAAATGGAAAGTTTTGACTGCCTGATAAATAAATATACCCTAAAGATTCAATAATTCATCACTTTGAGTTATTTATCTCTCTCAAAAGATTTCTGAAATCATTCTTTACTGTTTCACTTGATTAATTCTTTCTCCATGATGAAGATCACTTTATCCTTGCCCGCTGCAAAGAATGAGTTATTAAACGAATGGTGAGGCAATAAACAGATTGATGTTAATCAGTTAAAACTGTAAATAGATTAGTGAGCAGGCTGGCATGATAAATTTTATACTAGTCATGATTTTGAGAGCTACAGCTACTAGATGTGTGTATACTCATAAAGCACGAGAGGCTAATTTAAAAGCAAACTGGTCACCAATGCAGTCCTTTCTGCTTGCAACAAGAACAGCTGAATTATTTGCGTAAAGGGCCTACTTAAATTTCTTTGGGACCACCCATTGCCAGTCTTTTAATCAGGAGATTAAAATAGTAGTGATTGCTAAACTTTTATTTGGGTGCCTAAGTGAA
The DNA here is from genome assembly GCA_037038555.1 of Rhynchonycteris naso. Classification (NCBI taxonomy): domain Eukaryota; kingdom Metazoa; phylum Chordata; class Mammalia; order Chiroptera; family Emballonuridae; genus Rhynchonycteris; species Rhynchonycteris naso. The sequence continues at coordinate 247,282,211 of CM072995.1, forward strand.
ATTCTGGAAATCAAATACACTTTCTTGGCTGCTTTGAGAATTCTTTCTTTGTCTATAATTTTTGATAATTTTAAAATAATGTGCCTTGCAGAAGGCCTTTTTTTTTGGATTGAGTTAATAGGTGTTCTTTTAGCTTCTTGGATAATAGTGCCCAGCTCTTTTCATAGGTTTGGGAAGGTCTCACCAACTATTTGTTTGAATGGTCTCTCTGTTCCCTTTCCTCTTTCTTCTCTTTCTGATATACCCATTATTCTTACATTACTCTGTGTAATACAGTTCTCATAGAGTTCTTTAATTTTTTTTTAGACTTTCTCTTCTTCTACCTGTGTCACCTGTAGATTTCTATCTTCAATATCACTAATTCTTTCCTCCATCTGGTCCGTTATATTTTCTAAGTTCTCTAGTTTATTCTTCACCTGATTTATTGTGTTCTTCAGCTCCAGAATTTCTGTGTGGTTGTTTTTTATAGTTTTAATCTCTTTGGTGAAGTTCTCCTTTTGTTTGTTGATTTTATTCCTGAGCTCATTGAATTGCCTTTCTGAGTTTTCTTGTCTCTCATTGACTTTTTTTCAGATCTGCAAACTTGTATTCTTCAACATTTAATTCATAGCCTTTCATGATTATAAGGTTATTTACAGATTTTTAAATTTTCTTTCAATACTTTCATGTTATTTAGGTTTTTCATTGTGCTTGATAGACTGTTACTCTGCCTGGAAATTTGTGGGAATAAAATTTTCCAAATATACATTCACACACTTTTAAATTTAGAAAGTTAATCTTCTACTACAGAACAAGAATGTGTGTATATTTGCAAAGACTAAAATAAACTAACATGTTATAGAAAACCTTGAGTGAAGTTACTGCCACACTTTTGTTCTTTATACTCATCAGATATTATGAATCCAGACCCAAATTGTCATGGGTGCTGGGAGGTGACCTGTTTGACAAAAGTAGGTGAATAGTACCTACAGATACAAATCAGAACAAGCAAAAATCTGAATTATAAACCATCCTCCTCAAAACCATATTTTCTCTTCCATGAATACAATAAACTGAGAAAACACTTCTAGGTACAGAAAGTTTTCTGTGATAAAAATATCAGATTGGTACATGGTTAGTATTTAAATAAATAAGCAAGCAATTAATACTTAAAACTCTTATGAGGTTATAAATATTCATTTTAGCATTGTGATTACAGACTTGGCTCTAAAAGTGAGTCAGGGGACCCCAGAGCAGGCAAGCAGAAGAGGGCTGAGAGTCTCCACACTGGACTACAGAAAGAGTTCACATTCACCTTGAAAGATAAAGTCCCTGAGGTCAGAGAATAAGGATAAGAGACAGATATATCATCTCTCTCCACCTCCATTTCTTACTGCTCTTCCTCCACCCTTTTCTTTCTTTTCACTGTACCCTTCAGTGGCTCAAAAATGTCCACATGATCGTTATGGAGACAACATTCAGCATTATTTATCACAACACTTTCCAAATTAGAATAGATCATTTTTCTGAAAAGAAAGTGGAGTCCAAGTTTGGTTACATTGTTAGTTGCTTATGGGAAATTTTGGAATGAATAAGTCAAACTGGTTCCCTGGGGTGTTGCAGGAGCTTTTATTGTGTAATAAAGAGTATTAAACTCCAAGATGGACAGCACACAGAGCTTCCTGAATTTACTCACCCATAAAATTCTTTTTCATGGAATATCTATTAATATTTCAGAATGCAGTATGGAAAACTCTAGTTTACTTCTTTAATTTGCTTACCAAACCCTTTCTCCATGGATAACTCACTGACAAACACAATCCTTGGTCAGGTCTGAATTTATAACAAATTCTAAATTAGCAAAGAAAAATGGGTGACTTTTTACCCTTGTGACATTTCTCTTCCAGGATGTGAATTCAGCAACAAAGGCTATGACTCCTGAAATGCATGCAAAGTTTTCCTGCTCTGTGAAATATTTTTTTAAAGAAGTCATTAATGATCCAGGAATTTTGAGAACTACTTCAATATATATCTGTTCTACCTGACTTCCAGTGCATGTTATGAAGATTCAAAATAATAGTAATAATGAAAAGCATTATAGAAATAAGTAATGAAACAAGAACTTAACCCAAACCCAACAGAACACTTGTGTACATGTCTTCAAACTATTATTTCACTAACATAATTGACAAACTCTTTTTTATGGGTAGAATTGCCTTCCTGGGAACCAGTTTTCTAGAGCACACCTGGGGAAGTGCTGACCTGTAGATGACAGTTCTGCACATCTTTGGGAAACACAATTGTTTTAGCTTCCTGACCTTCCAATGCTTAGGTGATCTTCAAACAGAAACAAAGAAAGGAGAGTGCTAATCTATAAAATGCTTGGAATTCTTTATAAAAATAAAGCAAAGCCTGAGATAGATTTTATTACTTTCATTTTAAACTAGCTGCTATTAATATGTGCTTTGTAGTTTTTTGTTTTGTGCCCTTATCCCTTTCAAGGTTTCAAGAGATCAGGGCTCATATGGGCCTGGTTCTAAATGAGCTCATTATCACTCTGTCTAACACTCACCCACCTCGTATGTGAGTAGACACTTGATATGTGTATGAATATTTCCAGAGTCTAGCTGTCCTACTTTACAAAATAAGTCAATCTGATCTTGACATATAGCTGAAATATGACAATGTCAGATAGGTAGCACCATTGCCACAAATATATTCTGATTTTATCCACATATTTAGAATTAAAATATTTCAGTAAAACAGTAAAAATTATTTTTAATTTTAAAGCATGTTATAATTCTAGAAATAGTCTCAAAATTATTTTACTGGACACCATTGCACAGCGACTTTTTCCTTTAATATTTGTATAGGATTTGTAAAAAAACAAATTGGGTCTTTCTGTAACTCCAGATTTTTCTTTAGCTCATTGTCATTCAAAAATATCTTTTTTTTCTTCTTTCACAGTCAAGCTTTTATCACCTTTTCATAAAATGTTGTGATAGTTTCTAATATCAATATACTTCATTCAAGGTGTAATTAGGTTTAATAAATAACAATGGAATGTTTTATCTATCTGATAGCTAGAATTCATTTATGACATCAAAATTACTAGTGATATTATCACCATCATAATTATTAGTATTAAAAAACTGATAGAGCAACAACTCAATAATGTCAAATGTATTAATGTAGATATTTTATAACTAATAACCTAATTAAAAATAAAAAGTATCTTTTTCTTATTTATTCTGAAAGTTAAAGCAATATAAAATAATTTCCATTTTTAAAATTTGTGTTCCCAGAAAAAAATATAATTGCCAAGAAAATAACTTTTACAAAATGAATACCATTGAAAACTGAGCACCTAAATTTATTAAACATTTTGCAGTAGATATTTCTAATAGCTATAAGATTTGAAGGTTTTTACAGATAAGGAAACTGAGGCTTAGTGTGTGAACAGCTAATCAAGGTGAAGCTGTAATTACATAATTCTCTAAATCCTTTCGGTAACATTGGGCAGCATCACTGAAAGTTCTTCAGGTGATAAAATATTATACATATCTAAAAATTACCACAGTGACCACAATATATTATAGTCATACTGACTAATGTTTCAGACTTTAACTTAATAATATAATTTTATTTTATTCAATTACATAAAAATACTCAGTTATTCCTATGTATTGTGAGTATACAGTTTCAGAGAAAATATTTAATGTAATTGCAAGGCTGTGTCCTTTTATTGGTGAATATATATTTGATCAGTTTTGTTAAGAAATCATTGGATAAAATATCAATATACATAAACTAACACTACAAAATCTTGTGACCAATGATCTTGCCTTCATTTACTAAATGTCAGAGCCCCACAGCCAACCTAGAGGTACGCTCCAAAACCAAGTTGAATATCAGTATTGTCAACATATAAACTCTTTTAATGTCTTTTACCTTGAATGTGTTCCTTCTTTTTCAGCTAGGATATCTGTGTTTCTATATCCATTGACCCTGAGCACCCAGCCTCTTACACCTGATGGACATTTTATATCTTTAACATGTATATTTCTTGTCAAATTCTGTATTTTAATTTAAAATATAATATATACTCATTACTGCTAGTGGAAAATAAAAAGTACAGAGTGGTCATTTAATGGTAAATGTATTTCCTTGTCCTCTATCTATGGATCTGTTTTGGAGGTTAATCCATTTAAGTCTATTAACACTGTGTCCTTATCTTGGTATGGCCAAGAGGTTGTATAAACTCAACAGCATACACAAAGAGGGTTATTTTGTTGTCACTTAGCTTTTACAGAAAAAAGATTGAACCAAAGATATTACACTATAATTGAGCTTTCTCACTTAATACTGCCTTGTGGACATTCCTTCAAGTCAATGTTTATAACTCATCCTTCTTAATAGCTATATAATATGTCAACATAATGTAGATGTAATTTATTTACTCAATGTAATATTAATGGATATTTCTATTGATTGTGATTTTTCACCACCATACACAGCACAATGTTCAGATAACATATATATTACTAATTTTTATATTTTTTTATTTAATGTCCCCAAAAGACTGTTGGAACAAAAGGTAGATCTTTATTTAATAAATAATTCTCCAAAAGGCTGTAGCAATTTAAATTTCTGCCAGTATTTTATGAAAATTTCTATTTCCCAGAACTTTCTCATTCATATTAATTATTATTACTATTTTAAAATTTTGCTAAATTAGTGGGGTTAAAACTTTTTTATTATTATAGCCTTTATTTGCATTTCTTTGACAATGGAATTTAGCATCTATCCCTATGTCAAATTTTTCATGTAATTTTAAAGATTTTTAAAAGATTCTATTTTGTTTAAGTAGGTATTTCTCTTAATATGCCAACATTATTGATCAAGTAGCCTTATCACCTTCTTGAATTAAAATATCTTTTTTGTCATACATTGTTATTTATACCTTTAATTTTCATATAGAATTACTATTATTCTCTGTCATGTCAATGCAATACTTTTTTATGTTAATGGATTTCTATACATTTTTAACAAGTTAAGGCAAGTCTCTGATTACTATTCTGATATTTAAAATTCTACCATATATTCTAAGACATTTACTGTCCTGTAGTATTTTAGTCAGATTTGGTGAGGCAAAGAGAAAATTTTAATGCTTAACACAGGTATGTTTCTTGCCCTTAAATACTTCCACATAGAGGTATTTCAGGTATTTCATACAGCTCTCCTCCAACTGATGAGCCAAGATACACTTTATTCTACTTGTAGCATCATCATTTCAAAAGGCAGCTTATAAATTTGTCTTTCCAAAAGAAAAGCAAATAGAAGAATTACATTTTTCTCAAGTAGTGTCCCATGGCAAAACCTGTCATGTGGTCTTAATCTAATAGAGAAGATTGCAATTGCAAGTGAGGATGTGAAATTTTGGTGATCAGGACTGTGTCTACCTCAACCCTGACTTTCAAGCCATTCTACTCAATTAAAAATAAATTTTCCGCCTGACCTGTGGTGGCGCAGTGGATAAAGCGTCGACCTGGGAACACTGAGGTCGCCAGTTCAAAACCCTGCACTGGTCAAGGCACATATGGGAGTTGATGCTTCCAGCTCCTCCCCCCTTTCTCTCTTTCTCTCTCTCTCTCTCTCACTCCGTCTCCTCTCTAAAATAAATAAATAAAAAGAAATTTTAAAAATAAATTTTCCTCACATTGTATATTATTTGGAAAGAATTAATATGTTAATGATTTAAGCTTTCATATGAGGGAAATTATATTTGTAGTTGAATGCCTTCCTGACCTATTTTAAGTTCTTCTATATAATTTATAGTACAGATCTTTTATCTTTTTATTGTTTTTTCCTAAGTATGTTATAGTTCTTGTTAGTTTAGAAAAATAGAGAAATTGTTTTTCAGATTTATGTAAAACCAATTATTGATAGCTTAGGGAAAAAGAACTATTACTTTTGTATATTTAGCTTGTATCCAGCTGCCTTACCAAATTTTAATAATTTTGATTAGTTTATTTTTTTTCTGAATGTACAATAATATCATCCATAAATAGAGTTATGTTTTCTAATCTCAAGCTTATAAGCTAATTATTTGATACATTCTATTATATTATCTAGTTCTCAAAAACAATTTTGTGTAATAATGACATTCTTTTTCTTTTAAAGATATCCCCAGACATCACTATCTTGCAATCTTCTTCAAAACCCATATGTGATCTATGAAAATGTTTTGAACTCTATCTCAATATTTTCTTTTGTCTTTAATTTTTTTAAAAGATTTTATTTATTTTATAGAGAACAGAGCAACAGAGGGGATACTGGGGGGAGGAGCAGGAAGCTTCAACTACCACATGTGTCTTGACCAGGCAAGCTCAGGGTTTTGAACCAACGACCTCAGTATTCCAGGTTGATGCTTTATCTACTGCACCATCTCAGGTCTCAATATTTTCTTAATCTTTCCCCTCTGTTTCCTTTTCATGGCCACAGCCTTAGGTCATAATTTTATCTTATTAACCAGATTGTTAGAATATCATTATTCTTTGTTAGAATATCATTGTTCTCACTATCTTCTTTGACTCTTTAATCTAGTCTGCCTCCAGGGTTATATTTCCATATCAAAATATAATAATGACTTTTCTTCTGTTTAAACATTTGATGTCTTCTTGTGGCCATCAGGCTTCTTAATATTTATTCTTCATTTATTGTTTTTCACAGCTGACATTTGTCTAATTTTCTGGTCTTTATGTATGCTGAGATCTGTCAGCATAATGCTGTGGGCATGTTCTTACCTCAATGTGAAGCACCTCCCAACTGGCTGACTTTTCCTGTAAACATAAGTTTATATTAGACTAAATCGATAAATTCTTCTGTGTCATTGAATTGATTTCTTTCTTGCAAGCACCATGATCAATCAATTAAGTTAGAATCTCAGACACTAGTACAAAGCTTACTCTTTATTGTTGCTGTTTTTTGCACTTTGATTACTGAAATAATCTGGAAGGAACAGAATGTCTATCATTTGACCAACCACTAGATGATGCCTTTAGTAAGTACTGAGTTATTTGATGCAGTGGAGCAATGTTTCTCAAAGTACAAAGTGATTGAAGCTGCTGTTCCACTAAAAGAGGTCAAGAAAATGGCATTGTATAACTTACAAAGATTTGTGGATTTTGTGACAAAGTAGTAAATTAAATTCATCTTTTTGATCCTTTTTTTTTTTTACTTTTCTAAAGGCAATTGAAATGAGATAACTCCTAGGCCTAGTATTTTTAATAACAGACCTACAAACACATACACTTAACTTTCATAATTTAAGCACTATTCCCTAAGAAACAGTGAAAATATTACCAAGGTGAAGTTTTATGAATCAAAATTTTGTCTCTCAGTTTTATAGGACTAACTGCTTTCCCCAGAATTTTGAGGCAAAAAGAAAAATCTCATTTCTCCTCAGCTCTTTCATTATAAAGAGGAAAAAAAAGAAAACCTTAGCCTCAGGCTAGTTTGCAAGACAGAGATGTCCATTCTTGTCTATTTAACTATTCTAGCACCTCCTGGGTCATGCTTCTTCTAATCATCTGTTTGCTCCATACTTTTTAAGTAAATGTTTTTAAGTGGCACTGATTTTATTTTAAAACTAGTTTATAAAATCTTGGCTACAGGTCTATATTATTCAGTTGTTTGTATGTGAATTCTCTATGAGGATTCAAGTTAAGGAATGACTTTCAGTAATGTACTCTGTAAATACAATGGATATTAAAGATACTACTAATGGGAACTCACCTGTACTGTTGTCTTGAGAAGAAACGATCCAGAATGGGTTTCGTAATCCCTTCCTAGAGTAAAAAGCAAAGCAAAACAAACAAACAAAAAAACAATGATATAGGTTGTCACTTGTTACTTACTATTTGTCTGTGAAATTTTAAAGTCAAGGGAAGACACCGATTTTTATTTTTTTATTTATTTTATTTAGAAAATTAAGTTTAACAGGATGACATTTATCAATAAGAGTACATAGACTTCAGGTAAACATTTCTATAGCATTTGAACTGTCGATCATGTTCTATACCCATTACTCAGTCAAATTATTTTCCATAATCTTATATTTGTTCCTCTTTACACCTTTACCCTCACTCCTCATCCATCCCGCTATCCTATGTCCCCATTCCCCTGGTAATCACTGCACTTTTATCTATGACCATGAGTCTCAGTTTTATATCCCACCTATATATGTAATCACATAGTTCTTAGCTTTTTCTGATTTACTTATTTCACTCAGTATAATGTTCTCAAAGTCCCTCCATGTTGCTGTAAATGTCACTATGTCATCATTTCTTATGGCTAAGTAGTATTCCATGTATATATGTACCACATCTTCTTTATCCAATTCTCTATTGAAGGACACTTTGGTTGTTTCCATGTCATGGCCACTGCAAATAATGCTGCAATGAACATGGGGATGCAGGTGTCTTTATGTACCAATGTTTTTGATATTGGGGGTAGATACCTAGTACAAGGATTGCCGGGTCATACAGTAGTTCTATTCTTTAAAGATTGAGTTCTTTATTTTCCTCAGTAGTTTTAAGTTTTGATCCTAGAAAATGTTGGTTTGAAAGTAGTCTGTAAGATCTTTCCTGTCCTAAATTTCCTCCATTTTTCCTATCCTTTCTCTTCAGTCTTCTTCCTTGATGTTCTTGTTTTTGGTCCCCACAAAAGCACAAAGTGATCAGCAGGTTCATAAACATAATCGAAGATAGGAGCCATGCTTCTGTTTTTACAGTAGAGCACCAAGTTCTCCATGAAAGGTAAGAACAAAACATTCTCCAACAAGGTATGATTACCTTGTCTGAATGCTGGGAGGTCCAGCTCACCAGAAGACACACTAATTTTAGTATTATACTTTGCCATTTTATTGCTCAACTGTATGGACTCTATGTCCCTTGCCTCTTTCTCTAGAGGGAAAGTCAACCCCAGTGGGGTGGTCTGACTTGGGATATATTCTACCTCTCACTCTGACTTTGGTCAAATTATCTAGTGTTCTCAATCACTTTGCAGAATTCTTTACTGTTGGCTAGAATCAGAAATATAATATGACTGTACTCATCCTTTATTTGAAGTGGAGATTTTTGTTCACTATAATTTTTGTGTTAATTTTGTTTTATAAAATATTGGATTATGATATTATTTATCGTGTCTACTCTATTTGAATCCTCCTTAAATTTTGCACCCAAGATTAGTGTCTTACTAGCCTTATCCTAGTTCCAGTCCTCACCTTGACAAATAATCCTAGGAAACATGAAAAATGTCAGTTAACTTGTCTGATTGTTTTAAACATGTTTAAGGAGAGTTCAATTTTAGTTTATTTGCTTTATTTCCATCCACAAAAATTAAAAATGTCTTTATTTTATACGAGAGAAAAACAGCTTAATAGTTATACTAGATTTTTCCAAAAACCCAATTCAAAACACTAAAGTAATTTTAAAATTATTTTTAAATGTTACAATTACAGTTTACATTTAATATTATTTTGTTTTAGCTTCAGATGTACCAGAAAATGGTTAGAAAAACATGCACTTTACAGAACGGTCTCCCCACTGCTTCAGTATATACATAATTGCCATGATACTATTGACTATATTTCCTGTGCTGTAATGTACATTTCTGTGACTATTCTGTAACTATAAATTTGTACTTTTTATTTTATTTTATTTTTTTCTGAAGTGAGAGGCAGGGAGGCAGACAGACTCTCACATGTACCCCACCAGGATCCACACAACATGCCCACCAGAGGGCTATGCTCTGCCTATCTGGGCTGTTGCTCCATTGTAAACAGAGCCATTCTAGCACCTGAGGCGGAGGCCATGGAACCATCCTCAGCGCCTGGGCCAACTTTGCTCCAACGGAGCCTTGGCTGCGGGAGGGGAAGAGAGAGATAGAAAGGAGAGGGTGAAGGGTGGAGAAACAGATGGGTGCCACTCCTATGTGCGTGGCCAGGAATTGAACCCAGGGCTTCCACACGCTGGACCAATGCTCTACCGCTGAGCCAATAGGCCCGGGCCTGTACCTTTTATTTTTTAAAAAAATTATTTAATTAATTAGGGTGACATTGGTTAATAAAATTATATAGGTTTTAGTTGTATATATTATAATTCTATAATATATCAACTATATTGCATTGAGTGTTCATCATCCAAAGTCAAGTCTCCCCACCATCCATCCCTCCTCTAAACTCCTCCACCTTCTCATCCCCCTTTCTTTCTTTTAATTCCTGCACTGTAATCTGTGTCTGTAAGGACTTTTTCTTTGCTTAATTCCTTCACCTTTTCACCAAGTCCCCCAACTCACATCCCCTCTGACTACTATCAGTCTGTTCTCCAAATCTATGAGTCTGTTTCTATTTTATATTTTGTCAGTTTATTTTGTTCATTAAATTCCACATATAAGTGAAACCATATGGTACTTATCTTTCTCTGACATGCTTATTTCATTTGCCACAATAACCTCAAGGCCCATACATGCTGTTACAAGGGGTAAAATTTCCTTCCTTTTTATTGCCGAATAGCATTCCACTGTGTAAATGTACCACAGCTTTTTTTTATCCATTCATCTACTATTGGCATTTGGGCTGCTTCAAAATCTTGGCTATCGCAAAGAATGCTGCATATATCTTTTGAATTTGTGTTTTGGGTTTCATCAGGTATATCCCCAGAAGTGGAATCACTAGCTCATAAGGAAATTTCTGTTTTAATTTTTTGTGGTATCTCCACGCTGCTTTCTATACTGGCTGTACCAATTTGCATTCCCACCAACGGTGCATGAGGGTTCCCTTTTCTCCAAACCCTCACCAACACTTGTTTTTTGTTGATTTATTGATGATAGCTATTCTGGCAGGTCGGAGGTGACATTTCATTGTGATTTTAGTTTGCATCTTTCTGATGATCAGTGACATTGAGCATTTTTTTATCTGTCTATTGGCCATTTGTATGTCCTCTTTGGAGATGTGTCTATTCAGGTCCCTGTCCCTGTTTCATCTGTTTCTCCACAAGTTCTTCATGACATCATTCATTGACTTCCCGAAATGCATTGACTTTATGCACACGTGTTCTCTGATCTAAATCCACATCTCTCCAAGTAGAATAGACTCCTCTTCTGATACAAGTTTTTTCATCCAGTACCTTTTATCCTGGGTATACATTTACTTAAAAATAATACAATATTATTTGCAAGTTTAATACAACATATTGTTTTAATCTATTTATGAAAAAGGGGGTCTGCATTGTATTTAATTACAAAGGAGAAAAAATGTTAATTTTGTCCTACAGAATAAGTCTATTATCACACAAGCCATCATTATGTGATTTTTGATTAGCTGGATGTCTAAGAAAGTTCAAGCGTAAGAGCTACATATAATAAAATCCACAGAAAACCTAACTCACCAGTTTGTCATTTTTTCTGATTCTGAACATAAGTACTAAAAAAATATTTGTGGTGGTCACGATGAGGCCTTGAAAGATCATTTACCCTCTGGCCTTTTGAGAAGATAAATTAAGTTTAAGAAGGAGATATGTGTTATGTGTTTACCATGGTGGTTAAGCCACAGGAAGTTGCCCAAGAAAGGAGAATTGTGTGTGCTGTTGATAAGATTTAATATTTTAGATACATGGTTTCTTACAAATACGTCAGGCAAAATAAACCTCTTTAAAATGCTCACATGTTTGCCCAGAGCATTTCCAGATTCTTCTGGAACATTCTGCACAGTCTTTGCAGGCCTTTGCAGCTTCACAGCTCAGATCCAGGCTTTCCTGTCTCCCTGACTCTAGGGAGTTGTTTCGGCAGCCTCTACCGTGGCTGCTGTTTGCAGGGTCCTCTTCTGCAAGCTCCCCACACTATGAACCTGAATTTTCCTACACAGAAAACTGCTTCCTGGGGGAGCCTGCTCTTGACTTACTTACAAAGTTGGGGCCTAGCCTACTAAGTGGTCCCCTCCAGCTATTTCACGTCAATGCTGAGAGCATTAAGCAAATTACAACCCTGGGGGAAGCCGCAAAGAGAAAAGATGCAATGCCAATCCTCCCTCTGACTTAGGTCTTAACAAGAAAAAGGAAAAAAGACTTAGTCTAATCAGCCTCCTCTACAGAAACTTTTTTTTTTAATCAAGTCCCTGAGCCAGGCAATTGAACTTGAAAACCAATATGGCACTGGGCAGCAAACACCTCTTCGGTCTTGAGTTCAACTCAGCCCTCCGTGCTCTGCAGGTCCTCTGACTATGGAATCGACACAGTTGACCACAGCAACAACTCAGGGGCCATGTGCTCATGCCTTTTGGAGCCTTTGGGTTCTTACTCCATTGGCTCTTCACAGCAGTGCCCTAATGGGGTGGGTCACAGTTGTCCCCATTCTGCAGTGGGCAGCAAAGACCTGCCTGCCATGGTGTGAAGCCAAGGCCTGTGCCCACACCAGGGCCCTCACCTACCCCAGCTCAGAAAGCACAGGAAAGCCCCACTGAGAGCTCAGATCCTGGTCGAATTTTTCTGTTATCGTACAGCTGAGCACACCAAATGTAAGTTAGCCTCCCCAATGCTCTGAGTCTGCACATTCCATTCGAAGGGTCTTAACTTATAGGCCATTCTTCCCAATAGCATTGTTTAGTGAGATTTGTCAAAGAGACAGTGCCTGTTCTTTGAGGGCCTTACAACAAAAGCATGAGCTCTGCTGGGTGGTCCTCAGTGCTCCTCTGCCAAGGTACCAGCTGCTGGGTGGTGGCCTTGCATATTAGGTCAGTTCCTGGGGGGTGCTGTAACAAATGACCACAAACCAGACTGCTTAAAACAGTAGACATTTATGCTCTCTCAGTCTAAAGGCTGAAAGTCCAACATCAGGGTGTGGGCAGAGCCGCACTCTCTGAAGGCTCTGGCGGAAGGTCTTACCTGCCTCTTCTGGGTTCTGGTAGGTGCTGCACACCTTGACTTGTGGCTGAATCACTCTAATCTTTGCTTCCATCCGTCTGCATGTGGCTGTCATCTTCCTGCTGTGTGCCCACGTCTTCACACGACCTTCTTACAAACACATGTCATTGGATTTGGGAGCTCATCTTAACTAATTACATCTGCAGAGAACTTATTTCCAAATAAGGTCATCTCTGGAAGTTCTAGACAGACATGGATTTGGGAGATACACTGTTCAACCTATACATTGCCTTGGACATAAGAATTAAATGTGCAGTATACTTTTAAGCCAAACTGTAGCAATCAAAAAAATAAATTGTACCCTGGCTGGATAGCACAGTTGGTTAGAGTGTCATCTTGACATGCCAACGTTATCAGTTCAATTCCCCAGTTAGCATTAACCTATAAATGCATAAATAAATAGAACAATAAATGGATGTTTATCTCTCTCTCTCCTCCTCTCTCTCAAATCAATCAATCAATAAATAAAAAAGAATTGTATCCGTTTTTTTTTTTAAGTGAGAGGTGGGGAGGCAGAGAGAGACTTCCACATGTGTCCTGACTGAGATTCACCCACAAGCCCCTTATCAGGCGATGCTCTGCTTGTCTGGGTCACTGCTCCATTGCTTGTCAACCAAGCTATTTTAGCACCTAAGGTGAGGCCATGGAGCCATCTTCAGCATCTGGGGACAATTTTGCTCTGGCCATTTGAGCCATGGCTGCTGGAAAGGAAGAGAAAGAGAGAGATAGAGAGAAGAGGGAGACGGAAGGGTGAAGAAGCAGATAGTTGCCTCTCTTATGTGCCCTAAAAATCGAACCCAGGACTTCCACAGCCAGGCTGACTCTCCACCACTGATCCAACTGGGTAGGGCCTTATATATTCATAAGTAGAAAATGTGAGTCAATAAATGTGAATCAATAAACATAGGGATTGACCATTGAATTAAGCTTTTAAATATTTACTTGGGTTTTCTTTTCTTCATTACTTTATTAATTTTTATACGTCCGTTTTTTCACAATAAAAATATTTTTAAGTAAAAGTATTTGTTGAATATACAGCCTTATTTAAAGAAATTATTTCTTTGTGGTAAACAGATTGGGAGAGAAAGAAAGAAAAAGTAGGTGTCAAAGGATTAAGGTTTAAAAACTTTGCTTTTCCACCCATAAACTTTCATCAAAGATCCATTTACTTTCCTTAGAATTGTGAAGGCCCAAATAAAATTTCATTACTTTGAAAAAGAAAACTGGGCTTTCTGGGAACTTCCATTCTCTCACTCTGATTCAAAGCATAATAAAACCATATGGAGAAAGGTCATTTGTCCCACCTGCCTACCACTGCCCCAAACCCTCCCTGCCTCTGCCTGCAGGGGCTGATGACCCTTCCCAAGGACTTGCATAAAGAAAGTGTTTTATTTTTGTGATGTGAATTCCTCCTCCAGACAAATTTCTTAGTGCTCCAGATGGGCACACAAGAGGCATGTCTGGAACAGGCGTTAGGAACACACCCATGGCTTGGACACAGAGGCTGGAACAGGGGGAAGAAACGTGGGAGGGGTCATGAGTCTACTAAATCAGCACCCAACCCAGGATCAACCCTCCTGACCAGGGCAGGTTCAGCTTGTGAGATTGAAAATTTTGGTAATTTGAAGACCACTCCTCATGAAAAAAAAATACAAAGATGTGCTACTTTTGGACATTTTATAATTTAAAAAATGTGAACATGGGAAGACACTGAGAGGATACAGCACCCCTTCCAGTGCCTAGGGAAGGGCCCATGCTGGAGAGGGGCTTATTGAGTGTCTCTCAGTTCTGGCCTTGAGTATCAGTAGTTCCTCCTGATCCAGACATGTCATTGAGCGGTCTTCTTTGGAACTCCTGGCAGCTAGCTGTTCTGGCCCTTTCATCTCCACTCTGCTAAACCATTTAGACAGCCTCAGACCCCAAGGTCTTCAAAATTGAAAACTCTAGTTGAGTTGCCCTGAAGTGATGCGTGAAGCTGTGTCTCCTTAATCTCCTGCTTCTTAGAAAAGCAGGTGACATTAATAGTCAAAACCATCAAAGTAAAAGGAAGGGTTGGCACGTGGAGGGAATTCTCTTCAGAGGGAAAGTTAGAGAAAGTCAAAGGGGGTTGAGCAAATCCTGAACCTAAGCTGGTGGAAGGACAAGGGCAAGGAGCCAGAGGACATGAAGACCAGCTGGGAACATGAGGTGAGGGGCAATTCAAGGGACAAGCCTTTGGCCTAGGGTCTGAAGATCAGATTCTAGAGTTGTTTTAAAAGACACCAGAGGGGAAGTGAAGAATGTAGAGTCCCAGCTGTCCTCATGGAGGACAACAGAGAAGAGCTATGAAGCCCACAGTGGCCCAGGAATGCTGAGGCTCCATGAGCATTATGCAGCCACAGGACTTGGCCAGTTGGTCCACCAATGCCCTGAGAGAGGGAGCAAAGGACACAGGACACAAGGCATATCTGTTTCTCTAGACTTTGTACTTCAAGATAGGAATAAACCAGATATATTCATTTTTCTCATGGCCTCTATGGCTCCACTGTCCACTCATTTCTATCTTTAGTCCCAGTCTATAATTTAGGGTCCCTTTACAAAAGTGACTGATAAAATATACTAACTATCAGATAATTTTATAGAGTAGTTTTACACTTTCTTGACCTAGGATGCAAGTGAATGAACTAAAACACCAGTTTGCCTGACCCATGGCCTACCTGCCTTCCCTCCTTCTCTTACCCTTCCTCCATGCTCCTTCCTTCCTGCCTCCCTAATTCCCCTCTTTCTTCTTTCTCTCCATTGTGCCTCTTTCCTTAACAGACGTTTACTGAGGACTGATTTGGGAACAAGCTTTTTTCTAATAACCAAATTGTTGTCATATTGGCTACATTTAACACTCTCATTTATTTACTGTTCTCTATGAAGTGAGTTACACTGCACATTGACCAAATGCCCCTAAATTGTACTCACTTGTAGGTTGTCAGCTAGATAATGCACTCCAATGGAATATGACAATAAAGTGACATTTACATGAGCCTCTTGGTATCGACAGTCCCTTCAACATGTCTCCTGCTTCAGTGCATGTGATTGTAAGAGTGCCATATCCTACAAACACTATGTGGGTCCTGAGGACCTTTTACTAAATGTCATGATCCCTCAGTGAGAAACTTAATTTTATGCATCAACTTGATGGTCTCAGTGTACACTGATGGACGAATGGGTAAAAAAGATGTGGCACATTCCATTATATACAATGAAATAATAGTCAGTTATAAAAAATAAAATATTGCCATTTGGGACAACATGGATGATCTTGAGGGTATTATGCTAAGTGAAATAAGTCAGATGGAAAAGGACAAAACCATATGATTTCACTCATATGTAGAATTTAAAACAGAAACTAACAAACTAAAACAAAAAATTTCATACATACAGACAATAGAATGGTGATTACCAGAGGGGAAAAGGGTAGGGGATATTGAAATGATTAAAGAGGTTCAAATATATGGTAATGGATGGAAATAAGACTTTTGGTGGTGAGCATGCAATAGAGTAGACAGGTATCAAGTTATAATATTGTATACCTAAAATTTATATTATTGACCAAGGATAACTTAATTAAAAATAAAAACTTGTCTGGGCCATGGGGTACCTAGATATTTTGTAAAAAAATTCTGAGTGTGTGTGAGAGTGTTTAACATTTAACTGGCAGACTAAGTCAGCATACCCATTGCCCCTCTAATGTGGGTGGCTTCTTTCGATCTGTAAGAGATCTGAATAGAGCAAAAAGCAGAGTAAGGGAGAACTTACTGTCTCTGCCTGACTGCCCTCATGATGGGACATTAGTTTTATCCTACCTACAGACTTAGACTCAGACTAGAACGGGTACCATTGGCTCTCCTGCTCCTCTGGCCTTCAGACTAGCACTGGAAGTGTCCACTGGCTCTCCTTGGTCTCCAGATTGCCAACTGCAAATTTCGGGCTTCTTAGCTTTCATAATCACATGAGACACCTCTGTATAATACATATATATATATATATATATATATATATATATATATATATAGTCTCCTATAATCTCTTTGGAGGATCCTGACTAATGCATTTGGGATTCCAGAAAAATGATCATCATTATTTCTCACTCTTGTACAGTGGACCCTTTTGCTTTTTATTTGTTTATATTTTACATCATTTTACAAATAATTTACAAGATTAAGAATTTTGGCATAACAAACCAAAATTTTGATTCCATGTTGTCCTGGCTTGATATGTTTGAAATGGATAAAGTCCTCTAAATACAATATATGTCCATAGCCTTCTTGTATCAACCTGGAACAAAACTTACTTGTAAAAACTGATTCCAGATCCTAATCACTTCTCTCACAGTTTCTGGCTTACTATTACTACAAGTTGTGTGTATGTGAGCATAAACCAACAAAACGCAACATTTGAAGAATTTTTGAAAATTTCACACTTCATACTTTTCTGGAAGACAGAGGGCAGCCCTCTTTTTTGCTCCATAATTTCAAATCATTTTTGTAGTTTTATAATCATTCATTAAAATAATAATTTCAATGTAAGTAATATTTCCTTCTAATTATTTGTATACATACCTACTTCGGTGCATTTAAGAACCATATTAGGCAAATTTTGGTACACAAACATTATCACAAAAGTTGAAAAGATACTTTCATGTGTTCATTTATCAAAAACAAGATGGTGGAGGTTTTTGTCCCTATCAATTGTGTGGTGGGTCCTCCCTGTTGGACAACTAACGGGGTGAAAGCACAAGATTTCCTTCAGTCTGTAGAAATGTTTGCTCATTCATAGATTTTTGAGTTTGAGGAATTGGATCTAGGACCTCTGTACATGCTCTAAGGTTTCAGAGAGCTGATATTTTTGTCTTTATATTAACATTCTGATTTGTCTAATGATTGTGAAACATTTACTTTTATTTCTTTTTACTGTTTTGGGCAGAATCTAATAAAAAATTCTAAATTTTTAACATGGTCAATTAAACTAAAAATAAAGTACAACAGAAGTGTCTCAGGTCATATTAACATCTTCTGGGTCAGTGAGCCAATGTTTTGGACAACACACACACACACAAATGAAAGAATAATAACATAATTATATTTTATTTAATTATTTTTTATGCTTCCAGCTGATTTTATCATTATCTTATATTTTTTTATTTTAGTGCCTTTTTAAACACAGTTGTAAATAATTAATAAGGATGAAATAGTTCCTAGAACGCTAAAATAGTAAAATAAAGATATAAGAAAAAAGATCACTAAGATTTCCAAAAGACCCAGATGGTAATTAAAGGTAAAAGGCATTTTATTTTATTGAAAAATATTAAATAATATTATTATATTATAATGAATACTATCTTTAAATAACTACATTTTCTCTGTGTTCTTTGGAAAATCTCTAACAAATAATGAAAGTTACAAATATTAACTTATACAAGCAGAACTATTCAAGAAAACCCTCAAAGCTAAGCACGTGTTTCATGACTGTGACAGCACACTGAAGATTCCAAGCTTTCATTATGACAGATTGTGGTATATGTAGACTATGGAATACTACTCAGCCATAAGAAATGATGACATAGGGTCAAAACGACAATGTGGATAGACCTTGAGAACATTATACTGAGTGAAATAAGTAAATCAGAAAAAGCTAAAAACTGTACAGTGGCATATATGGGTGGGATGTCAAACTAAGACTCATGGACATTGACAGAGTGCAGTGGTTCCCAAGGAGCAGGAGATGTAAGCGAGGAGGAGGTAGGTTGGAGAAAGGGTGTAAAAAGGGACAAATATAAGGAGATGGGAAATCATTTGGCTTTGGGTGGTGACTATACAACATAATTGACTACTTAAATGATGTAGTGATGTTTGTCTGAAACCTATGTATATTATTGATCAATGTCACCCTGTTAAATTTAATTTTCTAAATAATAAATAAATAAATAAGATGATAAATTCTGATGTTTCCCATGTAAAATTTAGCATGTAGAAACTTTATAATTACTTAAAACAAGAAGACTACTAATGTTGTCATGAGATGATGATACATGGGTCCTATACAATACAATAAAAAGTTATAATCATAATAAGAAGAATCATCAGCGCCATTTGAGGGTTTTTGAGTGTGGGCAGAAGCAATTCCTCTGTTGCCCAAAGCCTGTTTGTTGCCAAGCAACCTTCCGGAGATTCAGCCTGCACTCTGTTTGCTCTCCAGGCCCATTTTGTCCACCCAGACCGCAGGGCAACTACATACACCCTCGCAGGGAGCTCTACGAGTGACCAAACATCTGATGCCCCAGAACATACTTGTTTTTATTTCCATATCATTTAAACTCTGACAGTTTCTTGGCTTAGATCTCATAGATAACTTAATTGGCTGATTATTGACTCAAATGTGAGGAATCTGATAAAAACCAGATTCTAAGACAAAACACCTCCACTTTTCATTCAATGTCTAAGCAAGCGAAGCAAGAGAAACAAAAGACACTTTGCGACTGAAAACTCCTGGTTTCTGTGTCCCATTGAGCTCAGCAGGGACGTATAAGTCAGTATGTTTGGGACAGGGAGCCAGACAGCATGGCACCTGCCCTTGACTCCTGGAGCGTCCCAGGCTGTGAGGAGAGGAAAGCCAAGAGGCAACTCCACCTTTGTGACAAAGATGACACAGCTATTTGATATATGAGTGATCTGGGGCAAGAAAATCCAGTATGACCTAAAAATGCCAATGGGATATTCTGTTCTGGACTGTTCTTCCATTTGCCACCATATAGCTCTGAATTCTGCATTACCTTGCCTTGGGAGGCAATGCCTCTGCTAAAGCTACTCCAACAGATAGTTAATTTGCCTAAATTGCTTTTATAAAGTGAGAAGGGATGGCGAAGAAAATGAGCTAACATGATGCTTTTAAAAATGTTTAAATGAGCTTCTTTCAAAGATTTGTGTTTACCTATATAATAGCAGGCATTAAGACTGTCTTGCCAAATGTACCACCTTTGCAAATTAGTATTCCTGGAACAGATGACTTTCCTATCAGTGCATCAGATTTTCTGGCAATGTAGTGCTCTTGAAGGGTAAGGATCATTATTCTTTAGGGCAAGATGCAAAGAAAAATGAGACCCGATCCAGGAGCATCCATGGCTGGATTTCAAATACACTTGTACTAATCGTCCTTGAAGCAGCATTCCTGTGCATTATAGATTACCCCCCAAATCCCTGGGTAATACTTACACTAGAACAAATATTGGCTTTATGTAGAATAAAATTGTGCTAACATTTTGGGCAATTAAAAGATAAAACATGTGTGATTTATTGAAACAGAAAGGAGGGCTATTTTTTTTTCCAGAGTATTGAATACTTTTTTTTTCTTCAGAGTATTGAATCTAAACATTAATCCCTCCAAAATACAGGAGAAGAGAGTGCAGCACCTGGTTGGAACACCTTTGCAAAGCTGACGGTCATCACGTGGAAAGCCATGTCTGTGCCACAGTGTCACGAACTGTGCCTGTAGGCGGTGCATGTCCACAGACTGCACCATAAACAAGAAGCTACCCACAAAAACAAGCAGTTCTGTCAGTGGCAAAATGGCACCAGGTATTAGATCTTGGCTCAGCTACCTTTGTACTTGAGTTCTGGCTAAGAAAGAATTCAGAGCTAAGACTCAAACCATAAGAGAAAGTTTATTTAGAAAGTCACAGAGGTAGAAAATGTGAGTCGTAGAACACATGGGCTCAGGAGACGAGTTACAGAGGCAAAAGAAGGGCTCTCTGAGCTTAGAAGAAAGAGAGGGAGATACGTGCCTTGAGATACAAAAGAGGAAGGAAAGGTGCAGGCATGCTCCAGAAAATGGGGGAGAGAGAAAGCTTGAAAGGGATCTCTGTCTTAATTGTTTTTATCTGAAGGTCTCGGGCAGTATCTCAATAGAATAGTCATCAGTTTTCCAGGTAAGCGTGCTCAAAGTCCTGGTTCCACTGGTTAGTCAGGGCCAAGGCAGGAGGTCATTAGTCATTGCAGCTGGTCCTGATGTCAGCCAGCCATGGTGTCATTCTGTTGGACTTTGGTGCTTCTCTGGGCCCGGAGCTGAAATACAGCTGCGGTCTAGATGTTATCCCCAAGGATTAATGCTTAAGGAAGAGGTTGTGCAAGGCTTGTAGTTTTGCCTGTTGCTAGGACCCTGGGGATCTCTGCCCTGGTGCCCTGCTCCTGGCCTATCATTCCTGCTTTGCTCATGACCAGAGGTAGATTTAATGGTGGGCGCCCTGGGCCCCGACCTCTGAAGGGCCCCGCAAAACCCCAACTTTACACTTTTTTCTAATGACACCAAGTTTGGTTTCCTATGTGCAATTTTAACATTAATAGTACATTATTTATTTTAAAATATGGTTAACATGTATTTTTATTTTCCCTGTCTCTTTCTCTTTCTTTTATTTTAAGGGGCCCAATATTTTCTTTTGCACCCGGGGCCTGAACCGACCTTAATCTGCCTCTGCTCATGACCAACTATCTACTACAGTTTGATTCAACAAGCAGCGATTTAATTTCAAAATGAGAAACAGTGAACACATTGGGGTATTATATAGCTTATCTCTCCTGATAGGATAGAACAATTCATATTGCATATGCATTAAAATGAAATTATAGTTTATGTCCACCTACCATGAATATTTTTGACATATTGTTAACAGCAGGGATGTTGGATTTCTATTAAAAAAAAAAAAAGGTAGCTGCTGTTCACTTCTCTTAGTTTTTGCTGTTCACAGTTTTCTTGTGAGCTAGACATTGACAAAAAAAATGAACATAACAGATCTGTATAAATAAGTAACTCACATATATTTTATAATAAAAACAACTAATAGGTACCAGTTTTCCTAAATTTGATGTTTACATTTAATTTCAATAAAATAACATGAAAAGTTTCACATTCAAAATGGTCCAAGTGTATTTTACTTTATAAAATAAACTTTACATCTTTCTGCCTCTCCCTCCCACGTTCTCTATATCAGTGGTTTTCTTCCTTTCCATCTCATGGCACACATAATGTAATACAGAATTCTGTGGCACACCAAAAGATATGTTGTAGGTTTTGTTGATCTGACCAAAAAAAAGGTATAATTTTTTTTTATGTGATAGAAAGACAGAGAGAGAAATAGAAAGGGACAGACAAGAAGAAAGAAATGAGAAGCATCAATTCTTCGTTGCGGCTCCTTTGTTGTTCATTGGTCGCTTTCTCATATGTGCCTTGAGGTGGGGGGGAGCTACAGCAGAGAAAGTGACCCCTTGTTCAAGCCAGCAACTTTGGGCTCAAGCCAGCAACCTTGAGTTTCAAGCCAGCGACCTTGGGCTCAAGCCAGAGACCATGGGGTCATGTCTATGATCCCATGCTTAAGTCAGTGACACTACGCTCAAGATGGTGAGTCTGCACTCAAGCCAGATGAGCCTGAGCTTAAGCTGGTGACCTCAGAGTTTCGAACGTGTGTCCTCTGTCCCAGTTCGACTGTCTATCCTGGTCAGGCAAAATAGGTATAATTTTAATTCATTCACATTAGACAGCTATTGTTGGCTGTCGTCAGTTTTTTAATTTGACAATCTAAGGAAAAAAAAGGTCAGTGCCCCTGACTAAATAAGTCAACTATCGCATGTTTTAAAAATTCTGCGGCACACCAGTGTGCTGTGGCACGCAGGTTCAAAACCACTGCTTTACATGTAGGTCTTTACATATGTGTATTACATATGTCACCTCTATCTATACCTATAGCTGTATTAATATCCATATTACTATCCCTCTGACTAGTAAGTGGAAAGTTTTGGTAGCTACTTAGAATTATTTTATTACCAGAGTCTTCTGTCGTTTTCCTCACAGCAGTCACAAACATCAAATTATATTTTGTG
Source organism: Rhynchonycteris naso (assembly GCA_037038555.1). Lineage (NCBI taxonomy): Eukaryota > Metazoa > Chordata > Mammalia > Chiroptera > Emballonuridae > Rhynchonycteris > Rhynchonycteris naso. Next base: position 247,305,069 of record CM072995.1, read on the forward strand.
TGTGCCTTTTCCAAGGTTTCAGGAGAGTTTAAGTGGGTTCATAATGGACAGCACTGTTTACCCAGATAAAACCACCCGCTCTGGGGTTTCGCAGTGCCTGGACAGGCCATGGAGCAGACACGCTGAGATAAAAGGAGGCCAGGCTACAGGTTGAGCACCTCAAGCATGGGGCTACACAAATAAGTGATCAATTGTCTCACAGGTCTGGAGCAAGCCTGGCAGTAGTAGCGACAGCCTGCTTCTCGATTGCGGGTTCTGGGAGCCTTTCCTCGCATGTTGCCAGACAACGCATTGCAGCTCTGGGGAGCCGCTGCTTTCTCAGGCATCGCCACTGAACTTTCACCCATCACATACACACTCAAAATGCTCCTTCCTTAAATCAACACAGCCTCTCCATGCGGATGGCTTCATTCATTTACACAGGCTGTACCTAGGCAGGTCACTTAGGTCTTCATCCTTATAAGGTTTAAAGGACCGAGTTTTGAATGGAACCCCAAAAGAGTCAGAAGTAAACGAAAAATTTTTTCCAGGTTTTTTATACATGTATGTGTCATTGTCACAGAGTTTATTGTAAAGAGATCCCTGTCATGTGAAGTTTGTGAAAGGATGACTCAGGATCTAATGACTGTGTCCTCTCAGATATAATTGAAGTTTCCTGGAGAGGAAGATATTCTACCTCAAGACAGTAACATCCACTCCTGCCTGGGTTACTAGCCTGCTAGCCTGCCTTCTGGATTTCAGACTTGGCTTTCAATTCTCTGAGCCAATCCCTTAAAATAAATTTATTTCTTAATAAAATTATATAGAGAGACAGTATAAATATATCTATATAGAGATAGTATTGATATGTTTCCATATGAATTTATAGACTATATAGAAAATATATATCAATGTCTATATTTTTATATTTATAGCTATACCTATATCTACTACTTTTAATCTATCTATCTATCTATCTATCTATCTATCTATCTATCTATCTATCTATCTATTATTGGTCCTTTTTCTCTAGATACATCATCCAAGGCCAAGACTCTCTCCCAGGCGAAGAGAGGAGCCCAAGGTAAGGAGTAGAACATAAGGACTCACTGTTCTCAGGTGGCTTCTCATCTGTTACAGTAGGAAGCACCACTTGGGAACCTATGGGCTTTCTAATGGGTGATCAGGATTCATCCATATGTCTATAGAGAAAAGGAGGCAAAGATTGTCCATACTTCATGTCCCCAGGGACATTGACTATACATTTTATATCAAACAAAGGTCTGCAAGGACATAAGTGTAAGTAGAGCACTGAATAGTCTTTCCATCCTCACACCATACTGGATGCCCCTCAACAGCTTTCAGAAGACTATGGACATGTCTTCTTCTTCCATGGTGGTATATCAGAGATGCCTACACATAGGATGGACTAAGGGTTGACTAAAGGGCAAGTATCTATTTCTACATGGCCTTAATTAGATGTGCTTCTCTGGGTTCATCTGACAGGAGTCCAGGAAAAGTGAATCTTGTCTGAGCATATTCTTCAGACCTACTTGGTCCTTCCAAGCCAAACGGGTCTGCTTTTCCAAGCCTTGCTTGGTTTTATTTAAGAAAATTGAGAAGAACCACAAAAAACATAAAGGTGAGCAGTTGATTGGGACCAAAAAAAATCATAGGTGATTTGCAGTAATAAATCACTACCATTTGTTGGCTTAAAACAGCAGAAACTTATTCTTGTCAGTTCTAGAAACTACAAGTCTGAAATCAAGGTACTGGCAATACCAAGTTTTCTCTAAAGGCTCTAGGAAAGAATTCCTCCTTGTTTCTCCAGCTTGTGGTGAGTGCTGGCAATCTGTGGCATTCCATGGCTTCTAGAGGCACCACTCAAACCTCTGCCTTCATCATCGCATTGCCTTCCCTCTCTGTGTCTCTTTTCTCTTTTTATAGGGACATTACTCATTGGATTAGAACCATCTTCAGCCTGACCTGTGGTGGCGCAGTGGATAAAGCGTCGACCTGGGAACACTGAGGTCGCCAGTTCAAAACCTGCACTGGTCTGGTCAAGGCACATATGGGAGTTGATGCTTCCAGCTCCTCCCCCCTTTCTCTCTCTCTCTCTCTCTCTCTCTCTCTCTCTCTCTCTCTGTGTGTGTGTGTGTGTGTGTGTGTCTCCTCTCTAAAATGAATAAATATAAAAAGAAATTTAGAACCATCTTCATCCAGTATGACCTCATGTTATTTAATTAGTTATAGCATCAAATACAATTTGTAAGTAAGGGCACATTCTAAGGTTCCAAGTGGACATAAATTTGGGGAGACATCATTTACTATAGCACAGGGCTCAAGAACCTTTTTGGCTGAAAGAGTTATGAACGCCACATATTTTAAAATGTAATTCTGTAACAGCCATACAGTATGTTTAACACTAAATTCAAGTAAATGTGTGTGCGTTTTATGTAAGACCAACACTTTTAAAGTACAATAAGTCTCTGAATTCCTTTTAATAACGTTGTTGTGCTGTTGCTAACCAATGATGAATAAAGTATTTCTTATCATTAATGCGACTTCCAGACTTCTGGTGCTGCATGGTTTTGCTGATGGCTTTCTAGTCTGGTTGATACGTGGTGAGGTTAAGCTTCATGCAGGCATTGAGACTTCCATTCGTTCAATGTGACTGTAGTTTGGTCTTAACATTCTTTAGATGTGAGAAAGACTGCTCACATGCATATGTATAGCCAAACATTGTCAGTACAGCAATACTCACATGCTGCAGTGTATGAAATGTGATGGGAAGCGCGTTCCAAGTTTTGACAATGAGCTGGTCCGTGGGTTGAAGTTTTTTCATTTCTCCCCACTTGTGTTTGCTCACCAACTCTGCTTCCTGTCATGTAAGTCTTTCCAAATCTTCCTTCAGTGACTTGAACTATTCACCCACATGCCAGAAACCTTCAGGCCAGCAGCTTGTAGCTCAGAAGCTCTGACGGAGACACTGGGGATGTAACTCAGATGGCGCTGTCCACTGAACACTCGTGTGGGTGGGTGGTGAACTTAAAAGGACGAGTGAGCTCACAAAATTCTCCAAAGCGTGCTTTGAATGACTGCAGGAGATTAGATGTGAAACCCGCTAGCTGCTGGAGATCAAGATGTTGATCAGGGTCACTTGCTGTGCATGCATCTTTAAACTCTCCCAGTTTTTCAAAGTGTGTAGTAAATGATTTGTTTCAATGTTGGCAATGAAGAATTTCAGCTTGTTTTCAAATGCAAACACTGCTTGTTGAAAGGATAAGACTGTATTTCCAATGCCTTGCATTTTCACATTGAGCTGGTTCAGATGTTCAGTCATGTCCATGAGATAGTAGAACTTAAGGAGTCACTCAGTGTTAGCTAACTCAGGATGCTCAATGTTTTTCATTTCAAGAAAAGTCTGGATTTTGCACAGACAATCCGCGAAACGGCTGAGCACCTTCCCTCTTAACAACCAAGGCACATTGCTGTGCAGAAGCAGACCAGAATAATTATTCCCAACTTCATCCATCAGTGTTTTAAACTGGCGATCATTTAAAGCTTGGGCACCAATAAACAATAAAGTTGACCACCTGAATGACGAGTGACATCACCTCACTAAGCTGCTCACCGCACATCTGAGCACAAAGCGCCTCCTGATGTAGGATGCAGTGAAAACTGCATGTAGGATGGGTCTCTTTCCATGTTCATGAAGAAGTGCTACAAATCCTCTGTTTTTCTTCACTATGCACAGAGCACCATCAGTACACACCGAAATAAGTTTATCCATCGGTAGATTTTTTTCTTTAGTGAACTCAGTGAGACTTGAATAAATCCTCCCCTCTTTTTGTCTCTTTCATAGGCAAAACAGCAAGACTTTCCTCACATAGTGTGTCACTGACAGCATACCTTGCAATCATACTGAACTGGGATAAATGGCTTACGTCGACTCATCCAAAGTGAGAGAAAAGAATGGTGCTGCGTTTATGTCCTTCACCTGTGTTGCCTTAATTTGATTTGCCATCATGATGGTATGATCATGAAAAGTTTTTGCCAACAGAGGGATGCCTTTTATTCATTTGATTATCTTGTCTTTATCTGAAAAGTCATCAAAAAGTTCACTGACAACATCAAGCATGAATGTTTTCGCATAACCCCATCTGTGAATGGCTTTCCGTTTCTCACAATTGCTAAAGCATCAGCAAAGCTAGCCGAATTTCAATCACCTTGTTGGATAAAAACATGGAGTTGCTGCTGGCTAGCTCACACTCTGCACAGTAGCTCTTGACATGCTTTCTTCCTGCTATCCCCCCCTGGATATTTCAATGCAAATGTACTATGGTGTGTGTTGAAGTGCCGCTTTATATTTGACCATTTCATCGATGCGATTTTATTATTGCATGTTAGACACAGTGCCAAACCTGCCCTCTCCACAAAGGCAAATTTCTCTGTCCATTCCTGCTGAAAACTACGATACTCTTCATCTTTTTTTCTTTTAGCCATCTTCTTCATCAAAAGGATTTCTGCAATTAGCTAGCTGACTACTTGATTAAAAGGAGGGAAATTTACTTCCTGACCTCACAATGACCCATGTACATTACGTGTTATTCAATAAAAATTTGGTGTCATCCTGGAGGACAGCTGTGATTGGCTCCAGCTACCCGCTACCATGAACATGAGTGGTAGAAAATGAATGGATTGTAATACATGAGAATGTTTTATATTTTTAACATTATTATTTCTTTTTATTAAAGATTTGTCTGCGAGCCAGACACAGCCATCAAAAGAGCCACATCTGCCTCGCAAGCCATAGGTTCCTAACCCCTGCTTTAGCACAATGAGCCACGTACAATTTCCTTAAACACAACAGTCGACATATGTAAACCAGTGAAAACATGAACACCTAAGGGCCTTGATTAGTCAGAGTCCTTCTCAGTAAGAACAGAACAAGGGGACAGTCATTCTGATTTTCTGTAAGGAAGGGCTACCAAAACGTAGACTTCCAGGCAAACCCTACCACCTACAGGTCTTTCCGAAACACACTGTCCACAGGAAAAGTTTTGTCCAGCCCAATCCTAGTCTCTTCCTCTTTGTTTACCTGTATTTGTTTCTCTCTGACCCACTCTGTCCACTGCTTGGGTTTTGTGGCTTGCCTTGGCTTCAGATTTCATTCATCACCTGCATCTCTGTCAAGCTCTGAGCACCAGTTCTTGGCATCCTATTTCCTTTCCAAGGAATTCTTTGTGCTTCTGGGTTTTCTCTGCTCTTCTGTCATCCTACAAAGACCTTTCCTTCAGGTCTCTTTATTTCCTATAGAAGGCCAGACCACAGAGTTCATGAAGGTACAGAACTGAAAGAGAGGATTGGCTCTCAAACTCTTCCTTTTTCAAATTTTCACCTGTTCTTCTTTCATCTTCTTCATAGAAAGCTAAAGAAATATTCCACATTTTTTCAAAGGCAGCACCCTATCTCTGTACCTACCGGTTAGTAACTCTGATAGGGAGAATGATGAAGACCTGATCTCTCACCATGGTGCTGAACCAGAGCACAGAGAACTTGGTAAGCCTTGTCATTATTATAAGTCCATTTAAATGAGTCTTTCTTTCTTTCTATCTTTCTTTTTCTTTCTTTCTTCCTTCCTCCCTCCCCCCTCATTTATTTATTTATTTATTTACTTCTTTCTTTCTTAAATGAGAGGGAGTAAGCTGAGAGACATACTCTTACATGTGCCCTGACCGGGATCCACCTCGCAAGCCCATTTGGGGCTGCTGCTCTGTTGCTTGTCAATCGAGCTATTTGAATGCCTGTTGCAAGGCTATGGAGCCATTCTCAGTGCCCAAGGTCAACTTTCTTGAACCATTAGAGCCGTGAGAAAATTTGGGGCAACTTCCAATACTATTCAGTTCACTGTTTGAGGCTGTGACTCTTCCAATATTTCACATCTTGAATATTTATAATTCTTGCATTTTTACTATTTCTACTAATAACTGAAATTTTCAAGAGGATTTAAAATTTTTAAATCTCCTTATTATTAGCCCTGATTCTCCTGATTATACAGTCATTAGTGATCAATTCAAAAGAAAGAGGGATAGTTGCCAACTTAGAGAGGCAATGCATATAGAAAAATTATAGCCAGGCCCAGAAAATGCTCACCAGCAATCACTGTGTGGAGTTGGATGGATGTAGTCCTTCATATTTCTAGGGCTGATAATAGAAATCCTTCCTAAACAGAAGAATTTGGGCACTGGCAAGTTAGGGCAGTGGTCAGCCATAAGCCACTCTTCAGTCATGTATCAGCTCTGCAGAGCCCTGGGCCTAGCACAGCGTCTGAGTGAGGCTCTGGATCTTCTTTCCGGAAAGACTTACCTGCAACGCAAGCATCTCTGACTTGCCAAAATACAGCATACCTCTTCGAATCTTCCCTGGCAGTGTTGACCCAATTGTGGTCTATAATAAGGCTATGGGTGAGGTGGGACACGAAAGAATTCTTGGAACAAATAAACTTGGGAACCTGACTCAGACTCATTTTAACTAGTGTAATGACTTCAGGACTCTTCAGTCACTTTACTCTTGTTAACCAACATTCCAGTCCTCCAAGAGGAGACTGGGTTGCAGGACGCTTTCAAAATTTCCTGGACATAAAATTCTGGGTGCATGGGGAGGTCCCAAGACCAGGAAAAGTACGCTAAGAGAGGTTATCCTTGGGTCCTGCGTACTTGGCAAAGCAACACTACATCAGTGGTGCAGTTCCTGAGAGGGGCTGGTAAAGTAATGTGTGCAGAAGCTGACAGATAACATGGGACAAGGTTCCAGTCTCCCTAGAGAGGGCATGCTTGCCCAGAGACCTTCGATTTACCACATTATAAAGGACGGCATTGACCATGTTCTTTTTTCACAAAAGTTTTTTGGGCATAATTATTTATTTTCTGTCCCAAGCCAGTGTGTGTGTGTCTAAGAGTGTAAGCCTGAGTATGTTGTGTGTCCACTTATGTGTGTGTGTAAAAGCTGAAAGCTGACACTTAGTATAACACAAGACTGACCCTTGGACTCCAAAGGAATGGTGATCAGAAGGTAGAAATGACAAGGAGATGGCGATGTTCTTAGTCCTCCCTCCCAAGGACCCTCATCACATGTCAGGACAAAATGTTGGGGGATATTTTACACTTGATCCCTTGGTCTCAAGGTCAGTAATTTAGCCCTGGGCACACTTTTTGTAACAGATTCTTTCACCCTGGTATAGATCATTCACAATTCTAGCACTGAGAAGATTGGCCAAGTGTGTATCGTGTACCCACTTTCCTGCATATAACTGCATTTTCTAAATTTAGAGTGGCCCTCTGAGATTCGAAGACAGGTTTGACATTTTTATCTTAATTTTGTCTCATTCCTACTACGTTGTGTAAAGTCCTACAATAGAATACTGGGCTAAATTGACAGTCACATACATGAGTTTGTCCTTTCGGGGAAAGTCTAATTATTAAGAGTTAAATACCCTGCTACTTTCTAAAAATAATAAGCTAGAATTCAGGAGGAAGATTCCCAGATATTGTGACAATAGCTGACAGCAAAGTAGAGTTCTTGTGTTTTCTTCAAGGTGTGCTCTCATTATACTGTAGACTCATGCTTAACCAGGGTGAGGACGCCCTGGAACAATAGTAGATATAACTCAGCAGATCGTAATGAAAACAGAATATTCTACGGAGTTCAAAATCAATAGATTTTAGCCAGTTTTATGCTAATGACAACTCAGATTTCTTCACCAGTCTCTTGGGGGTTTGAGTAAATTACAACTGCAAATCTCCACCCGAAGTCGGGGTCAGCACTTTCTTGGTGGGCTCTCTCTAATGCCCCTCTCCAACCACAGGCAGTGGCGAGCTGAGCTTGGACACGCAGTTATGCAGTATTGATTTAAGGACATATTTGTCCTCATCTGTTCAGGAGGAACAACAGACCTGGATTGCAAGGTTCTCATAATTGGATTCAGCCTATTTTGTATTAACTAATTAGGACGGTTTCTTTTTCTTGTGTGCTCCTTTCTGTCCGCTCAGCGATTTTAATCCTCTTTATTTCGTGAAGCTAGAATGTAAGGTTCATTATTTTCTTTTTAAATATTTGACGATGCACTTCCAGCCTGATCGGAGTGACTGGGAATACATGAAAAGAAATGCAGATCTAATATCTCTCCACCTTTTTAATATTCTTTTTTTAAACTTTCCTGTAATGTCCCTTCCTCTCCCCTGCCTCCCGCAAGTGTGCGCACACAGGCGCACACACAGCTTCTGCTGACCTCGGGGCACACATCTGTGTGTCTGAATGCTCTGATCAGATCTTTAACAGACAATCTTGTATTTCACTACTATGGGAGTCTGAGTTTGCAAAAGAGATGGTGGTTGTGGACATGTACTCACTACACTAGTCTCAAAATTAGCCCAATTACTGAATGGCGTTGACTTAGCATTCTATTGGCATTTAATCTGAATTAAGTAAGTTTCCTGGTAGATCTCTGGACTCTAACCCTGCACTGCCTTTGTCCTGGCCGAGTTATCTATGCCCAGAGCTTCGTTTGAAAGCAATGTGAGCCCTGAGCTTGAGCCAGCTCTGCAGAGACAGGCAGGGAAGGGAGAAGTAGGCCTTTGTGATAGCTATGGACAAGGAGAGGGCCATCTGCAAGTCAGCTAGACAAGCCTGGAGTGCAGTGCGGAGGTCAGCCACGTTGAGGATCGTTGTGCTCAATGATGGTGCAATGGCTATGAATAAAAACAGTGACTGGGACTCTCCCGCACAGTGTGAAGGCAAATAAGATAGACTTGAACCAGAGGACAGAAACACAGATCAGCTAGCAGTTACCTAGTCTGTTAAATTTTACTTAGCATTTGGGAAAATAAAAGTCCTTAGATGCTAAAATTAGAAAAACCTTACTCTATGTAGATTATGTTCTTAAACACTTGGTTATAACTATGATATCATTTATGTGTTCTAATTCAAATCTAGTGAAATGATCTTAAAGAATAAGCATTTAGATGCTCCAAATCAGAACATGGTCAAGATGCCCCTCCTGGGCTGCCCATGGGCCTTTTTTCCTCTACCACCAGGAAACTGCTTCTTTACCGATGGGTGGTATGTCAAAAGTATGGCTGTGTCTTTATTTTTAAAGCTCTAAATGATGCATCTTTTAAAAATATGAGCACTGTATTCTCTACACCTCTGTAGACGGGGAGGTCATGGGTTTGTGGCCACCTGCTGTAGTACCGGGAGATCAGAAACAGGTGAGGATTAAGGTGAGGGTAAAGGTGGAGGTGAGGCCCCTGGTGCACCAGTCACCTGACTGGGGCACTTCAGCCAAAACAAGAAAGACAGAGGGATGCCCTTAAAGCAGTGATCCTATCACAGGTGACTTGAAGAGTTGGGCATGCCGGTATTGTCACCAAGTTGTCAATTTTGGCAGTCTTGTCCTCAGTTCATCTAAGAGTTGTGTTCAAAACACCTTATAGCCAAAATAAAGCCTAGACAGTCCATCCTCTTGTTAGATGTGAGGGTAAGATGTTGTATTGTCTGAGAAGGTGCCCAGAAGTCAGGAGTACTGTTTGCCCTGGGACGACTTGAACACATTTCTTTACTTTTAAGTTGCATGTGTGTTCTCTGTCCTGGGCTTTTGGATAATGGAAACATTAGGTAGCTCTCTCACACTTCCAAAAATTCATGCCCTGAAATTTTTTCTTTTTAGATTTTTATTTATTCATTTTTTAGAGAGAGGAGACAGAGAGAGAGAAGTGGGGAGGAGCAGAAAGCATCAACTCCCATATGTACCTTGACCAGGCAAGCCTGGGGTTTCAAACCAGTGACCTCAGCATTCCAGGTCCACACTTTACTCACTGCGCCACCACAGGTCAGGCATGCCCTGAAAATTTAAACAAGTTGTGTGGTGTTTTGTTCATTAAGTGAAAGCAAAATTTTTTTGGCGTGAAAGCTGGCCAATCTACTGACTGCATTTCTCGTGAGCCATGGCCATGAGGGCCTATTGATTTTTCTTCTTGGCACAAGGTCAGAAATGGATTTGCCCCCCACCCCTGATGTGTCAGCCGGGCCTATCTCCTGGGATGCTGCTGCCTGAGTCGTGCAGGAGCTTTCTGGGCTGATCCAATCCCATGAAGGCAGCTGTCTTAGCAGGCCATCTGTGCAGTTCACACCACCTCACACAGACCTCACTCATCTGGGACACACTGGGTGTCTCCCTGTCATAGGTTCATTTGCTCTGCTTCACCCTGAGTCTGAGCCAAATTGCACACGGCCCTCTAAGATTTCCCTGAAGTCCTAGGTCGCTCAAAATTCTAGTGGTAGGAAAAGTTATGTCAGCCTGCATGCTGATGGCCAAAATAAGAAAAGAGAGAAAGTGTGCCAAGGAATGCTTTGTTTGTCTGCATGCATGGGCATCCATGTGGGTGCCTGTGCCCCAGAGCTATGCCAGTATGTGTAGATATGTGTGTGTCTGCATGTGCGTGCATGTGTGTGCGTGTGTGTGTTGTACAGTTACTATGAGGCCCTGGCTAGTCTTCAGTCCTATTCTGAGAATGAAGTGTTGACCATCAGCCTGGCTTCCTGTTTTCTTTCAAGACACCACATGCAAGGAACAGTATAGAGATTTAAAAATGCAAATTTGAGAAATCCGCTGTGGGCACCAGTGAGCGTGCTAATACTTGACAAACTACTGAAACTCTTTGTTCTTCCTCTTCCTAGGACTCTAAGTGAAGATAAAATCTTTCTACTAGAATTTCCATAATGTATAAATGAAATAATGTATGTAAAGTGCTTTACATGGTGTCTAGCACGAGTAAACACCTGGTACATTTTAACTACTGCTGTTATGTTAGCAGCGTACCTCTGCATTACTATTCTGGGCAGGGGGTAGGAGGTGAAGCAGGTATTATATGGGCCTTTTATAACTTTTTAAAAATAATGTTTCTCACTTATCTGGATTTTCTTTTATTTTTCTTCTATTGTCTTGAGAATGTAGCATAAACTGTTTAAAAGAGCCTCATTCCCAAATTGGCAGAGCCTCCCAGGATTAAGAAGTATAGAAACTGCCCAGCAATTCCACTAGCATTGGACTATCTTGGAGACTCCGGGGCAGATATCCACAGGGTCATGGAATAAAGCCCTACACTGTGTGTGGGAGCAGCCCAGAGGAGGTAAGGATGTGTGCTGCCGGGAAGGTTGGGAAAGATGTAGGGCTTGACATATTACTTTGCATGGGAATGGTTGACAATTTTTAAGTAGGAAAGTGTCAGGGTCACATTTTATTTCAGGAAGATACACCAGTCAATTATGCTAAATGCAGTTGTGGTAACAAACATCCCCAAAAGCTCAGAGCAAGGCAGGATGGCCAGAGAGTGTTAAAAGATGCAACAATTCTTAGAGTGCAGTGTCAGAACTCTACTTTGTAATCACACTCCGAAAGTCTGTGTAATTTTTTCTTTACCTTTATTATTTATTTTCTTAAATGAGAAGCGGAGAGGCAGTGACACAGACTCCTGCATGCACCACAATCAGGATCCACCCAGCAAGCCCCCTACCAGGAGATGCTCTCCATCTAGGGCTGTTGCTCTGTCGTTTGGCAACCAAACTACTTTATCACCTGTGCTGAGGCCATGGAGCCATCCTCAGTGCCTGGGGCCAACTTGGTCCAACCAAGCCATGACTGCAGGAGAGAAAGAGAGAGAGGGAGGTAGAGGGGGATGGGTGGGAAGGCAGATGGTTGCTTCTCCTGTGTGCTTCGACCAGGAATCAAATCCAGAACATCCACACGCTGGGCTGCTGCTCTACCACTGAACCAAACAGCCAGGTCCTCTCCTTTGTTATTTACTTCCCTCCCTTGCCAGCTATACATCCTGTTGTGCCCAGAAAAGCACTTCCTGGAGAACTAATAGAATCCTGGGGTGTGAGGATAGTGAGGAGAATAAAAAAGTGGATGATAAGGTTGTCAGGGGTAGAAATCACTTAACCCTTCCTCATCCTCAAAAATGAGATCCAAATTCAATTTGATAAATATATCTATTTATTTTTTAACTGTAAGTGACAAAGGTATTTTCACTGTGCTTTCAACCCAACAACGATTTACTAAGGATATTTCCTTGAAGGGCGTGCTGCTCCTTCGGGAATCTTTCAAATACAACACTGATGGGCTTATGATGTCAATGACGTTGGCAGGACAGCCTCAGTACAGGCCTTGGAGGTGTGGGCTCGGAAGCCAGGAAGCGATCATAGTGCACTTTATCTGCGAGTCAGAGCCATTTTAAAGAAAACTCCGGGGATATCTTGCTTTTGTGAAATTAATTAATTAAAATAATGTCAAACAATAAAACAAAAAAATCAATGCACAAACCAAACCAGCTGCTTAAAGCTAAGAAAACATTATTTCTTTAGATAAATCAGAGTTGGACTTTTTGGAGGTGGCAATAGAAGGTGTTTCCAGGAGCACTCTGTACTGCGATGCTATCTCGTTACCTGCAGCCCAGAAATGGATTTTCTCACGTATCTGGTCCTTGCTCATTTATTTATTTCTGGCCTCTTTATGTGGCAAGATTCTATTCATCACTCCATGAGTGTCATCAGCTTCCCTCAGTGTGTGGTTTCACAAGGTTTATAATTTTAAGACAGAAGGGAGAGTGGGCACCGGAGGGTCTCAGTTGCTGTTGGGAAGGGCCATGTCTGGAGAGATGGTGGTCATAAACAGACTGGGAGGCAGTATTGCAGGGAAGGATTGAGCAGGTGTGTCTGCTGAAGGACAGCCAGGATATTTATGCAAATCATTAAGAGGTGTGAGATGATTATCATACATAAGCTGCAAAATGAATCATTAAATAAGCTCGTAGCATAATGAAAAAAAAAAAAGAATGGTTGAAATGACAACCAAGATTGAATAAATTCAACAGATTTTCTTAAAGTCAATCACCAGAAGGAGAAAAATGCATTTGCTCTGATAGAATAGCAAGATGAGCTTATGACTGTAGCTGCTTCCTGCTCAGAATTTTCTGCATGGCATTTGCATATAGGACCTGGTATCCTAAAGAAAAAGAAATCATTACTTTACACATTTCATCTAAAGTGATTATCTGATGTCATCAAACACAGTTAGTCTGTACTAATGAATTTAAAGGGGATCACCAATAAATGTATTAACCCAGGTGTTTCTAAGCTGAAATTTGCTTAAGATTTGTGTGCACATGTAAACTATTAAGCTTCATTATGTTATCCTAATAAGGTAAGACAATCTGCATTGTTGTTGTGAAATCTGAATGAGAGAACATTTGGCCTAGATTATTTATTTATTTATCTTAGTTAATAAATGGAAGTGTTCTTTTGGAAAGTTTGTTTCCATAAAAGTGTGATAACGATTAAGAATGTACAAATAAAGGTGAATGAATTAATATTTCTAAATTAAGTTACCCTAAATTGCTTATTTTAATAAATGCTACGTAAACTATCCATGAACTTACAGGTTTTATTAATTTTTGGGGTATATTTCCTTGTTGTCAGATGATACTTAAATCTTACCCCCAGACACAGCTGTCCCAAATTGAACTTGAATGGTGTTTCTTGGGAAATTTGTTTCCATAAATATGTGATAATTCAAGACAAATTCTTCAATTTAGTTCAGAGTTTTCTACCTGTGCTCTTTCCAGGAGCGAATCACAGTTCGAGGCCTTTGTTCTTGGAGGAGGCATCAGGGAGCAACTAGCTCACCATTTCTAAATGCTCGCAGCCGCAGCCATCTCAGCTGGTGTCCAGCAGGCTGTAGGCAGGGTCAGCACAGCACTTCCTGCAAGGTGTCATCCTGACCAGAGGAATCTTCAGAGGCACCAGTCCTTCCCATCAATCTCCATTCCTCTCAGAGGGTGTGGGGAGAACGGGATGCTCTCACTGAGGTTGCTCAGGCCCCTCAGCTCAACAGCGCGTGTGCCTGTGTCCCCTCACCTGTCTTCTGATGCAGCCGCAGGGAGAACTCTGACATCTAATCCCCAGTCAGCGACCACCTGAATGGAGACTGTGTTTCCTGTCCTTTCAGATCCCTGATGCACCTGGGGCTTCATCTTCACTCTCCACCAGCTCATTCGAGAGGGAGGAGTGCTCAGCTCCCCCCAAGGCCTTCCAGTCTAGGGAGGAACAAACTGCTGGTCCTTCTCCCTGGGCCCTTGGTTAGGGCAGAACTGTGCACCCAACCCATACCCAGTGATTAAGGATTTAAGCTGATAAACTTGAAAGCTCTAGCAATTCAGAAAGCCTTCTTTCACAACTACCACCCTTGACATGAATCTCACTTTGAAACTCAAACACCAGGAACCAGTGCCTTTTATTTGTTGTTGGCATTATCTCTTCCTTGAAGCTGTAACCCTGAAATATCTCAACCTCCATGACTATTTCTAAGTGGAAAAAGAGCCCAAGAATAAAATAAATTAGAGGGTGTGAAACACTTGGTTAATACATTTACCTCTCATTTAATTAAATAATTTTAGTTTATTTCTGAAAACTCTGCCCTTAAGTGAAGAATCATTGTATGAAAAAAAAAAGTCTCCCTTAATTTCAGTGAGCTAAATGGTGGTGTGCTCCAGCTCAACCCAAGTGACTCAAACAATTTTCCTGAAAAAAAAAGAGAAAAAGAAGAATGAATTGAACAATAAGCGTGAACTTATATAAATAATAAACAACAGTGCCATAGTAAGTGTATACAGTTTGCACATAAAATATAATGTGATAACAAAAAATTATGTGCATTCTTTACTTTTCTTGATGCCTTATAGTCTTCAATTCCATGATTTTTGCATTTAAACTGCAGTAAAAGTAAAGGCATAGTACAAACAACAACAACATACCCTTAAGGCAGTGGTTCTTAACCTTTTTTGAGGTACCGAACCCACCAGTTTCATATGCGCATTCACGGAACCCTTCTTTAGTGATAAATAAAATATAATTTTTTTTCCAAATTCAAGACATAGGTATATGTTTTTTACTGGTACACAAAATGAGCCATGCATGAACATCACCTTGCTCAAAGAACAAAACCAACAAAGTGCATGAACTGACAACAAATTACGGTATTATTTTATTCTGGCCTCCGTGGCAGAGGCTTCTCCGGAACCCCTGAGACTGACTCATTGAACCCCTAGGGTTTGATAGAACCCAGGTTAAGAACCACTGCCTTAAGGCAAAATAAATAAAATAAATGATCCACATAAAAGTACTGAGATACTAGTGGAAATATGTAGGTGAACCATGAAGCCAAGGTTCTTCCATGAGGCCCTCCCTCTATCGCTGTCACCCACATTCAGAGCATGAGCTAGACGGTACCTCCATTATGTCACTATGCAATTACAGCCACAGAATACCTGTGCTTCTTCCATGGGGCCTGGATGCCCTTGAATCAACTTCTGCGTGAGCAATCGTCCTGTGCCAGGGCTCACTGGCTTTGAATGTTCTGAGCAAAGAATATTCGTACCTGCCCCATAGAATGAGTATTTCCTTCCTAAAGGAGACACCTTTTGATTGTCTGGCTGAGGTGCTTCTTGTTGTAGTTAGTCAATAAAACACAACACACCTACACAACAGTAGGGTCTTTATTTCGGAAGAGTTTGCCACAGTTCTGAAGGGTATTCTGATTTTTTCTTGGTATGTCAAGTAAATTGCTAAGAATTTTATCTGAAAACATAATGCGAGATGTCACTTCTCATACATAGCTCATCTACTTTCTGTCGAAGAAGTCACTATAAAAGAGTCATTATCCAGAGCCCCTATTGTGAAAAGTTGTTAACTAAACCTTCCTATGCCAGGGAAGTGCACATCCAGACACTCAGGGCCTCACTGGCAAAGCTGTATAGATGTAGCCTTTTTTTCTCTAAAACATACCTTTTTCATTTTATTTAAATACAGCAAAACCCTTCTCCAATTATCCAATCATGGTACCCACTTCAATTGCATTACATACAAAAATTGTACTGAGGTATTAATTAGGATGCCTTAAATGAATGATTAATTGAAGTCATTGTTACCCAATTAAAAAAACCCACACAGTATTTCATGAATTCAATCTTGAAATCACATCTTCATGGTCAGTGGATATCTTTTGAAGGACCCATGATAAAGGGTAGTCTGCTTATATAAGGAGGTATGTGAACATTAGCTATACCATGTGTTCACAGGCAAATTCTGTTATCACAAGCACAGGTCTTCTTTTCTACACAGGATTTAATGCCCTGGAAAGGAGACTGTGCTTTATGCTTAGATGAACACATCAGGATGCATGATGCTGAGATTCAGGTTGCCACCTCTTAGTCCTAGATGTATTCCTTAAGTGGTATATACCTCAGCTATTAAGCTATCCATTGATATTGAACAAAAGTTGATACCGGACAATGCTACTCTTTGGCAATGCTACACACAGAAATTTTAGAACCCCAGGGTTGAACTTGGACCAACCACATCTAAATTCCTAAGAAAAGTCCTTTCTCTAGGCTCAGTACTTTCTGTCTAATGACATCTGAAGAAAGTCTGTCCAAATTAAATAACTCTGAGTATTTGATTTTAGCTCAGTGTAAAGGAAAATGTCCCTTCTTGTTATTTTCTCCCCCGATACTGTTCCATATGGACCATGAGGCGTAAGTCTGAGTGGTTGAAGATAGAGATCATTAATCTCTCAAGTTCTCTCTCCAAGCTAAATACCCAAGGTACAGCTTTCGGATGTAATGTGGGCAGGGGTTTCTTCATCAGAACCCTGATCCATGCTCACCAAATAGGCTCTGAATTTCCAGACTCCTCCCCAAAGCTCTGTCCCAGTGGTCTCAGGGCCAAGTCACAGCAAGAAAGCCATCAGCCTCTCTGTCCAGGTGCAGAAGCTCACTTCATTTTTTAGTATAAACCTACACAGAGATGGAGGCAACAAGCCACGCTGTATGCAAGCCTCACACTAAAAACCCTTCATTATGACCCGTGAGTCCTGTTATCTGCCTCCTCACATAGAAGAAGGCTAACACACCGTGGACAGCAAGCAACTTACCGTGAGGAGTCAGACACCCAGAGCATGCTGGTCTTCGTCCGAGCGAGGAAGAACCATCTCAGCCCTTTGACAGTGCACCACCTACATGGCAACAATTAAGGGGATAAATCTACTTGAGTGTGAACTAGCTAATCTAGGACTAAAGACCTGCCAACGTAATGAAAGACTTGGGCATTTCCAAGAGACCAGACTAACTCATCATCACACAGAGCTCAGCATTTATGGAGTGAATATTCCAAAAACTTGAAAACAACCCACAGACACAGACATGGTTTTATTCTGCACACAGCATGCTAGAGAGAGAAGAGGGGCCTGGCATTGTCACCTCTTTGTACATACAAGGAGGTGCCAGCACAAAACATCATTAATAACCCCAATTCCCACCCAATCAGAATTGACTGGGAATGGTGAGCCAAATACATACCCTCTAACTTGCTTTGCATACCTGATCATGTTATTGCAAAGGAACTATTTTAAATGATAAATACATTTTTAAAAACCTAATTTTGTATTCTGGAACTGTGATTGGGAATAATGATCAGCTCAGTTTCAGAAGACACACCATGTGGAAGGTAGCAGGCAGCAGGATCCATGTCCTTTTGAGGTTTTATGGCCCTAACTCTAGTGGCCAACTAACATGGTGGCCTCGAAATATGCGAGCTGGAAATGGCTGGCTGGCTTACGGATGCTGCTGATGGAAAGGTCTTGGTGGTTCTGAGCAAGCTGGGAGCGTTGAGATCCATTCTGGGAAATGAGAGCCACAGAGAGCAAAGATAAGATAGAACAGTATTTGCAGTGATTCATTGATTTGGAAATTTTAATGACACAACGGTACCTTCCAGATGTTTCTGTTTGGAGACTTTGGATTCATGTTTTTGAATAGAAACACAGCAGCGGGCTGCAAAGGTGGCTGCAGAGAGAAAAACAACTGGCAGGTTCTTGTCATTTTAGTCTTCGTGAAGCTCAGAGATGTGCTAGGTAAGTAACAGAAAGGTTTCAGAGAGAGAGAGAGAAGACTTTTCCTCAGGAACCTAAATATTGCATTCTCCATAACTGAATTTCTGATGCTGCCCTCTATGCTGGTTCTCTCTGGACCAAGTTCACACAAACCAGCACCCTCACTTCTGGGTATCTTAGCACGGATGGTTTAGCACCCATATATGTACTTCCCGGATATTTGTGTATGCATTTATTTTTTATCTTCACTTTGTTTTAGAACCAGAATATAAATAAACCCTTTCCAGGACAAGACAAGGTCTTCTGCCCTTGCGTTTCTTAAGGAGATGGCACGGAAAGTGAAGGCTGACTGGTCCACGGGGCTGTGCCAGGGCTGACTGAGATCTGTAAGTGCTGGTCCTTCTCACAGAGGTAAAGACCATCCTGACTGCTCACAGTAAGGATGGAAGCTGCAGTTTGAAGTTTGGCTCATTCTTCTTAAATTGACTTGCATGTGATTTAAAGTCCACAACCTTCTCAGGCCTGAGGATCAGCTAGTATAGAGAAGTCATGCGGAAGGCCATAGATGTAGCTTGGGGAAGGAGGCAGCTCACTTTGCACTTGGAGTATGAGGCTCTTTGGGACTCCTGTGGTGCCAGCATACTCACCCAGACCTAGTGTTTGAGCGGGCACCCTCGCATCAGGTAAGCTGCCTGTTAATCCGGGTGAGGAGGTCCCAGCTTCTCTTGCGTTAGTTTTCACATCTGGAAAATGAAAACAAGATTATACCTGCCTCAGAGGATTAAAGTAATTGAGACATAATACAGTAGGGTAAAAAAAAAAAAAGGCCTCCTAGGAATGATCATTCATTTCCAGGACCTGTGACTATGTGGCAAAGGGAGCTGTGCAGATGTAATTTTGGTCATGGACCTTGCAATAGGGAGATAGCTCTGGGTTGTTCTGATAGGCCTGATCCAGGTCCTGGGGCTACTCTCACAAAGCCCCACAGATGGCTTTGGGAACAGAATTATATTGTTTCCCACTTCTAGAGGCTAAAAGTCCAAGATCAAGATGTGGGCAGGGTTGGTTCCTTCTGAGGCTGTGAAGAAGAATCTGTTCTGTGCCTCGCCAGCTGCCAATGGTTTTCTGGCCATCTTTGGCATTCCTTGGCTTATAGAAGCTTTACCCCATCACCCCATGTGTTGTTTTAAGAGACTAAATTTGTGATAATTTGATATGGGAGAAATAAAACACTAATACAAGTGGTATATAAAGGTTGTACACAGTGCATTGTTCAACAAAGTTTGGCTATTTTATGTAATTAATTTCTCTAATACATGCATATATTTTGACCTACTATATCCCTGAATTGTTTTTTTTAGGAAAAAGGTTTCTGTGTGTACACACACAACCACACACATACCCCAGATGTGAATTCATATCCTGTAGTGTTTACTGACTTGGTTTATTATAACAGATCTTAACTTTTAGAAGACATTGTACAAATTGATTATATATGTTACTAAAATGACTCTTTGAGGATGAGCTGTCTTAAGTGTGTTTAATTTATTGTTTTATTAGGCTCTATCCACATTAAAACTTGCTATATCCTATACAAATATCATTCCCTTTCAGAGAGGGAAACCTGCTGACCTGATGTCTTTTCCTACATGTTGGTTTAGTCATGTCCATCAGTTCCAAGTTGAAGATCACAACAGTTCAATACCAACATCCTGGATGATGGCAGGAGTGGCACCCAGGCTGCAGTGCAGAAATTCCAGTCCTGAAGCCAGAAACCAGCCTGTTTCAATTCCTCAGCCCAGCCCCGAATCCAGAGGGCAGCGCCTCGGCTTCCCACCAGGGAAGGGGCTTAGATGTTTGTAAAGAATAATGAACACACAAGAACACTAACTCATTTTTCCAGGGCTCATAAGGAATCATAATGAAGATTGGATAAAGAAATATATTCTGTTTATTGATGTGAAGCCAGAATAGAGCTGAGCATGTTTCGCACATTTCTTATTTATGAGAACGTAGTCTTTCCAATGGTGTCACCACTGCTTGTCCTGCACCCAGTCAGCCCCTAAAGTTCCAACCTGCCCCACTCCTCAAGTTGAGCCACAAATCCTCTTCTAGTTCATTGGAATATAAAGATCCACATGTTTAGAGAGAAATGAACCACACAAAGCCAGCCTTGCTGCTGCTGCTGTGAACAGCTATGTTTGTTGAGACCTACTATGTATTAGGGATTAAGCTGAGAGCTCTTTACACATTATTTAATGTAAACCTCTGTGCACATGCTATTCCGCTTGGGAGCTACATCATGTCCTCTTTCTGTGCTGAAAATACTGGGACCAGACATAAATCACTTAGCTATTTATTCTAGAAAATGCTTGCTCCTAGAAGATAAGATCATTAACCAATTAAAATAATTAATTTATCAGGTTTATCAAGACACTTGCTCTTCCAAATCCTCACCTTGCTTTACTGATCAACCCAATATCATTTCTGTCACACACTATGCCTACTTCAACCAGTTCCTTTCAATGCAAGAGCTGCCTCTCAGTCACCTGGCGCAGGGCCCTAGACCCCGGTAATCTCCAGAGTCCATCCAGGCTTCACTTAGTCTAATAAACTTAGTTGTCTTGGGCAACAGGTTCTCTGGGCACCTTAAGGGAGGTTGACTGTAGACACCTCACCTCACATTAAGAGGGGTTGGTGTCATGGCCCCACTTCACAAATGTGACAATTGAAGCAGAGAAAAAAATGTTGCTTATAAAAGCAATGTCTTCATTTCTCCTTGACTTTGTCCCATTGGCTTTTGTAGATGGATTCTCATTACCTTGAGTCTTTCTCCAACAGGCAAGTCTCAGTTTTGATTTTTGTTCTGAATCTGGGCTTCAGCCCTCAGTGGTTGTCTACAGGACTTGAGTCTCTCTCTGAAGCTCAGAGAGACGGGCTGAGGACTGTCCTCCCTGCCTGAAGCCTCTCCACAGCTATTTGCCTAGCTCCTTACAACGTTCACTGATGGCTCCCTTTGTTTTGTTCCTGCTATTGGTGTGTCTGGGCCGAAGGTCTCAGTCCTCCCAGGCTGACCAGTCCTGCCACAGACTGAGCTTGGCCTTGACATTATTAATCTAGAATGCACAATGATTACAAGGTTGGAAATATTTAACCCTTGGATTTCTGATTCAGATTGCACCACACCATCAAAAATAATAAAGTTAGTATTTTCTATATTTTTAAATTAAATATTCCATGACAGATAGTTTCTGTGGTTATTTTGATAGGTGTTTTACTTTTCTGTTGCTGATAAACAAATTAAATAACATGTTTATTTTCTCTCAGTTTTCGGGGATCAAGAGTCAGTGCCTGGCTTAGTATGGTTCTCTGTTCAGGGCCCCACAATCAAGGTGTCACCTTGCAATCAGGGTATCAGCCAGCAGTAGGCTCCCTTCAGAGCTCCAGAGTGACAAGCTCTGCATCTGCACTCTCTTGGCTTTTAGGCACAATTTATTTCCCTGTAGCTACAGGATGGGTTGTTTTGTGTGTTTGTGTGTGTGTGTGTGTGTGTGTGTGTGTGTGTGTGTGTGTGTGTGTTTAATTCTATATTTATCTGTTTAGCGTCCATTCATGACATGGACAATTATATTAATATATTTGCTATATTCCTGATGCTCTGGCATTCAGGGACTTCAGGGACCCTGGTAGAGACCCCCTAGGCTAACTGATTCCTAAAGATAATGTCAACTTGCCCCATAGAACACCTTTCATGTGCACATCAGCCAATCCAGAGTCTGTAGCCTTACTATTCTCCTTCATCTGTTTCTCAGACACAGAGACAATGTTTCCTCTGCTGTAAGTCAGCCCAAGGCCAAGTAGCAAACCACTAGAGAAGGCCCTGTAACAGCCCCAAGGCCCACCAAAATTATTCATACTAGCCAATCCTCAATAGTTTACTTTGCCTGCCTTGCTTTCGCCACAGAAACCCCCATAAAGGCTCTGGTCTCGGCCTCCCCTCGTTCCTACTTTTGCCTTCTGAGCACCCTGATGTTTCCCCTGTGGCCCTATATGACCTAGCATGCTATGCCCTCTTCTTTCCAAAATAAAGGTGAAAAAATATATCTTTGATGGCATCAAGCCACTCCATGCTGTTAACTGGACATACCTCGAAAATTTAAACCCAAAGGATTTAATCATTTTAGAATAAGGATTCATGGCAGCTTACTTCTCCAAAGTCAGGAACGGGGAGACAGAGACTCTAGAGTGAGTGCCAGTAAGACAGAGTCTCACACATTGCCCCACCCTCATTGGAGTGGCACTCACAGCTAGTGTTTTATTCTGTGGTTAGGAGTAAGTCCTAAACCCTGCCCAAATTTGAGGGGAGAGAGTCTACATCAGGACAGGGATCACTGGGCCACCTTGAAGGTTGTCTATCCAAATAAGTGTTTTTAGAAAGATCACATGAGGAGTTATACTGCCACAAGCCAAGGAACTATCAATAGCTAGAAGGCCTGGAATAGATCCTTACTTTGGAAGGAGCCTGGTCCTTGCAACACTTTGATTTTGGATATCTGATCTCCAAATTGTGAGACAATAAATTTCTGTTATTCTAAAAAAAGAAAGAAAGGAAAAAGAAAGATTACGTGAATTAAGTTAAAGAATAAAGTGTAATTGATATATATGTTTTACTAACTAGCACATTCATTTCTTAATGCTTCTGGCTCAGTACACATGTGCTCTAAGATACTGTGCATCCCTAATTTGCTAGAAACTCATATAAGCTGTGGGCATGCATGCAGTTGCAGTGATGTGTTTAACTAGGTGGTGTGCCTGGCTCAGTGGGTGTGCACTATGATTTAGTAGATTAAGTGTCTGAATCAGCAGAAAAGTCATGTTGTGTCAACAGGTAATGAGCACATCTGATTTTACTCTTGATATACATGGTTCAACTGGTGATCTATTTCTTTTTAGTTGGTGTTTATTTTTCCTATGAATGATTTATCTGTTTTAGAATGAACAGTGTCAACTACTGCACATATTAATTTCAGTGTGTTATGCAAACATTTCCTCAGTAATATATTTTATTCCATCTTTATTTGCTCTCACCGGCAACATCATACTCTTTCTATATTTGAATTAAAGAGTTTTTTCTAAGTAGGCTATTCTCCTTGGGGATGGGCAGATTCAGGGCACATGGAAGAAGAGGTTTTATTTAAAAAAACATTTTTTAAATTAACTCTCATATGAGAGTGTTTAACACATTAAGCATTTTCCTTTAAATATTCCAAAATATGCTGTCATTTAATTACATAAAGCTAGATTACATCTTTTCCTATAGTTATACTCAAAGATTGCATCATTAAAACAATAAAGGAGTTTTAAACTATTTTAAAACAGCCTCTTAACATATCACATAGCTTAATGAAGCCAGGAGAGAGTGGATATGATTATTCACATTTCCGAGAGGCAGGTAGACACAGGGAGCTCGTGAGATAGTGTAGGGAAAGAGCCGGCCATGCCAAAAGATGGCATGGGCAGAGGGCTCACCCGAGCACCAGCTCTCCAACACTGGAGGGACAAGATCAGACCTGTTTCTCAATACTGGACAGGCCTTCCTGACCCTTGCCCAAACTCCCAAGTCATGCTAGTGCTTCATCCAGAACCATCACTGCCCCTCAGGGTAGTAGTGTCTGATCTGGAACAAACACTGTACACAAGTCAGTCCCTGATCTGGAAACACCAGTGTACACAGATTAGTGTCTGGTCTGGAACCACCAGTGTACACCAGGCAGTACCTGATCTGGAATTGTTACTGTACACCAGGCAGTCCCTGGGTGGCTTAAAACAGCAGAAATACATCCTCTTTCTTCTGGGGGTCAGAAGTCTGAAACCCACGTATCTGCCAGGATGCCCTTCTTTGGAGGACCTGCACTGGCCTCTTCTAGCTTCTGTGGGATGCAAGCATTCTTTGGCTGATGGCCACTTGTTTACATGTGGCCTTCTGCTCTGGATGTGTCTGTCTCCTCTGTGTCTGCCTTTCTTTTAACCCATTTGAATAATCCAGGATAAGGGTCTCATCTCAAATTTTGTATTCAATCACATATTTTTGTCATATAAGCTAATATTCACTGATTTGGGAGATTCAGACATGAGACTACCTTATTCAGCCCACTGCTCTTACTTCTGGAGAAATACAGTAACGTTTATTTTAATCGTTGCTTTCAACAGGAACTGTTAAGGAGACCTCACTGTATGCTGCTTGTGATACTTCCATGTATAACACAGAAGTTTGGCTTTTTGAGATTACCAGTCATTAATGAGGAAGCACCATGCCTCTTAGTGGTCGGCTCCAAGTTTGATTTACATGTTTAGATGAAATATTTTACACAACAAAATGTAAGTTACTAGTGATTTCATCAGTAACAGAAGAAAAGTCACTTCTCAACCACATGTAAGTCTGTGATGTGAAATACAGAGAAAATAATCAGCTTTTGCAAACTGGATTACTCAAAGGCAGTGCTAGCAGTCTCTAAACTATTATGTTCCAGTCAGTTCCCCATGTCTACATCACTCACTTGGGATTTGGAGTTAGGGTGCAGGTTTTAAGGTAAACAGAGCCTGAATTCAAAACTGCTTCTGGACTCACGATGACCCTGACTTGATTAGTAACGAGATCTAATGACATCATCTTTGACAGTCATGATCTTTAACCTGTCTTGATCTAAACCAGACTCCTTGGGATGATATCATTTAGGTAAATCCCTGAAAAGAGACCCAGCCACTTCAGCATAAACCACTTGGAGGTATTGAATTACTTGGAATGACCTCACCATCCTTCCTTTCTTCCTTGGGCGACACAGACGATATCAACACTGCAGAGAAGGACAGCAGATTATCGATGCTGTTTTTAGTAATAACACTCAAAATCATACCAGAATTCTAATCATGCATCTGGGCAGGCTTATTTAAATGTGGTTTCTATCCTTTTTATTAGGTAGATTTTAACTCTGAGAGTCTACGCTTACTTCCCTCTATGTTCAAAAAGAATGTCTGGCATTTATGCAAAGGTAAGTTTAAATATAACTTCTGTCTGGGGTTCAGGATAAGGTACAGGTGTCCACATGAATACACCACCCAGCTTTAAGAATAAGCTGTGAAAATAATCTACAAATAATATTTATATGAGTCAAGAGCTGTGCATGTAAATGAGTATCTCTGGGTCCATATCTCTCCCTTTCTACCACCATTGCACCAAGTGTTGGCCATGTCATTTGTCTTCTCTGTGACAGCCTCCTTCTGGTCTCCTGGCTTTTACCTGCACCTTCCTAAAAGTATTTCTCTATGAAACCACAAAGTATTGATCTTGATGTGTCTCAGCTCAAGCAAAGCTAAAGCCACACCCAGTTATGCCAGCCAGTTTTACATCTTTATCAATATGTATATACATATTTATGTACCCACAAAACTCATCAATAGCATTAATAAGTAATGTGATAAACTATTTCCAGGAAAATAATTAACATTATTTTCTTGATCTGACCTAAGTCGTCAGCTTTAATGTTTTCCTCCTTTTATTTATTTATTTTATCTCTTTTATATATGTCCCTCCTCTTGCCTCCCTTCAAGTTTATACATGCTATTCTTCAAAAAGTAGATCAGCCATTTCTCTGTAGGAGAAACTCAATAGATCTCAAATCACTAGAAGTACTTTGCACTCGAGGTAGATGTGAACTGAGACTAAAAAGACGGTTTTGAAGTTAGGGTAAATTCTCACATTTTCCATTGGAAAGCTTCTGACTGGTAATATGCTACCTGGGTGGGGCAACCTCTGGACCATTTGGCTGGTTGGTGCAAAAATGGATCCGTGAGCTCATGATGGGACTTGCACCAGCACAGATAGTTGTTCGGGCAATTTTGTCCAATAAGACTCTCTGCCTCCCTCACTTCAGTGGGCACTGTGCCCCCCTCTCAGGCTCTGAGCTTCAGGAAGATGGTGCAGAACCTGCAATCATTGGTTCAGAGTTGCCGACACAGTGGAGCTCTCCTCAGGAGCCTGGGTGAATTTCCTCTTCCATTGGTTCTTAGGGGATCCTACCCATTTCCAAGCAAGCAACCAGTGTAGCCAGGAATTGTGCTGTGCCGGATCCATGCAGGGAACTCCCTGGCAAGTGGGCGAACCCCATGGACCAGGAACTGGCACCTGGACCCCAAGGGCAGTGGGTCCCATCCATTAAAACCAGCAGCTCAACCAAGTGTTCCTGGTTGAGAAAAAGCCACCTCTCCCCAACCCAGTAAGGGTAGCAAGCAGCCCTCTCACATTTGCTGGTTCCGTGGACAGAAGATAGAGGTCCATCCAAGGCCTTGTCCACAGCTCCCAGTTAGGTGAGACAGTGCAAGCCACTGAGCCTCTCTTGACTCAGTTTCTTCCTCTGTGAGGTGAGAATGACGACAATGGTTTCTCCCCCAGAAGACGTGCGTCTCAGGGAGCCTAGCCCATGAACCTGATTTGTAAACTGAAAATGAATCACTGCCAGAGCCTCCTCTCTGGCCACTGCAGCCGAGCCAGGCAGAGGAGGCAGGAGGGCAAGGGTAACATCTGCACATGAGGTTTTGTCCTCAGCCGCTCCTGCTGCTGGAACTGACACTCGCTGCGTGCATAAGAACCCCTCTTTTATAACCCGGAGCTGCCAGCCCTTTAAAGCGGTGTAACAGGAGGTAACTTAATAGTGTGTGATTTATGCAGCCATCAGGAGTATCAACATCTCCATCCTGGAAACAAATCAAAGTTCAGATATTGGTGCAAACACTAATTACTTTTAACAAGTGTAAGGGAAAGGCGAGGTGCAGTAAGGCAGCCGGTGGAGCCTGAGCGTTTGCAGCACCCAGCCCGAGAGCCCCCTGGGTTCTGGAAGCTTCAGGAAGCTCTACAGCAGCCGGTGGCTGCTGCCCTTTGAAGTCCCCAACGTGAGAAGTGACGAACATCCATCTTTAAAGTGTGCTGAGTCCTGTGGGCTGCTTTGGGTTAGTGAAGGAATGTGCACTTATTTGAAACCTGACCCCGGGGCCCCTAAAAAGTTGGGCTTAGGCGGGGCACAGAGTGACCTTGTAAACTTAGACAGCTGCTAGACCACGGCTAGGAGCAAATTATTACAGCAGTGGTGATTTTCCTGACTAGAAAAAAGCAAAGGGCACCTCTTTAAGCCCCACCGGGTCAGCTTTCACCTTAAAGACCAGTGTGAGAATCGGGGTCTCCAGGGAATCAGGCCAGTCCCAGGCGATGCCGAGAATCCGGGAGGAGTTGCTGGAGCTGCTGGCAGAGTAGGGGACTTGGAAACAGATAAATCTTAAGGTATCAGGGCTCTAGGAGAAGCCTGTTTTAAGGAAACAATAAACTTGAAATGGAAGTGAAGGAGCAGTTAATCATGGTGATTTTGCACCTGACGATGGACCCTTTCTAAACCATCCAACCCTCTGATGCCCTCTTCAATGAGCCTGTGAACATCTCTGTGCTTGGGAAACGCAGTTCTAGTTACACACCACTCGGTAAATTGTTGCACAAACGCTAGTGCAAGCTTTGTCTTCACTTTTGTGAGAGACCTCAAATGTGTTGTGAATAAAATGTTTCCAGAGATACTTTAAAGATGTAACACTTTAGAAATGGAAGATGGTCGCCTTTGCAAGGGAGCACCAACTGAAGCCAGTGAGTACAAAACTTTTGAACCCATCATAGTGGGCAGGGCAATGATCAGATGGAGCCAGTCTGGTGGGTTTAGGCCAGCAAAGTGGCCTTGGGGCAGCCTGAGCACCTCCAGAGGGTTCTCACTGACCACCCCACTCTGCCCCTCCTACCTTGCATCCCAGCAGATGGAGTTACCAGGTGTCAAGTTTGCTCTACCAGGGACCCAGAGTGGAGAAGACCACCAGCTTCTCATGCAGAATGGTGTGTTCTTGAAAAAGGTCTCTCTCCTTGATTTCTACTTATGTATAGAGACACGTCCTCCGAACCCCTGGGCATTGTCAGCAGGGTCTTGCTCACACCCCACCCCTACATACCTATACCTCATTTAAGAACCTCCCCATTTCAGGTTTGGAGGCTGTGTTGAGTGGCATGCATTCTTTTTCTACAGCCCCACTGGGCACCTCATATGGCTTTCTGCCCTTCTCTGAAGTGGGAGGCAGTGCTCCTGCTTTGTGCTCCAAATGAAGACAAGGGCCAGTCATGGAAATATGTCCCTGAAGTGCCAGTCAGTGAATAATTGACATTGGACACAGTCCTTATCTGTCAGGGCTAGTGTAAGGCAGGGAATCAGAAAACAGATTCTCTTAAATGTCACCCACACCTGTTTCCTGTAGGGAACCAGCCACACATGGGTTGGAGGTGACACAGAAACTGAGCCAGGCTTGGCACCATCCAGTGGGTATTCTGAAGGATGACGTAAGCATTTCATTTTTGTGACCACTGAGCATATGCTGTTTTCAGGGAAGAATGAGGATTTTAGATACTCCAGTAGGTATATTTGCATATTACTCTCTCCAGAAAAATAAATATTTGGTTATAGGGAACATTCTTCTATGCACTAAATAGCAAAGAATCTTAGCAGATCTATTCCTGGTGACATGGTGTCTTTTTCTGTCTTCCTAAACCAACTTCCATCTGCTGTCTCATCACCACCCTTGGGCTTTGTTGACTCCTGGCAAGTTGAGTTGCCTTCCCTTTACTCCAGGTGAGAACTCATAACTCCTGTGTGTCCCCTTCCATTAGGTGCTAGTGCGTGACTGGGTGAAGAGTGGGTAGACATCCCAGGTTGCATCTTGGTAGAGCTGGTCTTATACCTGATGGAGAACCTGAATCCTAACAGCTTCATTGCTGTGATTCTGAGCAGAACAAAGCTGGATGGCCTGTATTTGAATCCTAGCCCTTTTCTTTATCTGGACATGTTCTGTTCACTACTCTGTGCCTCAGTTCCTTACGTGTAAAATGGGACAGTAGAAGTAGCTGCCCTTCAGATTGCTGCAGTGACTGTTCACATCAGTACTAGTACAGACAGATGCAGGAAAGAGATGAATAGATCAGAATAAGAGGAAGAGCAAAGAGCTGTGAAAGAGTCTGGAAGGTGACTGGCATCTGGGGAGTTGGGGGAAGTGGTTCTTCCTTGGAAGGTGACATTTATGCCATGTGACCTAGGGACAAGGTGTAATTCAGAAGAAAGACTCCAAGACTGTACTCAATGCCTGGCTTTTGTCCACATTCCAGATTTTATTTTTTGAAGTGAGTTTATGGAATTCATCTTTTTGCTATCTTTATTGTCTCAGATTCTTGTGACAAATAATAACTATCTTACTCGGATAAGAAAATGATAAAGTGAATGAAAAGTCTAATGAAGAACTTCAAAACATTACGTATATTCCTGCCATAAATTTACAATTGTAAATCAAAACATGCAGTCATCTATGGGGCTAAGACTTAGAACTCCCCCCTTCAACCTCAGGCTGTCCCAAGAGGGAAGAGTTGTCTTTCCTCTAGGAACACCTGTCTCATAGGCAGCAGAATAGACACCTAAATCAGTCACCCTCCTCTGAGTTCTCTACTCATGACGACTGTTCATGGAAACTGTGGCATGCTTAGCTGCTGCCAATGTCCCCAGAACCTTGTGGACATGAGACAGCATTGCGGGGGAGTAGGGAGAGAAGACTCTCTTACCTTCCAAGGACCACCGTGAAACAAGATCAGCTCCGTCCTATGCTTAGGACCTGAGGGTACAGGCAGATGTTTCTCTGGGGAGTAGTTGGAGCTGGAAGCAGCCTGGGGAGGTGGGATGAGAGAGCCATGCCTATGATTATTAGAAGGGGGTTCTAGAGAATGATTTTCTCCATATATGGTATCAATAAGGCTTAGAAAACCCAGGTATATGGGGTCTGTGATCAGTTCTCTGACCAAGGATGGTTCACTTCCAGTGATTATGCAGGAATTTATAAGATGTGCGGCAGATGAAAGGAGACCTGAGGCTGGCCTGTGTGGGGTTCAAGGATGAGAGCAATAAAGGTCTCTCTTTTATTGAGTAGATAGAGCAGTAGAGATGTTAAGAGGTAATGCAGTCAACAAGACTCCAAAGAAGGAGGCTGTCAGGTTCGTGATAAATTATTTTCTAAAATGCAGTATAATG
Organism: Rhynchonycteris naso; assembly: GCA_037038555.1. Lineage (NCBI taxonomy): Eukaryota > Metazoa > Chordata > Mammalia > Chiroptera > Emballonuridae > Rhynchonycteris > Rhynchonycteris naso. The sequence continues at coordinate 247,335,198 of CM072995.1, forward strand.
CAACCACTATAGAAGTCAATTAGTAGTTTCTTATAGAACTAAACACTTACTGTATAATCCAGCAATCACACTCCTTGAAATTTACCCAAACTAATAAATTATGTCCACACAGAAACCTGCACATGGATGTTAATAACAGCTTTATTCATAATTTTCAAACTTGGAAACAACCAATATACCCTTTGAGAGATGGACAGATAAATCAACTATGGTCCATCTAGACAATGAAATATTATCCAGTGCCATGAAAATACATGGAGGAATTTTAAATGCACATTACTAAGTGAAAGAAGTCAATCTAAACAGGTTATACACAGCATGATGCCAACTCTGATAGTTAATTTTAAGTGTCAATCTGACTAAACCATGAGGTGACTAGATATTTGGTCAAACATTTTGGGTGTGTCTGTAAGAGTATTTCTAGATGACATTGAGAGTTGAATGGGTTGTCTGAGTAAAGCAGATTGTCTTTTCCCATGTATATCGGCCCCTCCAATTACTTGAAGGCATGATTGGAACAAAAGGGCTGAATAAGAGGGAACTCTTCCTGCTAATTGCCTTGATGTGGGACATTGGTCTTTTTCTGGCCTTTAGATTCAAACTGTGACATCTGTCTTTCTTCAGTCTCAGGTCTGCTGACATTCCGACTGGAACTACACTATGGACTCTTCTCTCTTCAGCTTATAAATGGTAGATCTTGGGACTTTCAGCCTCTATAATTGCATGAGTCAATTCCTTATAATAAATCTATATATTACATATTATATATAACATAATGCACATACATATTACATTTAACACATACACACACACACATATTATATATAACATAATACACAATAGGATTATTGGTTCTACTTCTTTGGAGGGCCCTGGCTAATACAGCACTGCTTGACATTTTAGAAAAGGAAAAGGTATAGAGACAGAAAATAAATCAGTTGTTGCCAGGACTTAGGTGGGAGAAAAAGATAAATTGTGGCCCACAGAGGATGTTTAGAGCAGTAAAAACTCTGATACTGTAAAGGTGGGCACGTGTCATTATACATTTGCCTTGTGGACCCTGAAAATGAAGATACTTATTGTGAAGGGCTCCTGGTGGTTAACTGGGCTCAAATTAAAAACAAAAAACAGGACCTACCAGCCATTTCTATACAGGGGACTCTCATACAAACTGTTCTTTAGGACAAAGCCTACACTAAACTTTCTGTCTCATACACTGAACTGTTTTCTTACACTGTGTTCCTGAGCCTGCCTTGATAAAGTAGTTCCTAAAATTTTATTTCATCCAATAGGCCTGAAGCTTTCTTCATCCAATCAGAGCCGTGCAACTACATGTCAATCAGCTTTTCACCAACCAATCAGAGCAGCTTCATTTTGACCAATCAGTACAGTACTTCTTTGGAGAACTCAAACTGAGAATTTGGATACTCATTTGTTCATGCTATCAGGGCTGGGGTAGGGGAGTGGGGGGCTTCTTTGTAAGTTTTTGTGGCTCAAGGAGAGCACTTTCCTTTCCAACAAAGACTGAGGATTGTGTTTTCCTGGCTAGAGCTGAAACAGGGAATAAGTCTCACCAGAGTAGAAGGGAGCAGACTGGTGCAGGGCAGAGTTGTCTAGTCAGAGGGAAGCTCACCCCATGGCCTCCTAGCCCCAGGGCTGCATCATAGTCACACTGTTCCACAGCTGTGCTGTATCACAAGTGAGCTATTTGCATTGAATAAAGCTTCCTTCTTCACCACACCTCAAATTAGGGATTCCTGTCCGTATTGAATTGGCACCAAAAACCATTGGCTGACAATCTAAAGAAACTCATAGATTGTACAACACTAGGACTCTGGGTGATGATGATGTGTTCCTGTAAGTTCATTGATTTTTAACAAATTTCCCACAGAGGTGGGAGAAATTTATAGTGGGGGAAGGTTGCATGAGTGGGGGCAGTGAGTATTTCAGAGCTCTCTCTTTCCACTCAGTTTTCCTGTGAACCTAAAATTGTGCTAAAAAATAGTCTTCTTTCCTTCTTTCCTTCTTTCCTTCTTTCCTTCTTTCCTTCCTTCCTTCCTTCCTTCCTTCCTTCCTTCCTTCCTTCCTTCCTTCCTTCCTTTTTCTCTCTTCCTCTCTCTCTTTCCTTCTCTCTTTCTTTTATGCTGCCACCTCCAGACATTGGGTCATGGACATGTCCATGGGTCAGTGATGAGAGGCCAGCCCTGATGTAGGGAACAGGCTAGAGAGGTTTCTGCCTAACCTCTGCTCTGGTTTAGATATAAGGGTGGAGACAATAAAGCACCTTCAGTTTTCTTAAGATAAATTGGAATTCTTCAGACTTCTCTTAAATCTTTGAAATCAGGAGAAATCTGAGATTCATTTTTATGTTAATCTGAATTCATTTGGTCATTTTATCCCAAAAGTACTCTCCCTAGTATTGTCCATCACCTAAATGTTTCTTGTATCTATGAGCAGTCACAGAAAGAATGAAGTTAATATTTCAGAAACTTGTCTGAATAATCTTAAGACTGATTTGGCTTATTTTATTACCAAGAAGTCAAGGCCCCAAATTTTGCACTTGAGTTTGCCCTGGCTTCCAAATTTCTCAGCTATTAATCACCCCCTGTCAGATTGGAGGAGTGTAACTGTGCTGTGTGGTGTGACGGTGATACTTTACACCCTTTTAATTGGGCACACAGTGGCAATCCGACCGTTAGCACGATGGCTCTGCCAGAAGTGTTTTGCTGTAATTTATGTGTAAACAATGGAGCCCTGACTGATTTCTCCATGTGCTGTGAATTTGCCTTTTCTGGGCTCCCTGTTCTATTGGGGTGCAGATGGAGCTAGAAAGCATTTGTTTTTAACTTCCCAGTCAAGGCAAAATAAATATGCAGCTTTATCAATTAATGTTTCCTGTAGGCAATGCTGAAGGAAACGGGAAGTAGTTGGACATTGAGAGCGGACACAGAGCATGGATGGCAGCGTCTCATCACACTTCAGTGCACGTGCGCCTGCCAGGAACTGCTGTTCCCAGTCCCCCATTTCAATAGTTTGGCTCAATCAGTACATTGTGCATTGGAATAAAATTTTTTTCACTGCCATTTTCAAATTGATTTTGCATAGTAAATCTTCACAGAAGGCATTGCAGCGCAGTTCACTCTTACAAAACTGCAGTTTCGAGTCATGTTCGTGGATTGTAGTGTCATGTTACTGCTGTAACTGGAGCTGACATTCACCAGGTAGGAAGGCTTTGGCTAGTCAAGACGTGCCCACCCTGGCTTGGCTCTTCAGACCTCTTCTAGCACTAGAGGGGTTGTCACAAAGCTGTCTCATGGCAGACCATGTTCCAAACACTTCTTCGCCAGCTCAGATATTCCTCGTGCTGAATTCAACACCGCTGTGTTTAACTGGTGGGCCATCTGGATACCCCTTCCATCAATTATTAACACTTAGCACATTTGAAGATGGAATCCATTTCACGGTCTCACTGGTCACAGAGCTCCCTGAGGAATGCTCACCCAGGCCCCACTTTAAAAGGCAGGGGAACGTCAGAGACTGATTAAGTTCACTTTTCAAACTGTCCCCAGACACCCCAGGGCTCTCACAGTGGCTCGAACCTGGGAGGGGTTTTACAGGTTGCAGATAACAGATGTGCTGCAGAAACAAGCAGTTCCTCCCCCCAGGCTGCACCCCATCTTCCCGATGACAGCAGACTTACTACTGTACCCGTCCCATCTGCCAACTGGGAAGGTATTTGTCAATGTGTTCATGTGACTTCTTAATCACAGAGTGCACACTGGTGCACTCAATAAAAGGATCAGAATAACTTCAGAGGAGTGTGCCTGACTGAGTTCAGAATGGAGGGTGAGTGATGGCCACCTACAGTGGGGTGTGACTGCTGTCACCTTTTAACTCACAGGACAGGGCTTCGAGGGGCGAGACGTGGAGCCCTCTCACAGCTCAGAGAGAGAACACTGGATCCAGAATACAAATTGTGCCAGAGAAAGCTGCAGCTCAGTGGGGACACAGTAAATGTGCTCTGAGTTGAGTAGACAAAGGGGCATTTCAAAGTATTAACGTCACATTAAAAATAGATAAAATGGCCTTTGTTAAGACTGTGGATCTTATACGTCCAACGTCTCTTTCTCATTCATCCTGTTTAAGTTTACAAACACGGAGTTTGCCTTGTATGCCGACCAGGCTTTCTGAAATGGTTGGTGACAGGACTAGGTCTTATTAAGTTCACCAGCTTGTTTTGGAATAAACCTGCTCAGTCACATTCCAAGGCTCAAGATGCCTCCTGCAATTTGGAATGTCGGAGGCCACGACCTGGAATGTAGGATGTCAGTTGTCAGCCACCGTAATATCTTTATGTAAGTTCTAGATCACTTAATGTTTTTTGAAGGTTTTATTCTTTTCAAATCTTACTTCAACATGACTATTGAAAGTGCTTATGATATAGTTCAGTCCTCTGATTCCTTACCGATCCTGGTGGGGTTGGAAAACCCTTGCTGTGCAAGTGGGGCCCTTTCCTGTATGGGGCCAAGTCTGGAGGGGTGCTTATTTCACAAATTATGGGTGGGGTCTTCAGGAAGATAGCTGTACCAGGGGTTTCTCAGCTCATTGACTCCTGTGATGGTCAGGCAGGTGTATCACTTTGGCCAGACTGATTCAACCAAACACTAAGCCAAGTAAATGTGGCTGTGAAGCTTTTTGTAAGTATGTTTACACCCAGAATCAGAGAATTTTAGGTGCAAGAGGTGCCTTGACAATGAGGGTGGGCCTTTTTTCAATCATCTGAAAGGCCTTAAGTGCAAAGGTGAGGGTTCCTTAAAAAAAAAACAAAAAGATTTTTACCTCAAGACTGTAGCATCAGCTCCTGCCCTTCCTGCTGGCCTGCCCTATCTATGGCCAAAGCTGATTTCTAAAATAAATGTCTAAAAAATGCCTATCTATCTCTCCATCTATTTGTCTGTCTATCTATCTATCTATCTATCTATCTATCTATCTATCTATCTACAGTTCATCTGCAGAAAGCATGGGCATCACCCTTAGCTGACCTGTGCCTTTCTTATAGACATGCCTGAGTCTGTGGAAGGATTTTTTTACATAAGAAAATTGGGTCCTAGTGGGATGAGATGTATCTCTGGTTTGATGGCTTTCCCTTCAACAGGTTCATTTTGATGGTGCCATCTCCTGCCCCAGGGAGATCTGCTGGTGGGATGTGTCTGAAATGCAGATTCAAGCATGATGTGGCTGCCTGTATAGTATGAGGGCTACCATTTTATGACTATTTTGTTAACCATCTTCTCCTGCGCTGTAAGGATCACCATTTCTGAATTCATTGTACAGATATATTTGGGCTCTTGCTTCTCAGTGGGGAATAACAAAATTTAAAAATAGGACACAGAACATAACTTCACCAGGACACAGGTTTTAGACTGTACAAACACCAGTGGGCCCATCTTAGAAACAGCAACATAAAATCTGTAAGACTGCAACCTAGAAGCTGAAAATACAGTTCAGAATTACCAAAGAAGCATATCTAAGAGCATTTGCATTATGTTAAGCGCTGTGTAGATTTTCAGACCGTGCCATTCCTCACAATATGAAAAAATATCCACAGAATTGGACCAAAGCAGGCCCAGTATTTTGATATGATAATTTAAAATAGAAAATACATTGCTTGCAAATTAACAATCTGGGGAGAACTAAGTAAATAAATACAGTTACTGCTTGTCTGTTTTATTTATTTATTTTTAAATATTAAGTTGCCAGCATTTTTTCTTGCTCCTGAGTGTGGGGATTCACATCTGTCACTTGTCCTCATTGCTTCTGATTTGAAGAATGCCTGCCCCCCTTGTCTGGAGCTTAGTTTGAGCCACCTGGAAGTTGGAGCAGGTGCATTGCAAAAGGAGGTTTGTGAGTTCTCAGGATGCTGGAGCCCAAGGCTGACTCATTTCACATGGCCTTGGAGGGAATGCTCTTCCAGCAAGAAATAAGACTATTAGGGAGGAAATGGGTGGATCAAATTCAGTCATACTTTTTCTGTTGTAGTTCAGCAATTTATTTAATTAATCAAATATTATTGAACAATGGTCATGTGTCAGCCATTTGTGTTCTAAAGACAGTCACACAAGGCAAGAGAGAGAAAAGGAGACATTTCAGCATAGAAGTGCCTGGGGTGCTGCTGAGTGCAAAGACAGGGCCGCTCCCCCTGAGCTCAGAAAAGTCCAGGAGGTAACATCTAAGGTCACAGCTGGGAGATGAGGAAACAGAGAATACATACACCAGGCTAAGGGAAGGTAGTGTGTTCATTTCAAGGCTAAACTCACTGAAAAACCATCTGAAGTTATGTCATCAAATACATGTCTTTCCAGGAAAAATCTGGGTAATAGAAGTGGCAGAGCTGACCAATCATTCTTGAACTGGAAAGGAGGTATAAGAAGATACCTTTCCTGAAGGGACTGTGGCTGTGACTGGGCACCATCTCGATGTGGGTTTTGAGAAACAGGGAAAAGCAACTGAAAACCCCCTCCTTCTTGCTTGAGCAATGGAGTGACCAATGCTTAGAGGAAAAGATGATGTGAGGAGATGCTTTGGGAACTGTAGATTTAGGAGTCATTGATGATTGAGTGTGTTGGGAACAAATGTGGTTATTCAAGTGATAGGGCCTAGGACTGTGTTCTGAGGAATGTCAAGATGAGACAGTTGGAACCAAAAACATGAATCTTTGAAGATCACCAGGTTGGTCAGAGAAGGAGGAGAGATACCTCCAATGATTTCTGCATATTAAAACTTGAAGAACAAAGTAGAACTTGAACAAATTTGGGAAGTTTTATTCTTGAGAGACTGAACTAACCAGGAAGAATGATCAGTTGGTAGAGGTGCATGGAATTTGAAAGTCCTTAAGACAAATTTTAGGTCTACTACTGGTTTCTGCTTCTAGACCTGGCCACAGACACTTCCTTGTTGATCATGCAACTTTTGCCAGGCAATGATGTCTACTCACTTTTGCAATGTGGGAAGCTTGGAGTGACCAAGGGCCGTCCAGGTCAGAGGACATACAAGTGGGAAGGAATGAGAATCAGTGTTTCATGTGCCTGAGCAAGATTTGATTTAGGATTATAAAAGGGAAAAATAGGAGAGGAAAAAAATTGATTATGCTGCATCCTAAGAATGGTTTAGTTTCCCTTTGATGACCCATTGCTGGAATAGCTGTGTCATGTAGCATCATATCGCTGACAGATCTTAGCATCTTATAAAATGCTGAGGCGTCTTGAGACTTCCCACCACATCTGTAGGAATAGTGCATGCTGAATATGCCTGAAATGTGTCTGGTCCTGTTAATTAAAGATAGAACCACTTGGAAGGGATCACTTACTGAAGCAAAAATATGTGCTCCCACATGGAGTAATTTTCCTGTAACTCTCTTTATTATTTATTTGCTGATAGGAAGAGACTGTTGATGAATACTTATGGGGCACTTCAGGCTTGAGTAGGGTTAATCTCTTTAGTTCAGGTGAGTTCATTTTAGCCGTGATTCCCTTCATTGGCTATCTATAATGATTATTAACAAGCTTAAAGACCTCTGGGAGATTGTGGATAAAAATGCAGTACCAGGGAAGTAGGCTATCATTATGCTAATAGGGTTGGAATAATAATTACCAAGCAGGCAGAGTTTCCACAGGAATCCTTGGGACTGGAATGGGTCACCAGGTTAGACAATCTCTCACTGCCTTCACATCCCAGTGGATGTGCCTGTGCACACACACACACACTCTCACACACATACGCACTCACACCCATCTATTCTTATAAAGGGGGATATTCAATAAATATTCACATGCGTTGCTTTGCCACTGCACCTAAATGAATTCATAGTAAGATGAAGGAAGATGCAAAGAAAGAACATTTATGGTTTCCATGCATCAGTGACACATTTTAATAGCCTTAAGTGTGCATTCTGTTAAGTATTTTTAAACATTTTCTTCAGATTTATCTCATGTATTCCAGTTGCTTGTTTCACAGAAGCATTTTAGTTTCATCCTTATAAAAACAGGGGTGAAGTGTATCCACAACCTTTGTTTTGCTTGTGGATGATACTCCGTGTGTATTTTTCTCTTCCCCACCTCTGTCTCTCATGTACAGATATCGCCATGTCTTCCTCTGCATTAACACCCTGCACAAAGAACAGATCTCCCTCATGCTGCGCTCTCTTGAGTATCCATTGCTTTGCATTTGGCCATGTTTCTTGAGTGCAGACATTGTGTCTTATTCACCTTTGTGCCTTCTTCCCTGCATGATGAACTGCACACAGATATTTAATGCAAAGTTATATTTGAAACTGCAGTAATAGTGGTCTGAGACATTCAGTTAGCTCCTGTCTAAGCTCCACCAAAGCCAGACCTTTCTCAGAGCCCAGCAGCACCAATCCTGGGCCAGCCTGGGGTCGGTGAGAAGCTGACACTCACCAAGGCTCTTTGAGGCTCAAGGAAGGATGTTGGGTTCTTGCACACATCATCCAGTTAGCTTGGCACCTGTCCTTGGTGTGGAGAGGACTTGGCATCCTGAGTGTGGCATGGGTGGACTCTTGCATGGACAAATGAAGACATGACAGGTGTCAGGGAACAATCGATGCAGCTGAAGCCATCTTCCTCCTAATGAACTTACGGTGGGCTAGGAAGGGGCTGTGGCTGGTTCTCACTCCAGGAAGGCAAGCAAGGTGGGTACCTCCAGTCTCAATGTTCTCCTTGAGTGGATGAACAGTTTACTCAGCTGGAGAAGGTGATAAGAGGACTGTCCTCATCTGGAAGATGATTTTGCACAGCCACTGTGAGGGCAGCATTGGGAACCAGTGTAAGTCGGGTGATGTTTGTCAAAAGGAGCAGCATCAACATGCTTCAGCTCCACAGAGTCCCTGGGCAGTTAGGTCTCAATGCCCATTGATTTAAACCACAGGAGTTTGTTTTTAGTTGACGAAAAAGAAAGTGCCCTCTCATTCTGTGACCCTGTCTCTAATTTTTTTACCACCTGGATTGTTGGACTTTGAATACTTTCAAGGGCACAGCTGCCTCCCTGGCCACCAAACTGAGGGACATTGCAAGCAGCAGCTGCACTGCAGGGGGCCAGTGGACCTGGGCCATGTAAGGTGAACCTTGCCAAACTGAGGTTGAGCCCCTACAAGGAAGTACAGCATTGCAGTGGCTGAGATGCCCCGGCCTTCTCAGAGCCCTTCCTCTCTCTCCTCAATGCCCATCTCCTACCCTAATGCCCTCCTCGGCTGAGGATGCTGGAGGTGTGCCCCCTCACTGGTCTCCTGTGGTAGGACAGAAGCAGTGAGCCAGAGAGCAAATGACTCAGGTGCTGCGGGTGCTCAGGGAAGTAAGGGCTTTCTTTCTGCTTGACCACTCTACCCCTGTGAAGTTCGGAGGATGGCAGTCACCTCAAGGGCAAAGTTTCTGCCGCATCACTGTGGACACTCCACCACCCAGGAAGATGCAGAGCTCTTGGTTAAGACTGGGCTCCAGGCGAGAGCAGGTCCTTGTGTGGCAGAGACAGCCCAGTCAGCAGCATCAGGGCCACCCCTGGGGGGCAGGAGCTGGCATGGGCCTGTGTGCAATGGCCGTAGTGGTAGACATTTCGGTGACATCAGGCTAGAGCAGTCGTTCTCAAACTTTTTGAAACTGAGGCGCATTTAAAAGCCTACAAATAATTGTAGGTGCACTATATACAAATTTCTGAGAAATATGTTAAAATAATTAAGTCAAATAGTAAAGAAAAATATATAAAGTCCAAGTGTGTTTTTATGGTAATTAAATGAAATAAATACGACAAAATTAAATTTATTCTGACATTAAAAACATTTTTATGTTACATTTTTTGTTATGTTCTTTAGAATTAGTAAAAATAAAGTGGGTTAAAAAATTTAAAAATGACAAAAAATGTTATCTTTTTATATATATAGATACATTCTTAGTAAGATTTAGTAAATTTGGCATATCCCAGCATGAATGTGTTAAGTTTTTTCATTCTTGTGTTTATGAGAAACATGAGCCTAATGTGTCTTAGTGATTTCTTCAATGTTGGGCATATATTTGAAAGGCAAACTCTCATTTTCTCATCAATACATTGAAGAATTTCTCTCTTTTTACTCTTAATTGTGTTGAGTGCAGAAAACCCCCACCATACATATCATCTTAACTTTGCACCAAACAAAGGATAGAAGAAACTTGACTCCAGGTTTTCCGGGGAACATGGGGGGTAGTGTAAACAATACAGCACCACAGTTTAACAGCCTTTTGCAACCTATCAGGCAAGTGAGGTGGGGGGTTGGGCAGACTGTCAGCTGATAGCCAATTCCCCAAACCTCTGTCCCCTCAAAATCTAAACTCCAAAAACCTTGTTGGTTTTTTGGTTCCCAACAGGCACATATTTCTCTGGAATACCATAGGGCGCACCTGGAAATCTAGGGTGCATCAGAGCACCCTGGTGCACACTTTGAGAACCACTGGGCTAGAGAGAGTGTCAGCAAGGCTGAGCCAGTTCTGTGGTTGTTGTGACAGTGGTTTGTGATGTCATTCACAGAGGACTTGCTTCTGATCTTACAACTCAGAAGTGATCACCAAAGGCTCAGACAAGGGGAGAAGAGAAGGGGCTCTCCTCAATGCTGACTGTTAAGTAACATTAACAACACTTTTTCCTCAATTTTGGAACTTAAGCCATTGGTTTCCTTTCTGCCAAAAAAAAAAAAAAATGTCCAGTGAATGCAATAAATGCAGATTATTGGCCAACTATTGTTTTAATCATAATACACAATTTTAATACACAACTAGCTACCTTGATCAGGAAGTCATAGAAAGTTGTTTGTGTCACATACTAAGGATTATTGGTGCAAATATACTACTCACAGAAATTAGAAAATATTTCATCTCCTCATATTCATTTTGAGATATTCCCTAATTTTTGTGAGCAGTATATTTAAACCAGAAATCTGGACTCCCAGCTACTACTCACAGAGGTAATTTGTTGCACATTCACAACTCTGAGAGTGTCTTTAAATCAACTCTCACAGTGGTGACATGGAGTTAACCTCTTCCTTAATTTTTACTTAAACACTGTAAATTATCACTCTCAAGTAATCATTATTCTCCTCATTCCAAATTAGGGAAAGTACTGATTTCTGACTCAGAAGCCTCATGTCCCTGTTGGGTACAGACGACAGCTGGGCTGGGTTAGGCGGAATGGCTCTGGAAACGCTGGTCCTGTCTGTCCAGCACGTGTGTGCTTGCAAGATTTGGTCGGGCTTTATTTTTAGCACATCCTAAAGTGCAACATTTCCAGTATGTCCAAAGCAGGGCCATTGATCCAGCAGAAACCCTTCGCAGAATTCAAAAATGTACATGTCAGCACTGAATGTCATGCCAGAAAAATGCAGGCAACTTGCAAATTGCTAGGGTTTCTTTTTCAGTGCGACAGGGAAGTGTAAATGTGACGTTGTCATTAGAGCACGCTCATCAGATTCCATTGTTTTGGATCCCCCTCAAAATAGTCTGCCCTCCAAAAAATAAATTTCAAACACTGCTTAATAATGTTGGAATACATTTTTATGGGAGATGTTTTAATACTTAGAAGTTGTGCCTAAACACTTTCATCAAAAATTTAATATATTTGATTAGAAGGTCATGAAGTTTCTTTTTGAGTGAGTTTATATGTTACCAATTAGGGCACATATAGGCATGCACTATTTCAATTATGTCTACACTGTACAAATACACCTATATATAGACCTTCATCTTTATCTCTAGACATAGAAATTCCACCATGGGGTGGAAAAATTTTAAATATATCATTTTAAATGTATTTTTCTCATCATCATGCACATCTCAGAGACTTTGTTTAGACTTGGCCTGCAGATTGTGAGAAGAAAGGTCTGCGTAAGGGCCGGGGTAGCCAAGCTGAGAAATGTGGGAGGAAGATTGTCAAAACCTTTTTCTCTCCTTTCTCCATATCTGAGTAATAAACGGATCAATCGGTGAATATTTTCTATAAATTTGTTCCTTATGTGTTTTATTGCTCCCTGGTATAAGCGAGTCCTCTTGACTGAGTGACAAGAGTCTTAAATTGCACGCTCTCCTGCCTCTGACATTTCCAAAGGTATGCTCCTTCCTTTAAAAGCTCCCCCCACATACACACATCACAGCTATGATAAATTTCTCCTCTAATAGAGAGTTGCAGGGAAAAGTTGAACAAGATGAAGATGATTTTAAGTGTATATTTGTTATATTCAAATGGTGCTCCGTCTCCCCATCTGGCAACCATCTTCCAGGAAGATCAAAAGGCTGTTGTTAAACGTTCGCGTGTTCATCCTCAAGGTTCATTCCTGTGAGATGGGTGAGCGGCAGGTGGTGGTCCTCAACAACAGGAGTGCCGGAGAGAGGGGTTGCCACCACCTCTGCCATACCCGCTGTCACATGCCAGTCTGCAGGGAAATCAGAACAGGGGCCGCTGCCGGCCTGGGGTCTTGCTCGGGTGCCAGCACTCACACTTTCCTTCATCACATCTTCTGAGCTGTGAGAAATCACCAGGCGGGAGCGTGCCTCACTCTTGGCGATTGAGTCTCTTAAGATGTCCCTCTGATGTATTTGTCCCATGGTGGGTGAGGAAAGTAGAAAAACCACCCCATATTAGAGGAGCTGAGGGCTGGCCTCCATCACAGTAGAATAGTCACACCCCAGGAGCAATATAAGTATTTTTACAATGTTATGAGCAAAAATGCTTATCAATAGTATTGGTTATCTTGAACAATTTCCACTTTTAGAAATGTGTTGTTTTTTGTTTTTGTTTTTAACAGAGACAGAGAGAGAGTCAGAGAGAGGGATAGATAGGAACAGACAGACAGGAATGGAGAGAGATGAGAAGCATCAATCATCAGTTTTTCGTTGCGACACCATAGTTGTTCATTGATTGCTTTCTCATATGTGTCTTGACCACGGGCCTTCAGAAGACCGAGCCAGCCCTTGCTCGAGCCAGCGACCTTGGGTCCAGGCTGGCAAGCTTTTTGCTCAAACCAGATGGGCCCGCACTCAAGCTGGCGAGCTCAGGGTCTCGAACCTGGGTCTTCCTCATCCCAGTCCGACGCTCCATCCACTGTGTCACCGCCTGGTCAGGCTGTTGTGTTGTTTTTTAAATGCTTTCACTGTATTACATTATTTCAGTTCAAGAAATATGTCCCTATGTTGTCTGAAACATAAAACACACACAAGCTCACATGTGTGTGCGTGTTAGTGTTGAGTGCTCAATGGGGGGGTGTGATGTGCCCAGAGCAGCCACCTTGTCACCACACTCATTTGGTGGGACTGGAAGGCCCAGAAAGAAGGTCTTGGGAGACTGAACTCAAAGAGTAAAAGTGAGGTCTGGAGCTCCTGGTGCTTAAAGGCCCAGGGACCTATACCCGGAGCTTTCAGCACCCCCCTTACAGGAGGCAGGACTGAGCATGGTGATATCAGAGTGAGGAGCAACAATGACAACTGTGACAAAAGCCACAGGGTGAATTATGCAAATGAGAAATCAGGTTAAAAAGTTGTATTGTGTGATGTCCAGAAAATGTATTATTATAGTTTTAATTCTACACACATTTAGAGGGTCCACATATAGACACCCTCCCTTTGCTTGTTGCTAGTTTGTATATATACTATTTTAGTTTCCTTTATTTTCAAATCATTCAAGAGTGAATGTTTTGTGATTATTGGTTGACTAGGTTTTACTGATGAATAGGTAAGTACCTGCTGTTCATATTAGAAACAGAGAGAGATTCCTTGTCAATTAATTAAATTTAAAAACTAAATATAAAATTGAGTTACACTCTACGTCTGGCCACATTTAAGAGAGAGTGTTTTTCATCTGCTGTAGGAAATTCTTGGAATGTTGGGGGAAACAATCGATCTTGATGATCAATTATGAGCAGCCCACAGGCATGTGTTCCTGTGAATGGCTTTACCCGTCCAGGACCGTGTTTATAAAACCTGTCCGAAAAGCTACAGCCCAGAACAACTGTGTGAAGTGCAGCTGGAACCTTGGGGGTCCTCAATGCTGGGATAAAAGCACCAAAATTATAATATCATATTCAATTATCCCAGGGCTATTCTCACCAGATGGTGTTCATGTGTCAGACTTGGAAAACTTGCTTTGTTTGGGCTGTGCAATAGTATTAAGGGTTTGCAGGGGACTGGGCAGAGTTTGGGTTTAGGGCACTCTAGCCTTGCCGTGAATGGGAGTGCTGGCATGGGACCATGTCCAGATCTGGACATGTGACCTGCATGTTCACAGGCAGTCACATTACTTTGTGACAGGTATGTTCTTCAGTGTGGTACTCTGGTGACTTCAAGGAGCCCAGGTCATTGTGCTGCTCCGGGGAGACACATTATCAAGCCTTGGGTGGCAGCCAGAGTCACCTTCATGGCTCAGCCTTCACCCACAGGGTTGTGCTTTCATTCCCACAGCCCTTCAGGAAACGACCTGGCTTCCCCCTCCCCCCTCAAATGTCTTCCTGAATACATGTGGCAGAAGCTCCCCATAGACCCTTCCTCAGTAGCCAACAGAGACACCTGGTAGGTGGGCTATTTTGTTTGTGATGGTAAATTGTTAGAATGAGCAAACTCTTTTTCCTTTGCCACCACCTTCAAGACTCTGCATTGTGTAGGGATGCCCGCAGCCAATCTGACTCAGGAAGTAAAGTCAGGATAACAACAGGGAAGCCCAGGGGAACATGCAGTGGACTTCCAGACTTATAACCAAGATTTCAAGACAGCTCAGTTGAGGTCTCTAGTCCATCAGGCGCTCAGACTTCACATCCTAACCTGTCAGGTGTTAATAGCAGTAATTGGTGCATCACATGGTTGATGCAACACTTAGGAAATGGTATTCACAGGACACCCCTAGTCCCAGAGGTGCTCTGCATGTGGGGCTCTTGTTGTGTGCCCCTCCCCTGGGACAGGGGCAGGAGAACAACACACCCCAGCTCTGGTTTCTGGTTTCACCTCTTCCCAGAATACTAGATCCTTACCAATCATCCAAATAATTTTATTAATACTGATGACAATAAAATAAAAATTACTCTATATGTAAAAAAAAATAGGGAGAAAAGAACTTGTGAGAATAGAAAAAATCACCTTTCACATGCTTTATGTAAAAGTTGAGTAAAACTGATAGGACTTGATGAGGATCTCTGGGGAAATAAAAACCAGAAGCAAACTGAAAAGTTTTCAAATCCCACATTTCTGACAGTTTCTAGAACACATGTGATGCTCGTGGAATTAGAAAAGAAAGTAATAAGACAATGAGTTTAGAGTTTTTTAAAGCTTGATTTCAAATGCATTGCTAAGGTAGTGATTTGGGTATGTGTATTTCCACAGTAATTGTTGGCAAGGCCATTGTTGTATTAACAGTGTCTACACAGTGGTATCTCTACAACAAGTTCTGGAGAAAGCCAACCAATCTGTGCCCAGGCACAACTTTTGGCCCTTCACAGTGGACAAAGAAGGGCTAGAAACAATGACTTGGTTGGGCCTGTGTCCCAGCAGCTAGCCTTGCCCTGCCAAGCTCACCACAGCCTTCCTGAAAGCCTGGGAGAGGAAGGGACAGTGCAGCAAGATGGGCAGAGGACTCTGAGAGAATCTATTTTCACACCAGCAATGGTCACTCAAGAGCATGGTCCCCAAAATCTCCTCACCACGTACCCACTAAAATCACATTTCATTATCCTGTGTTCCTTCACATGTCTGTATGTTCACATTTAAATTTTTTTATCTTATTTTAGTTGTTCCAAAGTATGTAACTTTTGGTGAATTATAAGTGTTAACAATTTAAACTGAAATTGTCACATTATCCTTTTGACTAATTGGATACCCGCCAGCATCTATTTAAAACCCCAGGAACCATCTTGAAACTTGAGTGCAATACTGAATCAATACTCACCTTCATCTGTTTAAGAGCACATAAACAATCTCTGCTTTACCACTTGGAGAATAGTGTTTATCTTCATTTTTTAAAACTGCTGGTGTCATTGTATATACAACGCTATTTTTCTTACTAGTGTAGTATTGTGACTCCTAAGTCTAGTATTGATCTGTCACTCACTCTTCTTTGCAGTGGAAATATATATAAAATTAAAATTTTGTTTTCTTACAGAAGTTTTGTGTGGTCTTTTGTTTTAGATTGAGTTATCATTAGGAATATTATCTGATAAACATAGAACAAAAATAAGAAGAACGTGTGTAGATATAAAAGTTATTAAAGATAAAAATAAAATGTTATTAGATATGAATCTTAAAATAAATGCACAATGATCATATTACTTATTGCTAGAATTAAATACGGTTCAAATTTATTCATATTGTTGTGGTGGTCATTGAAAGTACACATTAGTAAATGAGAATAGAAGAAACTTGGGTATAAAATAGTCCTTGGTTCTCTAAAATCCTGAGTTATGAACCAAAATTTGCATAGGGACCTAACATGAAGAGTTGTTCTTAATGATCAACTGGCAATACAATTCATTTTTTCTTTACATAATATAAAGAGGTGAACACCACTAGGTTTGAATAAGATTTTGTACCCACTTACCCTTTCTACCTCATGTCTTGTTCAGTTCCTTAGAACTCCCAGGAGCGGGGAAGGTGCCATAGTTAGGTTCTCTAGGTCAGAACTCTTTCCTTTGAAGAATGAGGAAAAAGGGGTCGGAGAGGAAGAGAAAAGCATTCATTACACAGGTCTCAGCCAGATGGGTTTTAAGAAATATATGCAAAAAAGCTGAGTCTAGAAAATCATGTCTTTACCCTCATCTGAGTTGCTCAGAAGCCTTCTTTCTTAGGAGATGCACACTCTGGGTTGAAGAATTGGCTCGAGATGGTCTGGAATAAGTTTAAGCATTTAGCTTTTCCATATTAATTTGGGAAGAAACAAAGGTAGGCTTAAAAGGAGGGTCTGGCCAAGCTAACATCTTGGGATAAAAACTCTCAAAACACCACAGACTCTGGACAGCTGCAGGGAAAGTCAACTGATCCCACACAGGTGGGGCTTCCCACTAACCAGCAGCATCAACGTGCAACTGTGATGATGCTTGGGATGAAGGCACCACACCTGTGGGGCCATGACGGAAACAGCATCAAAGGGCTTACACGGTTGCTCTCATCTATACAAAATAAAATAAAGCAAGAATCTGAGCAATTTATACCAAATAACCCAAATATTTCCAACACAGTCACAAACAAATTTTGTGGTTATTTGGACCATAGCAGGGCTTCCCACTAAGGATTGTATAGTCCTTGATTATATAATTGTTAAACAAAATAAAGAAAATATTTTGATTCTTGTGCAGCTTTACAACAGAGAAAGTAGAATCAGTGAAGTTTCACCACTCATTTTTTTTCAGATGTTCGCTTCTGCACTTATAGAGTGGACTTACATTTTTATAGATTATTAACAGAAGTAAATGACGTGGAATGCAGGCTATTTTGGTGAGCTGAAATGTAACATGTTTCAGTGTCGCATGCCTGTGTTATAACCATCACCACCACAGAGAAGAAGCAAAAAGGCCAGATACACATCCCAGGCCCTGTCCATTATAGTGACTCAGAATTCTAGTAGATTCTGTGTATCTAAGCTTTTAACATTTTTTTTTACTTTGGAATAATTTTAGATTTATAGAAAAGTTGCAAAGAGAGTTCCCAGCTTTCCCAGATGATAGCATCTTTTTTTTTTTTTTTTTTTTTTTTATAAGGACAGAGAGAGACTCAGAGAGAGGGATAGATAGGGACAGACAGACAGGAACAGAGAGAGGTGAGAAGCATCAATCATTAGTTTTTGTTGCCATTGCGACACCATAGTTGTTCATTGATTGCTTTCTCACATGTGCCTTGACCGCGGGCCTTCAGCAGACCAAGCAACCCCTTGCTGGAGCCAGCGACCTTGGGTCCAAGCTGGCGAGATTTTTGCTCAAGCCAGATGGGCCCGCGCTCAAGCTGGTGAGCTCGGGGTCTCAAACCTGGGTTTTCCGCATCCCAGTCCGACACTATCCACTGTACCACTGCCTGGTCAGGCCAGATGTTAGCAATCTTAAATAGGATACATGACCTAAAGATAAGAAATTAAGGCAAAGGTAACACTGTTAGCTAAACATAGACTTTGGGTAGATGTCACCAGTGTCTCTATTAATGTCCTTTTCCCAATACAGGATTCAGTCCGGGAACCCCTGTTGCATTTAGTTCTCATCCCTCCTTAGGCTTCTGCAATCTGAGGCAGTATCTCTCAGACTTCCCTTGTTTTTCATAACTTTTGACAGTTTGAAGAAAGTTGGTCAGGCATTTTGTAAAATGACCCTCAATTTTAATTTGTATGAGGTTTTGTCATGATTGATCTGTAGACTTGGAGGAAATAGACCCCAGAGGTGAGGCACCCACATATCCAGTATCAGGAATCTACACAGTGCCCCATGTACTGTGCACCCCCCCATCACCTGGCTCAGGAAGAAGATGTCTCCAGACTTCACTGTACATCAAACACTCCCTCGGGGGGGTGACTGGGTGGGCGGGTGGGTGGAGATGCTAGGGAAGGAGAGGGTCCATTTCCTAGAGGACAGAATATCTACATGTGCTATTTGGAATTCTTCTATAAAAGTTTGTCCCTCTTTTTTCTTTAATTGTGAAACGTATTCTAGCTAAGAAATTCTCTATACATGTCATAGATCAATAAACTAAACTAAACCCCTTTTGCATGTATACTTAGAAAAGGTTACAAAAACCTAAGTCTTCAGCGCTAATGCATTAGTTACTTTTCACACAAACGAGCCCCTGCTTGCATATTTCCTTCCCAATGTTCTACTTAGAGTACAAAGGCTCACACAGCATTCAAACATCATATTTCTGAAGGAAAAGCAGATTGGCATCGCTTAGAGTGAACATGACTGATTACAATATTTTCAGTGGGGAATTTTTTTTAAAGCATGGGAAAGACCTTTTTGTCCTGAAATGCTTGTTTTAATCTGCAGTCCTTCACTGAAATGCAACAACCTGCTCTGACTTCCGGTTAACTCTTGACCAGAGTCGAGTCCTGCTGCTGGAGTGGCAATTCCAAATGGAGGCAATGTGATGGAAATTTTTTTTTTCAGCTCAAGGGTTTTGTAGAATGTTGACATCAACCAGAAACGTTTTGTTTAGAGGTCGGCATGGCCTCGTTCTCCTGGCCAAGCACTGTATTTTACAGAGTGTTCCTTGGGAGGTGTAAATGAAGCATAAGTGTTAAAAACGCGGATCCCGGTCGGGTGATATTTTAAACAATTACAGATGGTGCGGGGCTGGCTGTAATTGACAGCAGTATCAGCCCCAAAAAGGGCCTTGACAGGCTGCGTCCTACGATGATTAATTACTGTGGGCTGTCTCTGGGCATTCCAATTTCCTCTCTTGCAGCTCATGACTCCAGTAAAATCTGTAGCTCTTATTACAGCACACAACACAGGAAATGTCTTTTCATTGCCCGATTGGAGGACCTCTCACGGCTCGGAAAGTTGCTCAAGTGAGCCTTCCTCTGACAGGTTGGATCTGGAGAAGATTTGGCAAGGGGAAAGCAGGGGGGCATAAACAATAAGAGTGCCCCCTCTTTTATTTACTGTGTCTAAGTTGACAATAACTTACAAATTGAGTCATACCAATGGCTGTCAAACAGACTGGTTCTACCTCCGAAGAGCAAGAGTTGCCTGAAATGACAACTGGATTCAGGATAAAAATGTTGGAGCCCTGACCAATGAGCATTGGCCTGGCGTGTGAAAGTCCTGGGTTCGATTCCCAGCCAGGGCACACAGGAGAAGTGCCCATCTGCTTCTCCACCCTTCTCCCTCTTCTTTCTCTCTGTCTTTCTCTTCCCCTCCTGCAGCCACGGCTCCATTGGAGAAAAGTTGGCCCAGGCACTAAGGATGGCTCCATGGCCTCTGCCTCAGTCACTAGAATGGCTCCAGTTATAATGGAGCAATGACCCAGATGGGCAGAGCAGCGCCCCTTGGTGGGCATGCCGGGTGGATCCTGGCCGGGTGCATGTGGGAGTCTGTCTGTCTGCCTCCTCGCTTCTCATTTCAGAAAAATCAAAAAAATAAATAAAAATCAATGTTGGGACAATGTCTGCAGTAGACTAATGGGTGCCACAAAAACACGAGAACTGGTATCATGGGCCTGCAGGGGCACCGCTTTCTCTACCACACCAATTGTTGTTTTCTGCTTTTTTGCTGCAGGGAGTCGGGTATCTCCCGGCATGTATCCGAGGACAGCTTTGTTGGGTGAAGAACTCCAGCAGGGTCTGCAGGGGTCAGTGCTGGTGGACATCCCCCCCCCCCCTTGTAAAAGGAACGTGGTGACTTTGGGCATGTGCTCTTTATAACCTCGTAAACATTTTAATAAGTGTGGCTTCCAAGGCATGTTGCCTTATTACTGTGTATATTTTTATAGCTATACAAACAGTTATAAACTATTAAATCCTCACTACCTGGATTCAGTGGGAAGTGGTGTTCCTAAGAGGAACTGTGAAGTTGTCACAGGCCAGTGGAGGCCAGAGACCACCTGAGAAAAGTTGAAGCAAACAGAGCTGGGAAGGGTGTGTGTGTGAGCGGAAGTGCATGGGACAAAACCTCTTAAAGTGCAGGGCTCACTTGCACAATGTTGGAAATTGACTTTGCTATAGATGTGGAACTTAGAAGATCAGCACTGCTCTACTGTGCCCGCCCAGCTGAAGGAAAGTAGGAAGAAGGTGAAGCTTGATTTTCCACCTGACTTAGGATCTAGGCAATCATGTGTTGGGGTCTCTCTCTAGCTGCCTGCCTTCTGCACCAGGCAGTGTCAGGTCCCCGCCTCCCCACCTCTTTCCTCTCATCCGGCAGCACGTATAGTGACCTTCTGTTGTTTCCTTCTGGTTTTGGATGGCCCTGGTGAGCAGGGATGGGAAATTCTCAGTATCTGAGGTTTTATCATGAAACAGCAGCCCTTCGCCTGCTGCCTTTGGGTAATGGAGACCAGCTGAAATGCATGTCTCTAAAAGTCAGGCCTGGAGCAACCATCTGAGCCAGAGTCCTGTCTGAGGACTCTCGGCCAAGATGTAAACTTTTCCAACCAAACTGCCACATCTATAAGGCAGAGTGCTCCCAGCAGGATCTAGTCAGGATCCTCACCCACAGGACAAGCAGAGGGAGGCTTTTGCACGGAGGCCACTTTGAGCATCTCAGAACAGCCAGCCAAGCACATCCTGTCTGTGTTGGGCTTCTCTTGGTGCACCTGGAATGTTATGAAAATGTAACCACATACCCACCAACACCCTCTTTAGGGGATTGACCAGGGAAAAGGCTAATCAGACACCCAGGACACAAGGTTCAGGACACCTAGATGCTGATGGGGACAGACATACAATCCCATCATGTCAGTATCCTGACAGATTTATAAGGGTAATCAACCTAAGAAATGTGGGGGAAAGTATATGCAAAGTGCCAAAAATGCAATAATAAAAAATACTCAACTTCATTTATCAGGGAAACACAATTTATAATCTCATAGATTTACAGATAATTTAAAAACCTTGACCAATATATGAGGGATGTGTGAGAAGGCTGGGTGGCTCAGGGCGGACTGCCACCTGGCCGGTTCTTGAGGGGGAAGTGTAGGGAGCTGGGGGCTCAGAGACCCTGCAGGAGCCTCCGGGAGGGGCCAGGGCTCCCCCTCCCACACCCTGTCTGACCGTGCAGACTGGCCTTATCCACAGGGTTTGAATGATAATGCAAAGTGACACCTATACTCAGGAACATGGTGATATCCAGAGGATGTGGACATCCTTCAGTCTAGACTGTTTGAGACACTGGGGATTCTACACTTTTATTATTTTGAGGAAACACACTTCATCCTGAAGAAAGTCTTTTTTGATCACATTCTAATGTCAAATTCTCCATGGTTATTTGGTTTTGAACAGCGAGAGTCCTGTTTCCTTTCTCTGACAATTAGCATGCAGACTTTTACATCAGAGTCCCAAGTGTCCCCAGGCAGCGCCGGACTGTGCTGCGGGCAGGAAATGTACAGCTGTCGGCTTGTCTGGGCCGGGCCCCAGCCCTGGGCGCCGCGGCAGGGGGACTGAGCCTCCTCCAGCATCTTCCGTTTTAGACACCCACCTTTGTCCCAAAGGCTCTCTAGGATGAAGGTTGTCCTAAGCCCGCTGGGCCACCTCATCAGAAAACTGGCTTGAACATTGGTCCAAGGGTCTCTGGAAAAAGCCTTACATAGCATTAAAACAAAAACAGACTATTTTGAGGGGGGACCTTTTTTGCTACTTTATGTGCACTATGACCAGGATTGACCCAATCTTGTGCTTCTTCATCTGGTTTTTGCAATTTAGTTTTACTGTTCTTAGTTGAGGTGGGAGAAGGAAATTCTTGTTAATAGGTTGCAGATTGCAGACCCCCAGTCCTGTTCAGTAGCCCCACATGCAGAAGGAGATGGCCAGCCCTGGCCAGGACCTGTGAGTCAGGGGAGCTGAGGGCATTGAGCTGAATTTCAGAATTGGGGTACTATTTGTACCCTTATATGTGAGAAGTGAGAGCCCAAAGTCAACTTTGGAAGCTGTGTCTCCATCCTCCATACTGTAGCTCTTTCTTGCCCATGTGGTCCTTCTGCTCTGGACACCCCCACAGCATTGGAGCAACTGCTTAGTTTATCACATATTTTCAACATGATTTACTGGAACTAAGGACAACTCGCACTTCCATGAGTCGGAAATGTTTGGCTGAGTTAGCTCATCTGACAAACCAGGAAAAAAGATGCATTTGCAAACCATATGACACTTAAGAGTTATACCCTCAATATATTAAAAAACTCAAGAGTAGAGAAGTAAAAGCAAACGTCCTACAGGGAAATAGACAAAGAACATATACAGAAAATCTCCAAGAAGGAAATATAAACTGATAAACT
Source organism: Rhynchonycteris naso (assembly GCA_037038555.1). Taxonomy (NCBI): domain Eukaryota; kingdom Metazoa; phylum Chordata; class Mammalia; order Chiroptera; family Emballonuridae; genus Rhynchonycteris; species Rhynchonycteris naso. The sequence goes on from CM072995.1 coordinate 247,358,168, forward strand.
TCCCTGAAACATATGAAGACATGTCTTATGCACTAGTGATTACACTTAAATTTTTTACTTACAAGTTTAGTAAAGGTTTAAGAAATATTCTGGGGTTTAGTTAGTTTGTTTGTTTTAGAAATGCTCTTATCTACAATGGTGAAAGGGATGGGGGGGGAACCATGTTCATACACTTGGTGAAGATATTAATTGGCAAAAACTATATGGAGAGTAATTTAGCAAAATTTTTCCAAAGGCAATGATTTGCATACTGGGCAATAACTGTATTTCCAGGAATTCACCCAAAAAGAAATCATTGGACAAATATGCACAGATTTTTACTTAAGGGAAGCCATTTTAACAATGTTTGTAATGAGGACTAATTAGAAATAGCTTTGATACCCCAAAATAGGGGTTTGGTTAGATAAGATTTGTTACAATATTGTAACAAAATTTAATATAGGCTTTAAATATATATATATATATATATATATATATATATATATATATATATATATATATAGACATAGAGTTATGTTCATTAACTTGATATATTAAAAGCTATAAAAAGCATGATCCATTTTAATAAAATATGTAAACACAAACAGAAGCAAAACAAAAAAGTCTGAAGGAAACCTGGTATAAATTTCGAGCTTTGCACAGACTAGCTGTGGTTGTAGAAGAGAGGCTATCTTTTTTATTTAAGGTCCTGCATTCACTAATGTGCTTCATTTAAAATGGATGTAAGTTACTTTCATACTCATGAAAACTTTATTTTAATCTGACAAAAGGTGGCTGCTTATATGTAGCTCATGGGAACTTGAGGATAACCCGGACTTACTCCTCTTAGTCAACGCAGCAGATTCTTCCTAGTTTTCCCCGGAGCTGTTTACAGTAGCAGTTCCTCTCCTCCTCGCTCCATACTCCATACTCACTTCAGTTCCAGTGATGTGCTTCCCACAACCTTAGCCAGCATCAGCTCTGAGAATCTAGTTAGGAATATAAACCATTTCTCTCTGCTTCTCTTCATTTTTCTCTTTTCTTCCACAGAAAAGAATGTGGAGGCATTTCCTTTCTTATAACTAGCAATAATATATTCTAGTTTGTGGTGGAAAGTTTATTTTGAGGGACTAATCCTTTAAAACCAACTAAACATTTTTATAAGTATTTGCAACATTTTATTTCCTTAAAAATTTTTTTCTTTTTAAAAGTTTTTGGTCACTAGTTCTTTTAAGCTTTGTAAGGTTGGCATATTAGAAAAATATTACCTGAGGTTGATATATCAGGGTTTTGTTTGTGTGTGTGTATAAATAAGTTGTTTTTAAGGGTCATATATTGGACATGTCAAAGTGCTATTGGCTCTAACAAGTGAGAATATAATTTTTGCCAGTGTTTCAACCCATGCCTTTCCTCTGTCTTGGGACCCAGTCCAGGATTGCATGTTGCATTTGGTGATCAGACTCTGCTATGGGTTAAATTATGCGCCCCCAAGAGTCCAACCCCCAATATCTCAGAATGTAACCTTCTTTGGAGGTAGGGTCTTTACAGAGATAATCAAGTTAAGATGAGGTCATCAGGGTGTGCCCTAGTTCAACAGGCTGACGTCCTTATAAAGAGAGAGATTTTGAATGCATAGAAGGATACCAGGGATGTTTGTGCTCAGCAGGAAGACTGTGTGAAAACACAGCAGTAGGCTGCCATCTGACACCTTGATCTTGGCCATTGCCCTCAAGAAATGTGAGAGAATAAACACATTTTGTTTAAGCCAGCATGTAGGGGGTACTTTGTTATGTGGCCTGAGCATACTAAGCCACTCACCTTTCACGTTCTTGACAGATCCAGAAAGTCCTGGTCAATTATTTATAGAATCTCCTTCAATTTAGGTTTGCTCATACTTCCCCATGGTTGGAATGATGGCGTGAATTTTTGGCAAACGTGCCACAGACATGAGATTCTGTCATAATTTCTCTGTAAGTCTAATACTAATTAAAAATAACAAGTGGAAAAAAAACAAAGAAATAGTGGGATTCTATTTATCAGATTGCTTATCAGTTCAGGAAGGTTTTTTTTTTATAAAATCAATTATACTTTCAAAAATGCTTGTTAGACCAGACATCTCCAAGTTCAGGTACTAAGAGAAATGCATAGACAGGGTGAGAACGGCATTCTAGCACAAGGAGGGCCAGTACATCAGGCATCTGAGGAGAATGACTGGGGGTGTGGGTGGTCAGGAAACACTTAGGAAGGCAGAGGGCATTAGGAACCTGGACCAGGCAATGATATATTGGATGACATAGCTGTGCGTTGATGCTGCAGCATTAGGGGGCCTGGTAACCAGCGTATTCTAGCTGGGTGTCGGATCACAGTGGAAATGCTGCACAGGAAGGTGTTTAGGAAGCCTCCTGGGCTACCTTCCTGTATAATAGCCACGTAAATCCAGTGAGGAGGGCATGAGCTAAAATTTTATTCTCCTTTTGCTCTTTAACTGTCATTAACAGAAGACAAAACACAATAAAGGCAAGAGCAATGGCTACACCAGCCATATTCCTCAGCTGCAGCTCCAAGTTCATGTGTCCAGTCTGGGGGCAAGGCAGGAGGTTGTTCCAGACAGACAAGAAATGGCGCTCCCTGGAGCTGTGCATCCTGGTGGTATTGGCAAGATTTGGCTCTAGAGCAATTTAATAATGGGGGGGCAGGGAGAGTGGACGGGATGGTTAGAGATGCTGACTGTTGCATGGTACTTAGACCTGGTCTTGTTAAAGGGAACCACAACCAAACAGTGGTTGCAACATTATAATCAGGTTTTCTTTAAGAACTATTGCAATAAAGTAAAAGGGACCCCTGTATTAAAATGGGCTCAACTCTCAATATAGTAAGGCAAGTGGCGACTTATAACCAAGAAGCAGGGTAAGGGTCAGTGGAGGGAAGTTCTGGGAGTTGTGGCTAAAGAAATTTGACAGATTGTTGCTGAGGGCATCCGGGTGGTCAGACATTGGGATTGGGCTTCTCTCTAACCTGACTTAGCAGGACTTCTTCCAGGTTGGGTGGTGCAGATTGAAGACTGGGCCCTGGAAGGAGGCCTAGTGGAGGAGAGGCCCCAGGAGGCTGAGTGCGGTTTGGTCCAGGTGGGGGTCTCAGTCTTCACACACAGACAGAACCTATAGGTGTTATCAGTACTCAGAATCTCCCTTCCTTCAGATCTTCGAGGCTCTGGCTGCTGCAGGGTTGAGTGAGGCTAGATAAGGACTGAAATGCCAAGCTTCTCCCTGGTTAGCATTTGCCTGAGAGAATGCCTGGGAGTCAGAAATGGGAAGGACAGGTCTAGTAACTGCATCTGTGCCTAGAGATGGAGCTATTTAAAAAACAAGGGAACAAATGATTCTTACAATGGCAATCCAGCAATTTAATATTTTATTTAACTACTTGGTTATGCAATTATTTTCTTTGCTTTTCTAATGAAAGAATAGCAAAGTTCATAACTCTCCTATGATCTTGGCATGAAAATGTGGGTGTTAACTATACCTGGATACCTGTGGGGTCAGCAAAGGAGAATATCGACAGCAGTGATCTAAGGCCAGTGCCAGGCATGCTGTCGGCCTCAGTGGACTCAGGACAATGATAGACCCACAGCTGTTTCTTACTTCTTCTGAGCTCTGCACCACCTCAGCTTTTACTTATAACTTTTTATATTTAACTACTCATAATAATACCCTTGACTTATCCACTGTTGACGTTGTTTCAATATAATCCAGGGGTCATGAGAACAACGTAAGGCTAACATCAGAAGCCTCATCTATTTTGGAGGCAGAATGCAAAATGTTTTCAAATAGGTTTTATTTAGTTAGCTCTTGACTAAATGCCTTTAACAGTTTCTGTTTGGTACCCCACTTTTTTTGATCCTCAAGCACTCTAAGTCTGGATGGGACAACAATCACATTCATGCTAGGATTAAGAAAAGGACTCATTCTAGATTTTTCATTACCAAAAAAACAGAATGATGAAATTTCTAAAAACTGAACAAAAAATGTCCAGTAATAACAATTCTGGAATGGAGAGTAAAAAAAAACCATATGCACGTTATAAAAGGTATTATTTGATTTGAAGTTTTCCTGACAAAATGCAATCCACAGCATTTCCGGGTGTTAGCTGTCTACCTGGGCAAATTTGATTTCCTGGAGATTATGCATAAAGTGAGACCAGGTTCTGAATATTTACCTAATAAATGACATCATCTGTTATCTTTAATTTTCATCTCTCTTTCAAATCACTTTTTTAAATAGTATCATATAATATCTATTTAATTTCCACAAATTCCAATCCAAGTCATGATAGACAGATAGACAAATGGCTGCTGTTTAGAATTATTGACCACATTTGAAATCAATGGGATAGGAGCACAATGTAATACGAATATTTTAAATAAAAGTAATGACTGCTGCGGTCAAAGTAATGAAAACTAATTTTTTAGCACTTACTATGTGTCAGACACTTTGCTAGAAAAAAGTTTATTACAAGATGATCTGTTTACAATGACACAGAAACTTATTTCCACCTTCAAAACTCAGCTTTTAAAAGGCAAGTACAGTGGAATTCCAGCTCCCTGGAATTGTATCCAAAGAAATTGTAATGTTCCTTCTGTATTGTGGTTGAGTACTTAGTACTACCAGAACCTGCTCTTAGTCCTTCCTTGAATGACAACAACACTATTGTCTCCTATTTCCAAGCCTGGCTGTTCCCCACCCTACAGCCTTGAGTCCTGTCTTAGTCTCTGCCAGGAGAGGGGTTTATGTCAAGTGCGTGGACCTTGCAGTCCCTGTGTACACCTGCCTGCCATTTTCCAAAAAACCCTATCTCCCATCCACACCATGTCAAGTTTGGTTTGTGTGAAGCACACTCATCACATAAGCACATGGTTTTAAACCAGTGTCTGTGCTATTTTGTTTTTGAAATCTTTTATTTGGCAGGTATCAATCTTTGCCCCATCACCTTAGGAGACTGCTTTTCTTCAACAGCTATTCCCTGAAGCCCACATCTGGCTCTTTCCCAGCTTTAACACCCTATTAGAGTTTCTACTACCTTCCAGCTTTCAATCCATATTCAGTGAGCTTGCCAAGGAGAGGCATCTGGTATACCACGTGTCTCTTGGCATTGTAACTGAATATTATCATAGGAACTGAACATTGAAGTTACATAATAGATGGAATGTTCATAATATAGTTTCCTATGAAGATTTAGTTTTTCTCTGCCAATCTTTTCTATTAAAGTATTTCCAAAGGTCTCTGTAATGAAATTCTTCCAGGAATGTTTGTCTTTTTCTATTTCCTGTCACCCATCAAACATATGTCTTTCTAGTGTGCATGGAATTCCTTGTTTCATGTAGTGTTAAGGGACACAATATCCCATGCTTTCCATAATGGAAGCCAAATGAGGCCATTTTTTTCCACTGCTTCCTGGAAAACAGAGGTTTGGCATGTTATACTCTCAACCAAGATCTTATATTTTTTAAAGAGTATCTCAAAAACTGCTTGGCCTTTTGGGGTTTGCCCACAGGGATCAAGGAATGGCCAGCAGCAAGGGTTTCATGTGAATTCTTTTCAGGAGCTACTGCTCTTCTCTCTTTTTTCCTACTTATGTTTCTCCTTGGTCCTCCAGTTTACCCACCTCTGAGGTCTCCATTTCCTCCTCCTGCATTCCTTTCTTACCTAAGCTAGCAAGAGCTGGCGCCCACTGATCCTGACCACAAACCCTGTGTGAAAGCCATGTGAATGAATTGAACTAAATGGACTCCCAGTCCAGATGTTTTCTAGTCATTCTACATCTTACCATGGTGGCGGGATTATAGACCATACCTATGCATATCATATTGCAGATCTTAGAGAAAATCAACATGGCAGACATTATAAAACTGGCCAACACACAGTTCTCATGTTTCAAATTACTTACTAAGGTTTATATTAACAAATTAAAAGTTCCACTAAAGATTTTCAATAGAAAATATTCCAGTGGAGATTATTTTTTCCATAAATGTTTACTTGAATATTGTTTCTTACATACTAATGCAAGATTTTGTGGAACAACATAGTCATCACTTTCCAATGACAGCTTGTTTAGATCCCATTTCTTCCCCCTTTGTGGCCTTGAGATCAGTACTTTCAACTCCATGAATCTCAGATGCTTCTACTTGGAAATTAGAATATTTTCCCTACATTTGTGTATAAATGTTACACTACTTGTGCCATAAAATTGTTTTAAAACCTTCCTAATTCACAATGGTTACTGGACAGGTCAGAATTATTTGGTGAGATTTTCACCCCCTGCTATTCAATGTATGTGTCCAATAACATGTTGACCCTCTTATGTTAATGTAATGCCTTTTCTCCATTTAGGTTAGGACTGGTAGCCACTTGTTTGCAAGAGATAAGTGGTTCAAATCCTGGGCTCAGAGCCTGCTGCTGGACAAAGGCTGACCAGCATTCCAGAGCCTGACCTCCAGGTCTGCTGGAGAGCGTTTAAGCACCACAACAGGAGCTCAGTTTCAAGCACTCTGCCTGCAGGAACTTGGAACAGGTTTCCTAGTTGTGTCTTTCTGTGCATGACTGGGAAAGGCCTTCTTCTGGAAAGAAGACCCTTGGGGAACATGATGTCAGGGATACCATCAAGCTAATAGGTGCAAGGATTTGAAGACTGAAGATGCCCTGATTGCAAGGAAAATATGCATAACTGACCTCAAGCACTTGTCCTATTGAGTATCTGTGTAGAGACACTGACAGTCTGCCTGGTCATGGCAAATGCAGCCAAAGTTCTTTCTAATTCCCAGAAAACTTTGTTTTATGACTTCTTGTTGCATTGTAAAAGAACTGTGTCTGATTTGTATATCTCGAAGAAATGAACAAGGTTAGAGGGTATTGGGTAAACAAGTATTTTTTAGGTTTGCTCCCTCGAATTGGGCAGCACCATGTGTGTATAGTCTTTGGAAGTCTGCGGGTGCTTGCACTTAGGGCAGCAATTGCGGGCTGCCTGTTGCTATGGAGAGGAGCAATCATTTGCTATTATTTGCCAGAAAAGGGGTATTTCCCTGTACTTATTTTGCTGAAGAGTCCAGGGGTGGGGGAGTGCTGAGAGACATGGGAACCCTGAGATTTCAGCCCGACCTGTTTTGCTGGGGAGTGTTGAGGCTGGTGGGAGCCTGTGAGTCCAGAGAATGAGTCTGAAGGGGGTCAGGGATTGGGAGCCCTGAGCGAGAGGAAAGTGGTCTTCCCTGACTGTTTGCTTTTCTGCCTTTATGAGACTTTAATAAATAGAATGGCCCACCATTTTCTGGCTCCATGGTTCCTTTACCATCTGCTCAAATCCAATGTAAACCTGCATGGCTATGGCAGTGGCCACTGACCTTACAGAGAGCATCTACTTCTAACTTCCTGTGCTGACCATAGAAAGATCCACAATAGACCCAACTTTAAATGGTTTTTATTCTTTACTAAGATTTATATTTTGAAAATACACATTTATTCCCATTCATAATTGACCTGAAAATGCTTACTGATATGATGAAATCTTCTGAGATGGTGTTAATGGACTGACCATTTGTATCTACCCAAAATTTATCATATGTCAAAGCCATAACCCTCAGTTTGGCTGTTTATGCAGTAAGGAAGAAATTAAGGTTAAATGAGGTCATAAAGGTAGGAGCTGATCCAATGACATGAGTGTCCTTATAAGGAGAGACATTAGAGAACTCTCTCTCTCTCTCTCCCTTCCTCCCTTTTTCCCTGTTGTGCACATATATACTAAGGAAAGGCCATGTGGAGACATAAAGAAAAAGTGACCATCTGCAAACTCGGAAGAGAGCTATCACCAGAAGCAGATCATTTCAGACCTTGATTTTGCACTTCTAGCCTGCAGACTATGAGAAAATAAATTTCTATTATGTAATCCACTTAGTCTGTGGTACATTCTTATGGCATCCTGAGCAGCCTAATCGGATACAGTTTGGTCTGTCCACACATGTCACAATTTCTTAGATCTGCTTACAATAAGAAAGATTTCTCTCTATCTTTAAAGAAAGGCCAAGTGCTTTGCTCTCAATTGCTAGGTGTATTCAATACATCTATCAATCAAAATGCACGTTTAGACCGTCACTTCTAGGACATCACACACTTGTATATTTCCTTTCCCTCCTTCCCTGGCCTGTTCTCTACCTTGGCTCTTCCTCAGCAGTCTGACCTCTGAAGGTCAGAATGCTTTAGCCTCTGCCATTGAATTTCTCTTCTCTGTTTTTCATTCACTTCCTCAGTGAGCTCATCCAGTCTTATGACTTTAATTTCCATTTATGTGGACAACCCCAAATTTTAGACTGGTGTGATCAACCAACAACCTAGCTGACATCTCAAACAAGAGTTCTTGGTGGTTTAAAAAGTGATGGAAGTATTTTTAAAATGTTAAAAGGGATTGGAAGATAAAGTGAAAGATATTGCTTAGAAAAAACTAGAGGGACAAGATGGCGATGGAGTAGGCGGACGTACCAACTTCCAACTCCCAGAACCAAAGTGGATTATAACTTGATTCTAAGAACCATCATCTGGATAAACCAATGTTGAACTGGACTGAGAGGACTCTTCAACCGGGGAACACTGAAGAAGCCACATTGAGACTGGTAGGAAAAGCAAAAACGCGGAAAGGACTTCCCAGCTCCCCGGAGCAAAAGGCAGCCCGGAAAGACCCGCGTGGTGGGAAGAGAGTTTAGCAGAGAGGGAGGGACCTGGGTCCTAGGAACAAAGCCCCAGCCTGCAGCCCCAGAACCTAGAAGAGGCGTATGAACAGTATTTAGCTGGGAAACAGGTTAAGATACTGTTTGTGAGAAAGAGACAGTTGCCTCAGACACAGGATTCTTCTTAAAGGCATGGTGAAGAAAACCTCTCTCACAACTACTCACCCGGGACTCCGGGAGACAGGGAGAGAGAACAGGACTGGAGCAGTAGGTAGAGAGCGCGGTCTGGAAGGCACAGGGAGAAAAGCTTTGAGGGACAGCCACTCTAAATCCTGGGCTGAGTCACTACATAAATCTGAAACAATATTTCCCCTGGAACTAGCAAAGGGAAGCAGGACACCAGTCAAACAGGCTCTCCTCCGGCAATTACAGCACAGTCGCTTAGAAGGAGGGAGCTTTCAGGACTACAGTATGGAGTGTTAGGGTCTGAGCTGCAGTGCCCACACCCAAATTGCTGAGGGATTGCTGGAGGGCAGGCGGCCATGGGACGTGAAAGCGGGTTCCGCCAGTGGGGGAAGAGGCCAATCTGGCTGGCATGAGCTCAGTCTAGCCCAGCCGGGGCAAAGGGGATGTGCAAAAGTGGTCCGGCAGCTGCGTCCCACCTGTGGGGGAGCCCAAAACGGGTGGAGATCTGCCGCTGGGCAGGGGCAAGTAGGTGTGCAGTCGAACCAGGCCTCCAGGGCTTGAAACCCTGCCCCAACCGCTTTGCCAGCGGAGGTGGGGCGGAAGTCCAGAGCGCAGCTGAACACATAGCAACAGCCCTGCCAAGCCGAGGAGCTGAGGTTGGCGGTGGCAGGGTTTCCAGCTGGGGCTAGCAGCTTAGCGTGCACCAAAAGCTCCTCCCGGCTGGAGGAACAGGATGACAAGGACCCACAGCTAAGCAAAAGTGCTCACCCTTGACGCCCAGGATTGTAGCCCGAGTGTGGTGCATTGTCCCACCCATGGGAGAGGGGTGAAGGCTGAGACCAACTGAGGCTTGTAGAACCGGGCACCAGGAGACCTCAGCAGCTAAGGCCGTTGCCGACAACACCCACACCCATCTGCCCTAGGCAGCGAGAGAGGAGGTGGTGGGCCTGCAGACAGACCACACCTAGGGAACACAGAGGCAACACCCATTGGACTCCAGTAGCCAAACTCTTCTTACACACAGACAAAATGGGCAGGCAGAGAAATGCAACCCAAATGAATCAAGAGAAATTCCCAGAGAAGGAGCTGAATGAATCAGATATAACCAAACTACCTCATACAGAGTTTTAAATAATGATAGTTAGGATATTCAAAGAGCTTAAAGCAACAATGGATAGTCATTACAAACACCTAAATAAAGAGATAGCAAGTATAAAAAAGGAAGTGGAAATAATAAAAGAATCAGACAGAAATGACAAATACAGTATCAGAACTGAAGACCACAATGGAAAGAATTAAAAGCAGGATGGATGAAGCTGAGGATCAAATCAGCAAGTTAGAGAAAAAAATTAACAAAGGTACAGTAGCAGAGACTCAAAAAATCTGAGGAAACTCTAAGGGAGCTCTGTGACAACATAAAGAGAAATAACATCTGCATCATAGAGATTCCTGAAGAAGCGGAGAAAGATCAAGGGATAGAAACTCTGTTTAATCAAATCATAGTTGAAAACTTTCCTAAATTAAGACGGGAAAACGTTTCAAACATGCAAGAAGCACACAGAACTCCATTAAAGAGAAACCCAAAGAAATCGACACCAAGACACATCATAGTTAAAATACCAAAGCTAATGGATAAAGAAAAAATTTTAAAAGCTGCTAGAGAAAAAAAGGCTATCACCTACAAAGGAGCCTCCATAAGGATGACATCTGACTTCTCAATAGAAACACTTGAAACCAGAAGGGAATGGCAAGATATATTCAAAGTAATGCAGATCAAGAACCTACAACCAAGACTACTCTATCCAGCAAAGCTAATGTTTAAAATTGAAGGAGAAATAAAGAGCTTCCCAGACAAAGAAAACCTCAGGGAATTCATTAAAACCAAGCCAATTCTGCAGGAGATGCTAAGGAGCCTGTTGTGAACAGTTCAAAGGGGAAAAGAATATAGCAAAAGAAGAATACAGCTTTAAAGAATAAAATGGCAATAAACAACTATATATCAATAATAACCTTAAATGTAAATGGATTATATGATCCAATCAAAAGACATAGGGTAGCTGTGTGGCTAAAGAAACCGGACCCATACATATACTGTCTACAAGAGACACACCTTAAAACAAAAGATGCACATAGACTGACGGTAAAAGGATAAATAAAAATATTTCATGGAAACGACAAAAAAGCTGGGGTAGCAACACTTATATCTGACAAAATGGACTTTAAAACAAAGGCTGCAGTAAGAGATAAAGAAGGATACTACATAATGATAAAAGGAACAATTCATCAGGAAGATATAACCATTATAAATATCTACGTACTGAACATAGGAGCCCAGACATATATAAAGCAGACTTTGATGGATATAAAGGGTGAGATTAACAGCAATACTATAATAGTAGGGGATTTCAATACCCCACTAACAACACTGGATAGATCCTCAAGAAAGAAAATTAATTAAGAAACAGCAGACTTAAAGATATACTAGATCAACTCTATTTATTAGATATCTTCCGAACTTTTCACCCTAAAGCAGTAGAATATACATTCTTTTCAAGTGCTCATGATACATTCTCCAGGATAGACCACATGTTAGGACACAAAAGTGGTCTCAACAAATTTTAAAGTATTGAAACCATATCAAGTATTTTCTCTAATAACAATGGCATAAAACTAGAAATAAACCACAAAAGAAAAACTGAAAAATACACAAACACTTGGAAACTAAATAGCATGTTATTAAAAAACAAATGGATTAACAATGAGATCAAAGAAGAAATAAAAAAGTTTCTAGAAATCATTGATAATGAGCATACATCAACTCAAAATTTATGGGACACAGCAAAAGCAGTACTGAGAGGAAAGTTCACAGCACTAGAGGCACACCATAAGAAACTAGAAAAAGCTCAAATAAGCAACTTGACCCTGCATCTAAAAGAACCAGATAAACAACAGCAAATAAAGCCCAGGACTAGTAGAGAGAAGAAAATAATAAAGATCAGAGCAGAAATAAATGACATAGAGGCTAAGGAAACAATACATAACATCAATGAAACCAGGAGCTGGTTCTTTAAAAAGGTAAACAAGATCAATGAACCTTTAACTAGACTTACCAAGAAAAAAAAGAGAGAGGACTCAAATAAACAAAATTAGAAATGAGAGTGAAGAAATAACAACTGACACAACAGAAATACAAAGTATTGTAAGAAAATACTGTGAAGAACTCTATGCCAAAAAATTAACCAACCTGGGTGAAATGGACAAATTTCTTGAATTATATAATCTTCCAAAAATCAATCTGGAAGAATTAGAACACTTAGACAGACCAATTACAACAAATGAGATTGAAACAGTTATCAAACAACTCCCAACAAAGAGAAGTTCTAGGCCTGATGGCTTCACAAGTGAATTCTATCAAAAATTCAAAGAACTAACTCCTATCCTCCTCAAGCTATTTCAAAAAATTCAATAGGAAAGAAGACTTCCAAACTCCTTTTATGAGGTGAGCATAATTCTGATCCCGAAACCAGGTAAAGACAACACACACACAAAAAAAATTATAGGCCAATATCCCTGATGAATTTAGATGCTAAAATTCTCAACCAAATATTAGCGAACCGGATCCAACAATATAGGAAAAAAATCATACACCATGATCAAGTGGAATTTATTCTGGAGAGGCAAGGTTGGTTCAATATTTGCAAAACAATCAATGTGATTCATCACATAAACAAAAGGAAGGACAAAAATCACATGATAATTTCAATAGAAGCAGAAAAAGCATTTGATAAAATACAGCACCCATTCATGCTCAAATTCTCAGTAGAGTGAGAATACAGAGAATATTTCTTCACATGATAAAGGCCATCTACGACAAAGCCACAGCAAACATCATACTAAATGGGCAAAAATTAAAAGCAATCCCCTTAAGATCAGAAACCAGCAGGGGTGCCCCCTTTCACCACTCTTATTCAACATAGTTCTGGGAGTCCTAGCTAAGGCAATCAGACAAGAAGAAGAAATAAAAGGCATACAAATTGGAAAAGAAGAAGTAAAATTGTCATTACTTGCAGATGATATGATATTGTACATAGAAAACCCAAAAGTCTCTGTCAAAAAACTACTGGACCTGATAAATGAATTCAGCAAGGTGGCAGGATATAAAATTAATACTCAGAAATCAGAGGCATTTTTATATACCCACAATGAACTGTCAGCAAAAGAAATTAAGGAAACAATACCCTTCACTATTGCAGCCAAAAAAAATAAAGTACCTAGGAGTAAATTTAATCAAGGAGGTTAAGGACTTGTACTCGGAAAATTATAAAACATTGATAAAAGAAATCAAGGAAGATACAAACAAGTGGAAGCATATACCGTGCTCATGGCTAGGAAGAATAAACATCATTAAAATGTCTATATTACCCAAAGAAATTTATAAATTCAATGCAATACCAATTAAAATACTGATGACATACTTCAAAGATATAGAACACATATTCCAAAAGTTTATATGGAACCAAAAAGGAACATGAATAGCCTCAGCAATCTTAAAAAGAAAAAATAAAGCAGGAGGTATCACTCTTCCAGATATCAAGGTTTACTACAAGGCCATTGTACTCAAGACAGCCTGGTCCTGGCATAAGAACAGGCACATAGATCAATGGAACAGAACAGAGAACGCAGAAATAAACCCACACCTTTATGGACAACTGATATTTGACAAAGGAGGAAAGAGCATACAATGGAGTAAAGACACCCTCTTTAACAAATGGTGTTGGGAAAATTGGACATCTACCTGCAAAAAGATGAAACTAGACCATCAACTTACACCATTCACAAAAACAAACTCAAAATGGATAAAAGACTTAAATGTAAGCCGTGAAACCATAAGCATCTTAGAAGAAAACACAGGCAGTAAGCTCTCCAACATCTTTCGCAGCAATGTATTTGCCGATTTATCTCCACAGGCAAATGAAATAAAAGGCAGGATAAACAAATGGGATTATATCAAACTAAAAAGTTTTTGCACAGCTAAAGACAATAAGAACAGAATAAAGAGACAAACCACATAATGGGAGAACATATTCGACAACACGTCTGATAAGGGGTTAATAACCAAAATTTATAAAGAACTTATAAAACTCAACACCAGGAAGACAAACAATCCAATCCAAAAATGGGCAAAAGAAGTGAATAGAAATTTCTCAAAAGTGGCCATACAGATGGCCAATAGGCATATGAAAAAAATGTTCAACATCACTAATCATTAGAGAAATGCAAATTAAAACCACAATGAGGTATCACCTCATACCAGTCAGAATGGCGCTCATCAGCAAAACAACACAGAATAAGTGCAGGCGAGGATGTGGAGAAAAAGGAACCCTCCTGCACTGCTGGTGGGAATGCAGACTGGTGCAGCCACTGTGGAAAACAGTATGAAGATTCCTCAAAAAATTAAAAATCGAACTGCCTTTTGACCCAGCTATCCCACTTATAGGAATATACCCTAAGAACACCATAGCACTGTTCAAAAAAAAAGAAATGTGTGGCAGCATTGTTCACAATTAGTGAAGTTCTGAAAACAGCCCAAGTGTAAGTCAGAGGACGAGTGGATTAAAAAGCATTGGTACATATATACTATGGAATACTACTTAGCCATAAGAAATGATGATATCGGATCACTTACAACAAAATTGATGGACCTTGATAACATTATACGGAGTGAAATAAGTAAAACAGAAAAAGAAACTGAGAACAGCATGATTTCATACATAGGTGGGTCATAAAAGCGAGACTATGAGACATGGACAAGAGTGTGGTGGTTACAGGGTGGGGGGAGGGAGGAGAAGGAAGGACAGGGGCAGGGGAAGGGCACAAAGAAAACCAGATAGAAGGTAACAGAGGATAATTTGACTTTGGTTGATGGGTACGCAACATAATTGAATGATAAGATAACCTGGAGATGTTTTCTTTGAACATATGTACCCTGATTTATTAATGTCACTTTACAAAAATTAATAAAAATATGCACATTTAGTAAACCTGTACTTTGAATAAATGTCTTGATACAATTGAGGAAGTATTGATGGGGTATTCCTTATGTACCTCACACTTTACGGGGCAGTTTTTTGTGACCACTGCTCCTTATGTCACTGAAAGTGGCTTGGTCAAGATGTTTTACATTCTTTGGATGATGAAATTACGTCAAGACCAAATGTTTCGTTTCAGAAGATCCTATAAAAACCCCAAAATGCATTTTTCAGGGTCTAAGGCTTTGCCCTCAAATGTGAGCAGATGGGGTTTCAAATGCCGGGTGGACTTTTCAGATGGATTTAGGCATTGCTCCATCTGCTAATGATGTCTTTATATTTGTGTATGTGTTGGGTTTGTTTTTATTTTCTGTCTATCAAGGATAAATTTAAAACCTTGTCCAAGGACTGAAAGCAGCCGTGAAGTTTGGGGGATGTTGTAGGCCCACTAGGTTCTCAGGACATGACACTCTTTCTTGAGTCCTGATTGAGTTCCCTGAGCATTTGAATATGATTTTTGCTATTGCTTATATCCCTTCTCATAGGGCACATCTGCATCTAGTGTAATAAATATATGATCATTAGAATAACCTGAACAATGGCCACTGTGCACATAGTTGGCATGTTTAGCACTGTTTTGTAAGGTCAGTTTGAATTTCCACAGTTTACAGATGAGAAAATGGAGTCATAGAGTGCTACCACTCACCCAGGACTACAAGGGGGACATGGAAACAGCAGAAATACTTTCTAGATGTAACTCTAAAACCCAGGCACTATTAAAGCAATTTAAAGTTTTACCTAATTTTAATCTTTATTTATTATACATATTTGTGTTATTCTACACATGGGAGGAAAAAATATATTTTCTGTGTGTACTGTCTCTCTAACAAAAACTTGCCTATTTCCATAGAAAAACAATTGCTAAATTTACTTAAAACAAAATCTTTGGCAAGTGGGGTGAATGTGAGAAACATTTTTCCTAGTATGTCTATCCTGAAGTCTCTGGTCAGAGTTTATATTGCTGGCTCTCACCTTTGGCCCACCAGAAGGGCAACCCCACAGCAGGTGGAAGAGAAACCCAAAAGAGGAAATATGCAGTTAAGAAAGCTCCCCCCCACACACAACCAGGAAGCTGACAATTCTTCATGCATTCTCTCCATTGGGAATCGCTGATGTATAATTACACCCCTTTCCTTGATGTCAAGACTTCTTACTTCTGAGTTATCACATCAAACCTTGGAAAGTCTATCCCTAGACCCCAAATGTATTCATGCTTGAATGGTTCAGAAAAGCAAATGGATTGTTAATGACAAATACAGCTGTTCATCATTTACTACCCATGACTTCCAGGAAACAATATTCTAGGTTTCTAAAAGTGAAAGTTTGACTCTAACCATGGATTGCTGACAGGACAGTACAGATGGATATGCTTGGTGTCCCATATGACCTTCATTTGCTGCCCTGGGTAGCCTAAAAATGTCTGAAGAGTCTATAATTCCCAGAAGGAAGCCTAAGCAAGTAAGGGGACACAAGAAAATAAAAGTTACGTGGAATTTTATATACCCTTCAAATAATGATCTGTTTAAAATTACTTTGGAAAGCTCAAGTGAACACTTCCTATATTGGGCTGATAGAAGAAAAACAAGGAGAGACTTGGAGATGCAGTTTGTGTGATAGCCACACAAGATGACCTTGAAATTGTCAATCCTGCTAATGTCGGAGAGTGACTCTTCCCTCCAAGTATATGAATCAAGATCACCCAAAACTTTATATCTGGGTTCTGTTAATACACAATCACGTAATAAATTCAATAAAGGAGTTAGCAAAATAAGCATTCAGTGAGGAGCATCTTCCTCTAGAAGTCTGTGAATCCCTTCGCCCTGAGGGCCCGTGGTTTGGGAACTTGTCTAACTGGATTAATTCTGCTGATTTTTTCCCATTACTTGGACCCCGAGGGTTTTCTGTTCCTTTTTTATTTAAGTTTTTAAATAAAGCACATTTACTGCTTCCAAATTAGGTATTTATTATTTTAATGGGTATTTTATCTTCTTTTACCAGTTTTATTGAGAAATAATTGACATGCATCATGGTATTTCACCTTAAATATATCTAAAGTGACACTGAAAACTTGGGATCCTTAGGAAGATTTTTCTAAATGAAAAACAAAATGCTTTAAGTTCTGAATTTTATTATTTTTAAAAATGTTTTAAGAGATCTTTATTTGAGTTTCTGGAATAAAAGCTATGAGAAACTGTACAGCCAGTAGTCACGGCCACCATCACAGCTGCCTGGCCCATGCACGTTCTGATTTGATTTAGACAGATGGTAATGAAACAATGGAGCCAAGAGCTGGTGGGACATTAGCTTTAATCCTAGCTTGCACTCAGTGGACAAGAAATACACACTAAGGGAAAACCCTTTCTATTTAGGGCTCCCAAAGCCACTGACTTATCTGAGCTTCCTAGAATTAAAGGTTTCTACCTCATCAGCCTATTCACCTCTGTTCCCCATCAACTTCTCTCTACACAAACTGCACAAACTGGCTCCTCCTTCAGCACTCCACCATCTTGGCTGCTTCTCCTCTCCTCCACATGGCCTTTCTCTGCTCTCCTCCAGCATGGGCTCCTCTGCCCAATTTTATAGTGTAGAAATCAAAGCCTTTATTCCAATATACAAACAAGGAAGTCTCTGCTACAAAGTAACAGTGTGGGAAGGCTTAGCCTTAAAACTAAGCCTTAGGCTATAACAACCCTGCCTGCCCACAGCCAGTCCCCCACACCCAATACAAACTATAAGCAAGCAAACATATATATCATATTTACAAACTTATTTGACCAACAGAAACTAAATTTCATACATTGATATACTCTCTCAACTGCTGATGCCCACATGGCCACTGTCATGCAATGAAAGCTTTCTTTAGATCAGGGGTAGGGAACCTATGGCTCGTGAGCCAGATGTGGCTCTTTTGATGGCTGCATCTGGCTTGCAGACAAATATTTAATAAGAAGAATAATGTTAAAAATATAAAACATTCTCATGTATTACAATCCATTCATTTCCTACTGTTCATGTTCATGGTCGCGGGTGGCTGGAGCCTATTGCAGCTGTCCTCCTGGATGACACCAAATTTTTATTGAATAATGCATAATGCACACGGGTCGTTGTGAGGTCAAGAAGTAAACTTCCTTCCTTTTAATCAAGTAGTCAGCTAGCTAATTGCAGAAACCCATTTGACGAAGAAGATTGCTAAAAGAAAAAATGATGAGGAGTATTGTACTTTTCACAGGAATAGACAGAGGAATTCACCTTTGTGGAGAGAGCAGGTTCTGTAGTGTGTCTAATATGCAATAATAAAATTGCATCGATGAAACAGTCAAATATAAAACAGCACTTTGACACATGCCATACTACATTTACATTGACATATCTAGCAGGGGACAGCAGGAAGAAAGCATGTCAAGAGCTACTGTGCAGAGTGCAAGCTAGTCAGCAGCAACTCCGTGTTTGGACCCAACAATGTGTCTGGAATTCGGCTAGCTTTGCTTGTGCTTTAGCAATTGTGAGAAACGGAAAGCCATTCACAGATGGGGAGTATGCCAAAACATTCAGGCTTGATGTTGCCAATAAACTTTTTGATGACTTTTCAGATAAAGACAAGATAATCAAATGAATAAAAGACATCCATCTGTTGGCAAGAACTGTTCACAATCGTGCCATCATGATGACAAATCAAATTGAGGCAACACAAGTGAAGAACATAAATGCAGCACCATTCTTTTCTCTCACTTTGAATGAGTCAACAGATGTAAGCCATTTATCCCACTTCAGCGTGATTGCAAGGTATGCTGTCGGTGACACACTATGTGAAGAAATTCTTGCTGTTTTGCCTATGAAAAAGACAACAAGAGGGGAGGATTTATTCAAGTCTTTAACTGAGTTTGCTAAAGAAAAAAATCTACTGATGGATAAACTTATTTTGGTGTGTACTGATGGTACTCCATGCATAGTGGGGAAAAACAGAGGATTCGTAGCACTTCTTTGAGAACATGAAAAGAGACCCATCCTAAGTTTTCACTGCATCCTACATCAGGAGGTGCGCTGTGCTCAGATATGGGTGAGCAGCTTGGTGAGGTGATGTCCCTGGTCATTTGGGTGGTCAACTTTATTGTTGCCTGAGCTTTAAATGATCGCCAGTTTAAAACACTGCTGGATGAAGTTGGGAATAATTACCCTGGTCTGCTTCTGCACAGCAATGTGCGTTGGTTGTCAAGAGAGAAGGTGTTCAGCCATTTCGCAGCTTTTCTGAGCAAAATCCAGACTTTTCTTGAAATGACAAACGTCGTGCATACTGAGTTAGCTAACACTGAGTGGATCCTGAAGTTCTACTATTTCGTGGACATGACTGAACATCTGAATCAGCTCAATGTGAAAATGCAAGGCATTGAAAATACAGTCTTATCCCCTTCAACAAGCAGTGTTTGCATTTGAAAACAAGCTGGAACTCTTTATCACTGACATTGAAACAGGTCATTTGCTACACTTTGAAAAACTGGGAGAGTTTAAAGATGCATGCACAGCAAGTGACCCTGATCAACATCTTGATCTCCAGCAGCTAGCAGGTTTCACATCTAATCTAAAGGCGTGCTTTGGAGAATTTTGTGAGTGCACTCATCTTTTTAAGTTCATCACCCATCCAGGTGACTGTGCAGTGGACAGAACCAACCTGAGTTACATCCCCGGTGTCTCTGTCAGAGATTTTGAGCTACAAGCTGCTGATCTGAAGGCCTCAGACATGTGGGTAAATAAGTTCAAGTCACTGCATGAAGATTTGAAAAGACTTGCACGACAGCAAGCAGAGTTGGCAAGCAAACATAAGTGGGGAGAAATGAAAAAACTTCAACCAGTGGACCAGCTGATTGTCAAAACTTGGAACGTGCTTCCTGTCACATACCACACACTGCAGCGTGTGAGAATTGCTCTCTTGACAATGCTTGTCTCTACATATGCATGTGAGCCGTCTTTCTCACATCTAAAGAAGGTTAAGACCAACCTGCGATCACGTTTAATGGATGGAAGTCTCAATGCCTGCTTGAAGCTTAACCTTACCACATGTCAACCAGACTACAAAGCCATCAGCAAAACCATGCAGCACCCGAAGTTGCATTAATGGTAAGAATTACTTTCATTATCATTGGTTAGCAACAGCTTAAAAACGTTATTAAAAAGAATCCAGAGGCTTATTGTACTTTAAAAGTGTTGGTCTTACATAAAATGCACACATTTACTTGTATTTAGTGTTAAACATAGTGTATGGCTCTCATGGAATTACATTTTAAAATATGTGGCATTCATGGCTCTCTCAGCCAAAAAGGTTCCTGACCCCTGCTTTAGATCCAAGATAAGGTACTGAGACTTATTTCCAAAGATTAGGCAAGAATCTTTTATGTTCCCCTACTCTTATTATGTACACATGTGTGTATTTTATTTCATGAGAATAGAGACAAAGCATTTAAAAAGCCCAAAAAGATACCCAAACTGAATGAAAATGCAAATCACGAGGAAAAATATATGTAACTATTGCCTTATGTCACAGTAGCAAGTTGAAAATGATGGAGTGAGCCTTGTGCACTCTCTGTCCCATGATTAAGAAACACATGGTCCAGGCCTGACCTGTGGTGGCGCAGTGGATAAAGCATCGACCTGGGAACACTGAGGTCACCAGTTCAAAACCCTGCACTGGCCTGGTCAAAGCACATATGGGAGTTGATGCTTCCAGCTCCTCCCCCCTTTCTCTCTCTCTCTCTCTCTCTCACTCTCTGTCTCCTCTCTAAAATGAATAAATAAATAAAAAAAAATTTAAAAAAAGGAACACAGGGTCCACAATAATCATATCTACTTCTTCATGCTCAAATCCCACTTCTTCAGACATTATAGGCTCTGTCTCTAACAAGAAACTGCACATCCCACCAAGTACTGATCATGTCTAAGCATCCTCAGAGGTATCATCATCTCCACCAGGAAATTGTTGTAGACTTGTAGATGGGATTGGAGGCTGAGACCTCAAGCTCTCCAACAGTAATGCATCCTGGGTCTCACAGTTTTCCATAAAGACTTGGGCTAGACTAAGAGCCAAACTGCTGGCTGGAGATCTTAGAAAGGGTGTTGTCCTTCACCCAACTGCATACTGAGCAGAACTGTGGTGTTGAAAACTGCAGACAGCTCTACCACTTACTTTCTGAGCCTTTATGTTATTATCTGAGAAGTAAAGATAATGTTGGTTATTATTTTACACAATTGTTGCACAGATTGACTATGTTAATACCCATAAAGAGTTTGGTATACAGCAACCTTTATACAAGTGTTAATTATCATTTTTTATTCTTAATTTCAGAATGGTTGTTTTTTTTTTTGTTTCATTTTGACTTTCTGTTCTATTTTCATAGAAGTGGTATCTTTCTAGATATTACTAAAGGCACTCATTTTTAAAAAATTCTAATTTATATAATGAATTATTTTCAGAGGTATTTTGTATTCATTTTCATAAACTTTATTTAGAATGCTTATTTACCCTTGAATGACAATCATTTATTGTCAACAGGAAGGTGTTTGCTGATCAAATCACTTATTGATTGAGACAGTGGAAGTTTTTACATTTGGAATTGCCCAGTGAGACACTATTTTAAATTAGAAGTTCTCTTCTGTTATAAATGTTTGTCTTCACACATTATGACACATAGTCTACATAAGAGCACATGATAGCTACAGACACTCCTTAACTAATAACCATTCAATTTAGGATCATCTCATATTGTAATACCTAGTCACAAACCATGAGGAACCCATTCCACCAGTCATTCATTTCTAGGTGCTTTGACCCTCCCCAACCCACTCCACCTCACCCAGTGTAGATGGCAACCAAACTGTCCTGGGAAGACCACACCCCCCAGTGGACACTGTGGGAAACTGCACATCTCTATCTCCTCCAACAACATCCTTCATGACACCTCCAAGGGGGATGTCATATGAGTTGTTTATTACTCTGCTTTTAACTACGTAAGCTTCATGAAATCTGTCTCTGCCAACTTTCTTATCTGGCATTCTCTGACTCCCCACCAGCCCCAGTGCTTGTTACACAATAGAGCTTTTTTTTCTCAGCCACCTTGTGGACAAGAAGAAGAGCAGTGGAGAGTGTCTCATAGTACTTGTCAGATGTGAGTGGCTGCCTTCCCCTAGGGGCATTGTAAGGACTGAATGAGAACACGCATCTCACTGGAGCCTCTAAAAAGAAAAGAGAGAGAGAGAGAATGCATGTAGTGATCATAGACTGCTCATTCCCAGGCAAATAAAGAAATTAGGAGGCATCAATGCTGTTGTTATCACTATTAATCTAAACTTAGAAATTGCAAAATGCAAGATAAAATAAAGACTTCTAAGTGTCCAGGAGTACCAATATGGAGTTTCTATCTATTGTCTCTAAGTTTTTTTCTAAATAATTTAAGATATATTTTTAAAGCATTATTTAATTTTCAAAATTCTGTTTTGTTTAGTTTCCAGCACTACAAAAGCATTATTTTCTATATTTTATTGCCACCTTTTCTTTATTTCTTTTTTTTCCTTTTTGGCCACTTTATTTGCTTACTCCCAAGTTCTATAAAATAAAGGGTTTTTTTTGTACAATAGAGATTAAGAGGGCAAAAATATGGTGCCAGATGAGTATTTGGATATTTCTGATTGTATCTCCTGTCTGGGGCTGATGCTTGGATCAACTGAGATATTTTTAATACCTGAGGCTCACGTTGAGATGAACCAATCTATCTCAGCACCCAGGGATGATGCTCAAACCAATGGAGCTACTGGCTGTGGGAGGGGAAGAGGGAGAGAAGAGGGAGGGGCAAAAGTAGTAGATGGTCACTTCTTCTGTGTGCCCTGACTGGAAATTGAACCCGGAGTCCCCATAGGCTGGGCCGATGCTCTCTCCATTAAGCAAACTGGCTAGGGCCAAATTTTACCTTTTCATTATGACTTTAAAAAGAATTTTGAGGACCCAGTGGAGAACATGAATTTGTCACTCAAGCACATGGATTGAGCACCAGTCATGTATGTTGACTGCATTCAGTCCTAAAAAAACCGGGATAATCAAGATATATATCTACTCTCAAACATGGCCCTAAAAACAAAGGCAGAAAGTCAGCACATTTTTAGGGTAATTTTAAAAGTCACTGTGGGTCCTTCCCAAAGGCCCAGAGGCTCCAGAGTGTGTCTAGTGGCCCCCGGGATATAATAAAGGCTTTGAACAAGTAATATATCATATGTGATATCATACCACATATGAGTGATATTATCAGACTTTGGTTTGACGTATGGGTCTTTCTAGTTTGTGATACATTGGCTTCCATTCACTCCAAGTATCCTCTGGACAAGAACCTGACACATCATCTGACTGCCTTCTCATCCTATGTCTCAATTTTAGACATGGTATCATGGAGTTATGAGATATAACAGATTTAATAAATCATACAGGTAGATACTATGGTTCTGACCATTCATTGACTTCATGCAGCAAATATTGTGTGCCAAGCCCTATAATCAAAAGCAGGTATTGAGAAGGTCACATGGTTGTTACTTTTTAAAATTTTTTTTACATTGATTTGAGAGAGAGAGAGAGAAAGAGAGAGAGAGACACATCAATTTGTTTCACTTAGTTGTTCCATTTATTTTTGCAAATGCACGCCTGACCAGGCAGTGGCGCAGTGGATAGAGCATCGAACTGGGATGTGGAAGGGCCCAGGTTCGAGACCCCGAGCTCACCAGCTTGAGCACGGGCTCATATGGTTTGAGTGAAGGCTCGCCAGCTTGGACCCAAGGTTGCTGGCTCAAGCAAGGGGTGACTCAGTCTGCTGAAGGCCCCCGGTCAAGGCACGTGTGAGAAAGCAATCAATGAACAACTAAGAAGTCACAATGGCAAAAGAAACTGATGATTGATGCTTCTCATCTCTCTTCGTTCCTGTCTGTCTTTCCCTGTCTGTCCCTCTCTTTGACTCTCTCTGTCTCTGTGGAAAAAAAAATTCATTATTTTTGCAAATGCATAATAAATAAATTTTATTGCTTCTCATACATGCCCTGCCTGAGAGTCAAACCTGTGACCTCTGGCACATTGGGTTCACACTTTATCCACTGAACCACCCAGCCAGAGTCAACCATGACTTCCAAAAGCCACTTCCCTATTACTCCTAGACCCCACAACAGAAGGGCCTAACGGGAAGGAGCACATGATGGGAAGCTGCCTTGGTGGCACACTTCAAACGTAATGAAAGCAGGACACAGGTTGGCAACATTGAGAAAAGAGGAGCAAGTAAAAAACAAATGTTCAGAGGTCAGATTGATAGCACGTAAGGGTTGCTTCTCTTTGGCCAAAGACTTGAAAGAGAAGAATCAAAGACAAACATCGTCTTTTAAACTTGGCCACAAAGGAAGTTTGTCAAAATTGTTGACAAAAGCAAAGACACCAGGACAGGCCAATCCATAGAAGATGTAGATAATCGTTTTGGTTTTAGACACCTTGAATTTGTGGTTAAAGCATCTGTGTTGTAATATTCAGGAAGCAATTGGGAAGGCAGGACAGATGCTGGAGAGACTCTCCAGGGTGCATGTGGGATTTGGGAAGCACCTACATGACCTACATGGAAGGCAGAGTTTGAACACATAACACATATGCTCTCTTAGGGAAACTTGTGCAGCGGGACAGGAGGAAGGCTGGGAGCAGACCTTAAAAAATGATCAGAAAGGGGAGAAAAGTCAAAGATGGGGAGACACAAGGTGACTGGGGTGTGAGGGAAGCCAGGGTGTGCAGAGTGTCTCAGGTTGTGGGACAGGGACTGTAGGCAGAACTACATCCAACTTCAGGGGAACAAGGAACATCAGGCCACTGTTGATCCTGAAAGGATCAATACAGTTCTAGAGAATTGTGATACATATTCCTGAGGTTCAAGATGTTGGGGTAGGCGAGGAAGTGGAAGTAATGGGCAGGCAATCATCCAACAATGTGGTAGACAGTGAGGGGGTCTCAGGGTAGAGAGAAGCTTCTCTTAGGACAAGAGGTGTTTTCTGAGATGAACTCACAGGAGAGAAGGATAAGATGCAAGAAACCAAAGGATAAATGAATGAAGGTTTTGAGGGGAGAGAGAGAGAAGGGTGGGTTTAGAGAAAAGGGATGGCGATGTTTGGTGAGGGGATACAGAAAGAGGGTCAGAGAATGTCACCAGAGAAAGATGAGACTATATCTGAGAAGAGAAGCAACCCATGATGACTGTTTCAGGTCCTCTGCTGAGGGAAGATCTGGATATGACCCTGAGGGCTTGAGGGTCATGCCTGGGATGTCATGGAGAGAGACCAGGGGCTTTGAGCAATGGAGGAGGACCCTGGAGTTGGACCTCATGGAATTACAATGGTCTGTTGAGGAAGGGAAGTAATCAAGATCCAATAGTCGTGGCTTCTCAGAGCTTGAGGCCTCAGGAACCAGCTAGGCTAACCTGCTACTTAGTCCATTTGAGGAACAATCCATCTCATCTGCACAGATGAGGAAACTGCCAACTTGCCTCAGACCTGTTAAAGCCAGGTCTGTGACAGCCCTCCTCTGTCCCCGACCTCAAACCAGCTACTGGGCCTGCAGAGGTGCTCTGCTCCACGGCGATGTGGGTCATTTATTCTTCAGCAAAGGGGACTGAACACTGCTCAGCACAGTACTATGTTCTCAGCAGGTGGATATCATAAATTGCAAGGGAATTCGTGGTTGACAACAGTGTTGACAATTAGTCACCGATGCTCTGTCCCCTGGCATTTCCATTGTCTCTTTACTGTACCCTCAGGATTAGCTTAAAAATATGCATTTAGATAAATGATGACCCACTTAAGTGTTTTGTGTGGCTTCATGGCTAAAGAGAAGTAAAGGTCCAGATCTCTGCTTCTTTGAGCTCCTTCCCCATTAAGGACCCTTCCCTTTAAATCCCTCTAGCCCACTCTCTCCCAGCCTTCCCCGAACTGGCATTACAGATGATATGTACCCAGAAAGGGAGTGATGGCTATGACTAGGGCACTGTCACAGCTAACGTCAATCTTGCTACTCAGAAAGAGCATGCTGCATGCATTTCTCTGAATCAGCCAGAGATACCCACGGGCATCGTCCAGCATGGGGCGCGAGAGGGCAGAACTGCGGTAAGGGGGTGAAGTTAAGACATGACCCCAAAACACGGGGCTTAAGCACATTAGATGTTTGGAGCTGAAGGAATTGAAAGAAGGGCCGTACAGAAAGGACTTTACACTCCTCTGCCCTTCCTCCTGGAAGCATCTGGTTGACCGTGATTCAAGAAACCTCGCATGAGCAGCCTTGTAAGAATCTCAGAAAAAGAGGTGCAAACATGAGTAATACGCTGATAATTAGAAGAGGACCTAGGATAGGGGCAATCCAGTTGAGGATGAGTTACTGCCACCAGGAGTTAAGCTGGCTGTAGGAAGAGAGGTCCCTGCATAGTTTCTTTTGCAGACGGTTGAGGACATTGATGTTTTCTTCCACCAGACCGGTCTCAATGATATAGTAACAGCATTGCTCCCTGCTTTAATTCGCTCTGGTGGCAGGTTCTGGATGGGAGGGACAGGAGCAACAGAAGGATCTGCAGGGCCCAACCTTTTAGTGAGCTGAAGATGGGTGGGGCCCAGTGGTTCCGACTTCCAGCGGTCCTGCATGGGGAAAGCTTGAGGCAAAAGACATGGTACCAAGGTGTTTGCCCTAAAAGCTTGGCTGCAGTAGGAATAGTCAATATTACTGTATGGGGCTCTACGGAGCTGGGTTGGAGTTCCCTTAGAAGAACTTTGACCCCTGAGCTTCACTTGGACCCTCTAGGGGAGAAAGAGTTTGGTCCGCGTGTTTTCTAAGAAGATGGCTGAGTAAAAACAGAAAGGGGAGGTATGTGGCAAGAGGAGGGGGGTTGACAGGTAATTTGTGATTGATTAGGAATGGTCTACTGTAAACCAGCTCAAAGGGGCTGAGTCCAGTGGGGTTTTGCAGGATTGCTCTGATTCTGGTGAGTGCCGGCGGGGGGGGGGAGGAGGGGGGGGGAGGTTCGGCCAGGAGAGTCTGGTCTCGATGGAAAGTTTGGTTAGCTGACCCTTCAGGATGCCATTAGCCCTTTCCACCTTACCCAATGATTGAGGGTAATAGGGTATGTAGAGCTTTCAGGTAATGTTGAGAGAGGTCGCAACCTGCTGGACATTTTGGGCAGTGAAGGCCGGGCCATTGTCTGATTGGATGGTAGTAGGCAGTCCAAATTGTGGGATG
Source organism: Rhynchonycteris naso (assembly GCA_037038555.1). Classification (NCBI taxonomy): domain Eukaryota; kingdom Metazoa; phylum Chordata; class Mammalia; order Chiroptera; family Emballonuridae; genus Rhynchonycteris; species Rhynchonycteris naso. The sequence continues at coordinate 247,385,403 of CM072995.1, forward strand.
ATACATTCAATGAGAATGGAGGCAACAGTGTCTGCCTTTTCTCGAGAGGTGGGAAAGGCTTCTATCCACCCTGAAAAGGTATCCACAAAAGTTAGGAGATAGCAGAGTTTTTGTGAGGGGGTATGTGAGTGAAGTCGATTCGCCAATCTTGGCCCGGTAAGTGCCCCCTTAGCTGATGAGTGGGGAAGCGGGGGCGGAGTCCCCCTTGTGTAGAGGTTTTGGAACAAAGTATGCATGCTGCGTGTACCTTCTCAATAGTTTGCTATAAGCCTGTGAAGAAAAAGAGTAGTTGCAAAAACTGATAGAGAGCTTTTGGCCCTATATGTAGGGAATAGTAGATATCAGAAAGGAGAGTTTCAGCCTGTCCTTTTGGTAAGGCAATTCTATCTCCGAGAAATATCCATCCCTGGTTGCACATGTCTCCACCTTTTCTGAGGAGGGTCTGTTCTTCCTCAGGAGTGTAGGAAGGTTTCAAGGAGATGGAGAGAAACATGAGAGGAGTGAGAGAGGTCCCCGTGGTGAAGTTTTGAGCTGCAGGGTCGGCCCGAACATTTCCTAAGGCCACCGGGTCCTGAGAGGTTTGATGGCCCTTACAGTGTACCACACCCACCTCAGCAGGTAGCTGTAATGCCTGCAAAAGTTTAGAAATGAGGGTAGCATTGATTATGGGGCAGCCCTTGGTAGTAAGGAAGCCCCTTTCTTTCCAGAGGACAGAGTGGCTGTAGGTGATAAGAAAAGCATATTTAAAGTCAGTATATATGGTTACATGTTTTCCCTGGGCCAGAGTGAGTGCCCGTGTGAGAGCAATTAGCTCTGCTTTCTGGGAAGTGGTGTCCTCTGGCAACTGTTGGGTTTCTAGGGTAGAGGAGGTAGTGACCATTATGTAGGTCGCCCGCCATTGTTCGTCGGGTCCGTGTACAGAACTCCAATCTATAAAGAGTATTAGATCTGGATCTTTTAAAGGAGAATCTGATAATCCATCTTGGGGTGTGTTGAGGAAATTTATTAACTCTGTACAAGACTGGGTGGGTTCCAGAAGTGTTGTTGGAGCTGGCAGTAGAGTGGCTGGGTTGAGTCGAGGAGAGGGAAAAAGAGTGACTGAAGGGTTTTCAATAAATAAGAAGTGAAATTCTTGTAAGCAGGAAGGATTCAATAGAGAAAGAGATTTGTGCGAAAGGAGGTCGGTGAGTCTGTGGGAGGAGAAGACAGTGATGGGTTGGGAAAGGGTGAGTTTAGTAGCCTCCTTGGTGAGTTCAGTTGCTGCACCCAGCGCCTGGAGGCAAGGTTGCCAACCTTTGATGATGGTGTCTAATTGTTTAGACCGGTATGCTATGGGAAAGTATGTAAGTCCCACAGGTTGAGTCAGTACTCCAATTGCATTACCGTGCTTTTCATCAGTGAAGAGATGGAAGGGGCATCCGGGGTCAGAGAGAGGAGATGAGGGCATCTCAAAGGGTAGAGAAAGCCCTTTGACTGCATTGGAGAATGTGAGAGGTCCCGTGGGAGTCTCTTTTGCAGCCTCATAGAGGGGTTTAGCCAAAAGAGCAAAATTGGAAATCTAGTGTTGAAAGAAGCCTATTAGACTGAGGGAAGAAATAATTTGATCCATGGTGGTAGGTGGCTGGAGACTGCTGAGGGTCTGAGTTCGATCTAGAGTGAGACCTCGGGTGGTGGGGTTTAAAGGCGATGCCCAGATAGACTACGGACTGAGAGTGAAGTTGAGCCTTAGTAGAGGAGACATGATACCCCTTCACAGCGAGGAAGTTAAGAAGGGTGGTGGTATATTTCCTTGAGGCAGACAGAGAAGGGTTGCAAAGGAGTAGGTCATCCACATATTGCAAGAGGGTACTTGTCTCGAGATCACATGCAGCTAGATCCCAAGCTAGCACCTGCTCAAACAGATGTGGCTGTCCCTAAATCCCTGGGGCAGGACGGTCCGCATAAATTGTTGAGCTGCATTAGTGTCCAGGTCTACCCAGGTGAAGGCAAACAGAAGGTAAGAGTCAAGGTGTAGAGGAATGGTAAAGATGGCATCCTTGAGGTCTAGGACTGTGAAGTGAGTGGTATCTGAGGGAATGTGTGACAGTAATGTGTAGGAATTAGGGACTATTGGATGGAGGGGAACTACTGCCTCGTTGATTAGGTGTAAGTCTTGTATGAGGTGATAAGCCCCTGAAGGTTTTTTAACAGAAAGGATGGGGGTATTGCAGGGGAGTCCATGGGGATAAGTAAGCCTTGGTTCAAGAGGCAGGTAATTATTAGTTTAAGGCCCAGACAATGACTTGCTGAAATAGGGAATTGGGACCTAGATGGGAGTTGGGAGGGATCATTCAAGCAGATGTGTACAGGTGGGTGGTGGGTAGCTACTTCAGGAGTAGAAGTGTCCCAGACTTGAGGGTTGACAATATCTGGTGGAATAGGGGGTGCCACCGGGTTAAGGTAATCTGTGGTAGTAGGAGAGCCTTCAGTAAGGAGTGGTAGAAGTAAGTGGGAAGATGCTGTCAGCTGGATAGTGGCTCCGAGACTTTGTAGAATGTCCCCATCCAGAAGGGGTACAGGGCATGATGGCAAAACTAAGAAGGAGTGTGAAAAGGGGACTCTGTCCAAACCACATGTCAGGGGGGGCATGCAAAGAGGAAAGTATTCCCATAATCGAGACCTATGAGGTAACTAGAGGTCCAGAGTGTGATGGCAAAGCGGAGAAGGTAGCCCCTGTGTTCACAAGAAATGAGATGAACTTACCCACTACCTGTAGCATTACCCTGGGCTCAGCGAGGGTGATGGGGGTCTTTGAGTCTGGGCTGTATCAGTCATCCATGAGGCTGAGAAGTTCAAACAATGGGCCCACCTCGCTGGCTTGGCCTCCCATTTGGGTGGTTTGTCCTCTGCATGGAGATGCCAAGAAAAAGCCTGTTACCCGAAGGGGGCAATCACTCCACCAGTGAGCGGGCTACTTGCATTCAGGGCAGGGTTTAGTAGGTGGCCTTGGGCAGGTGCACTGGCGGGCCCAGTGACCCTCTTTGCCACATTTAAAGCAAGCTCCTGGTGGGGTTCCTCTTTGCAGCCTCAACTTGGGTCGGGCACCTCCTATACCTTGCCCCTGTTGCTCCGCTGGCCTCAGTGCTGCCACAAGAGCCTGGGTTTGGAGCATTACCTTTTGCTGCATGCAGGTATGGTGAGCAGCCTTGGCCTTTTTCTCCTGACCATTAAAAACTTTAAATGCCATGTTCATCAGGTCTTGAATAGGAGTTTGGGGGCCCTTGGTATAGGCAGTAGGATTAGAAGAGTAGGAGCCTAAATGCCTTTTGATTGCAGACAGATCAGAGAGGGAAAAAGGAACATGAACCCGAACAACTCCCTCCGCTCCGGCCACCACGGGGAGAGGGCAGAGAAGGTTGTCTCCCTCTTGTGGCTCGAAGTGAAATCTGGTGTGAGCACTGACAGGGGAGGAGAGAGAGGGACTGGTATCTCCAGGCAAATGAAAAACAAGATCCAGCAAAGGGAGAGGAGGATCCTGATAGAATGGAGGAGGTCGTGCAGAAGAGGGAGAGAGTTCCTCAAGAGGGATGGTGAAGGAGGAAAGATCAGGAGCGGAGGGTTTAGCTGAGGTTTCTCTGACTGAAATGACCTGTGCTGTAGAGCAGACAGCACAGAGATTAGGACGGGAGCGCAAATACCAGAAGCCCTGAATGTAAGGAATCTCCTACCATTTCCCAGTTCTCTGGCAATAGTTCTGTAAATTGATGAGGGTGTTAAAGTCAAAAGTCCCTTCAGGAAGCCATCTGGTCTGGTTATCCAGTGGGTACTGTGGCCAGGCCATAGTGGAGAACAAGATCAGTTTCTTCTTTTTTTAGGGAGGGATCTATTTTTGAGAGATTCTGGATAAGGCACCATAGGGGTGTTTTTGAGTCAGGTTTAGATTCCTGTGGCTGCCTTCAGCCTTGGAATGATCAGAGATGAGAATTGGCATGCGACAACTTAAACTCTGGCCACTGGACAGTCAAGCAGAGTGAGAGTGTCTGGGACGTCACCATAGGCACACAGGCACTCGGAAAGGGTAGGAGTTTCCTCACGCAGCTGCAATTAGCAACAGGGAGTCTTGGAGTCAGAAAGAACTGAGGGGAGGCTGGAGGCAGGGGACTTACCATACCATGTGCCAAAGTGGGCGGAAGGTTGGAGGTCTCTGGTCTTCCTCGGAAGAGAAGGGGAGAGGAGCGGTCGTTGTGGACTCAAGCTCCTCCCAGGTTTTGGCAACAAATGTAAGGTATTTTCCACCAAGGAAGAAAGAAGGACATAGCCACCAAATGTGGACAAGCAAAAGCTTTATTTAGAGCGTTCCGGACAGACCGTTCACTGGTCCGCAAGACAGGGACCAGGGAAGTTGCGCAGCTTCTCCCACCCAGGCGTTATTTATAACATTGGTAGGGTGGTGGTGGTGTGATAGGTCATGACAAAATTTCATTGGCTGACAGACAATTTCAAAATGCTCCTGGGCTGTCTCTTTTGACGGTCATGGGCTTAGGTGGTTTTGGCCAAAGTTCTCGGACCTGGTTCTCCATGTAACTTTCTCTCATTGCCAAATGACCTCACAGAGAGTATGGGCAGAGGGGGAAATAGACAGAGGGATAGGGAGCAGGGAAGATGGCTATATAGATTGTCCCTGAGCTAGACAGCCTCATAAGAAAAAGACAATTGCTCCATCATGAGGAGTATTTCTGAGTGGGTGTGGTAAAACCACCATGCCAAGAACAGCCTATACTGAAAAGAAGAGACAGAAATATACCCACTGGCACCCCTGACTCTGACTCTAACTCTTTGGCTAGTGCTCACCCTATGGGATCTTCCCTCTCTGCACTTCTATGTTTGAGTTGTCTGCCCCTTGGGGTCGCTGGTCCAGGACCAGTGAGCCAGGGAGAACAGGCTGTTTCACAGAGATGTTGAATATGTTTTTCTCTATCTATCTATCTATCTATCTATCTATCTATCTATCTATCTATCTACCTATCTATCTATCTATCATCCATCCATCCATCCATCCACCCACTCACCCACTTATCTACCTACCTACCTATAAATTTACCCATGTTTTACAGATAAGAAAACTGCTTCATAAGGAGATTCAATGACCTTCCAAGACCTTCCTTCAGGAAAGGGCTAAGTGGTCTGGTAGCCTGTGTGTCTGTTTCCAATGTGTCCTGTAACCTACAGTTACAATGAAGATGGATTTTGCCGAAGTTTGTCATGAAATGAAAATTCAAGTAAAACAAATTGGCTGCTTTTGCCACATGGACCTTAGTGTGTTTTCTTTCAGGCTCAGTATAGTCACACTTGGGAAAAAAATATAACTTTCAGATGCAGCTACACAGGTAAAGAACAAAGGCTTCTCCTTCTGCCAGGGGTTTGGCATGTGTCTGATTTTTGTTACAGGCCATTAATATATGGCTCTGAATCTCTGGGCCAATGTTATGAATTATTTGTCCCTGTGTCTTCAGCACCTGGAAAGATGGTTTACTACATAGAATGAAATAATAATTCAGTTATGTATTGACAAGCCAAGCAGTATATACTTACTCCATGTGAAGGAATATGAATATTGCTCAGCATTATTTAAATAATAGGTATCTCAATAGACATACAAATCTAAGTGGACTTAATCCATGTATATGTGAGTGACAAGCATGTAATCCAAGCTGTGTGGCCTCAATTGACCATAGAACAATTGATTCGGTGTTTTTGAGTGGCAGGTCGATGATACAGTCATCGATAGAGTCAGCTGAGCAGTGACTGCTCCTGCCACTAAAGCCTGGTGCCAACGTAGCTCCTTTTAAAATAACCATCATGTCCATTATATCTTGGCTTTGTGACTCTTTCCTTAAAAAGAAATCATCAGCCCTACAGCCCTGGGTGCCCTCCAACTTTAGTGATAATACAAAATCAGAGCAATTATATAAGAAATGAATAAGTCAGATTTAAAATTCTGAAAATTTTAGGAAAAGAGAAACATAAGGAACAATGAAAAATGAAAGAAATTGTAAGTATGTATGAAGTGGGTCAATGGAGGCCACTCCATTGATGTTTATTGTTTTTGTATCTGGAGTTCAATCTTATGAAATAATGTTCAAAAGCTATTTATATAGTAAATTTAAAACATAATTGTCTGACTTAAAGATAAGCTGTCCAGGGCCCTTCCTCTGTGAAAGCAGATCTCAGGAGACTGCCATGCCACACTGGTAAGTACTCCTCTCTCCAGTATATATCCTCTGACCCTGTGGACAGCCAAAGCGGCAGCCAGGGGACCAGACATGGCATGCCTGCAAAAGATCTGGCAGCAAATCTGATGAACTCTCCTGCGAGCACAGCTATGTCCAGACTCTGCTTTCAAATTCAACAGACAACTTTTAAAAGGCATAGAGTATCACAGGCTAAAAAAGTTACGGATTAACTTAAAAAAAGAAACTTTAATACACATACATATAATTTTTCAAAATCAAAACATAAATATGATAGTAATGTAATATTATTATTTTGTAGATTTTCTTTTCCTTTTGTGTTTGTCACTGATATATATCTCCTTCTCTCCTTACCTTCTCCCAAATCAGCCCATCTGTCCATCACAGGGAGTCCTGTGTAACTGCCTAGTATTCAGCCTCTCATGTAGTTCATACAATCTACATTTTACACACACACACACACACACACACACACACGCACACAATTTCTTGTTTTACAGACATAGATCATATAGTACCTCCATTTAGCTTTCTTATTTTATTATATCTTGTGGCATAATTCTAATTCATTTTTAATAGCCCATTTTAATGTTTTATAATGTGGACACACTGGAACATGTCCACTCAGTCCTCATTATATTTGGATGCTCACTTTGTTTCTGATATTGGACATTAAGCAACACTGTAGTGATCATTTTTGCACTTAAATCTTTATATAACTTCCCTTTCTATGTCTATCCTGCAGGAGTAGGATGCTGGATTGAAGTGCAGGTTTCTAAAGTTAATGGATAGGGCCAGAGAGCTTTCCAAAGGCTGTAACAATGAACGTCCTTTGCCCCGTGTTCTGGTAGCACTGGGTGTTTTCTGGTTTATTTTCTTCGTCTTGTCCAGCAAATAGTCATAGAGTGAAGCTTCACTGTAGCTCTAATTCACAAGGAGTTTGAGCACCTTTTCACAGGAGTGCTGGATATATAGAGTGCTTCTTGATGAATGACATTTTATTTTCCTTGCCAATTTTTCTATTGGTTGGTTACCCTTTTTTAATTTCTAGATGTCATTTTTTCACCCTTTGAAGCTGTGGATAACCTCTTGCGTTCTCTGCTCTGTAGACACTTTCCCGTATCTGTTAGCTCACTTTTGTGGCAGTTTTTAGGCTGTTCTATATTTCATTTTTCCTATCTGGGCACATGGTCAGACTGTATCCCCTGCCCTATTGAGTTTGGCTGTATCTATGTGACTTATCTGGCCAATGAATAAGATGTTTGGGAAACTGTTCTGTGTGGAAACTTGTGAGGTAATAACAATTGTGTAGCTCTAAGGGAACAAGACAAAATCAGAATGCTTTCATGTATACTGGTTACTTTTTTTTTTTTTTTTCTGAAGTGAGAAGCAGGGAGGCAGAGAGACAGACCCCACATGTGCCCGACCGGGATCTACCCAGCAAGCCCACCAGGGGGTGATGCTTTGCCCATCTTGGGCGTTAGCTCCATTGCAACTGGAACCATTCTAACATCTGAGGTGGAGGCCATGAAACCTCCTCAGCGCCTGGGCCAACTTTGCTCCAATGGAGCCTTGGATGCGGGAGGGGAAGAGAGAGATAGAGAGAAAGGAGAGGGAGGGGAAGGTAGAGAAGCAGATGGGTGCTTTTCCTGTGTGCACTTGCTGGGAATCGAACCTGGGACATCCACACACCAGGTTGATGTTCTACCACTGAGATAGCCAGCCAGGGCTTGGTTACTATTTTTGACATTTGGAGATTATTAAAAGCAAGATGATCTCAGGAAAGAATTGGTCTCTCCTCCATACCTCTTTTCTAAAGATCCAGTCCTGTGTTTGAGGGGAAATCATCAATCAAAAGTAGCTTCAGAGGCTGAGGTCATGAGGAATAGCACCACGTTGCAGAAAAAGAAAAAGAAAGAAAGAAAGAAATTGTGGATGCTTAATGCCTGTTAGGCTTAAAGAAAACCCAGCACTTTCATCTTTTCTTTACTTCAGTTACTTTTTCCAATTTAAAATATTTGCTGGACCCCACAACCTCATTTGTTTCACTACTCTAAAATTATCTAATCCAGCTATTTAAAAATTGGTTTAATAAAGTTTAGAGAAAATTTAACAAATAGAGAATTAACAAACCAATAGATAAAATCACCAAAAGCAAGAGTTGGTTTGTTGGTCAAATAAGTTTGTAAATATGATATATATGTTTGCTCGCTTATAGTTTGCATTGGGTGTGGGGGACAGGCTGTAAGCAGGCAGGGTCATTATAGCCCAAGGCTTAGTTTTAAGACTAAGCCTTTTCAACCCTAAGTGACTTTGTATCAGAGACTTCCTTGTTTGTATATTGGATTAAAGGTTTTGATTCCTATACTATAAAATGGGGCAGACCGGGCCTTGCTCTCTCTCTGTTCCTGAGATTAGCATGAGAGAGGAGAGCAGGGAAAGGCCAGGTGGAGGAGAGGAGAGGCAGCCAAGATGGCAGAGTGCTGAAGGAGAAGCCAATTTGTGTAGAGTTTGTGCAGAGAGAAGGAGATGAGGAACAGAGGTGAATAAGGTTGGTGAGGTAGAAACTTTGATTCTAGGAAACTCGGATAAGTCAGTGGTTTGGGGGGCCCTGAATGGAAAGGGAAGTGTTTTCCCACTGTTCATATTTCTTGCCCGCTGGGTGCAAGCTAGAATTAAATGTAATGGTCCACCAGTTCTTGGCTCCATTGTTTCATTACTGTCTGTCCAAATCAAATGCAAACCTGCATGGGCCAGGCAGCTGTGATGGTGGCCGTGGCTACTGGCCATACATGGTTATTCGAAAAAGTCAACAAAATTAACACACCTTTAGCTAGATTAGCTGTAAAGCCAGTAGTCGCCATCGTGGCCATTCACATGCAGGTTTGCATTTGATTCGGACAGTCGGTAATAAAACAGCGGCACCAAGAACTGGTGAACCATCAGCTTTAATTCTAGCTTGCACCTGGTGGGCAAGCAAAAACACACACTGGGCTCCAAAACCCACTCATTCAGTGCTCACAAAGCTACTGACTTTTCCAAGTTTCCTAGAATCAAAGGTTTCTAGCTCACCAGACTTATTCTCCTCTGTTCCCCATCTCCTTCTCTCTGCACAAACTTTGCACAAATTGGCTTCTTCCTAAGCACTCCGCCATCTTGGCTGCTTCTCCTCTCCTCCATGTGGCCTTAATCTTCTCTCCTCTCTAATGTTAACCTCAGGAACTGAGAGAGTAAGCTCCCGGCCTGCTCCACTTTATAGTGTAGAAATCCAAACCTTTAATCCAATCTACAAAACAAGGAAGTCTCTGATACAAAGTCACTTATCTGAGGCATAATGGAAGGATTCCTCATGAGAGTGCACCACCTCACATCATCCAATTAGTCAAGGGTGTGGGGAAAAGCTTACTAGCACCATCTTTAACAAAGTGAGCATAATATATTTTATCTGTCTGACATTAGCCAAGCAAAAAAGAGAAAAGCTGCAAATAACTGAAATCAGAAATTAAAAGTGAGGCATTACAACTAATTTTACAGAAACAAATAAGAGTAAAAGAGAATACTATGCACAATTGTACCTAAACAAATTAGAAAACTTAAGTGAAATGGGACAATTTCTAGAAATACAACACCTTGCTGAATCAAACAACCAAAACCAAATCATGAAGAAATAGAAAATCTAAACAGATTTCTAGTTAATAAGAAAATTGAATTAATGTAAAACCTCTCAACAAAGTAAAGTTCCAGGACTATCTGGCTTCTCTGGTGAATTTTATCAATATTTAAAAAACTAAAACCAACCCTCTACAAACTCCTTTCAAAAACTACAGAAGAGGGGACATTTCCAAGTGTATTCTATGAGACCATTAACAAAGCCAGACTGTTACGCAGATAAAATATATTATGCTCACTTTGTTAAAAATGGCGCTGCCCACATGTAAGTTCGTTGATATTAATGTGTGTTTGGGGAAAGGCTGTAATGTGGGCAGGCCAGGTCGTTATAGCCTAAGGCTTTGTTTTAAGAGTAAGCTTTTCCTCACACCCTTGACTGATTGGATGATGTAGGGTGGTGCACTCTCTCGAGGAATCCCATTGTGCCTTGGATGGGTGGCTTTGTATCAGAGACTTTCTTGTTTGTATAATTGGATTAAAGGTTTTGAATCTATGCTATAAAGTGGGGCAGGCCGGGAACTTGTTCTTGGTTCCTGAGGTATTAGAGAGTAGAGCAGATTAAGGCCACGTGGAGGCCAGGAGAAGTAGCCAAGATGGCAGAGTGCTGAGGGAGAAGCCAGTGCAGAGTTTGTGTAGAGAGAAGAAGATGGGAAACAGTGGTGAATAAGTCTGGTGAGTTAGACACCTTTGATTCTAAGAAACTCAGATAAGTCAGTAGCTTTGTGAGCACTAAATGAGTGGGTTTTGGAGCCCAGTGTGTGTTTTTGCTTGCCCGCCGGGTGCAAGCTAGAATTAAAGCTGATGGCTCACCAGTTCTTGGCTCTGGTGTTTCATTACCGACTGTTCGAATCTAATGCGAACCTGCACTGGCCAGGCAGCTGTGATGGTGGCCTCGACTACTGACTTTACACAGACAAAGACACTTCAAGAAAACTAGACCAATATCCCTACTACATATACAAAAATCATTAATAAATGGATGGGGAACATAATTCAAGAGCACATTAAAGATATTATACACACCATAGAAACACAATTAAAGAAGTCTTGAAGTTATCAAAGTCAACTAAAATTCAGCTTTGTGGCAAGGATCAAATTCCAAATATGGTCTTTATGCACATTCCAGAAAGTCTTTAGTGGAACAATTGAGGATGTGGCAGCCAATAAATACTTTAAATTGGAAAGAAGTAACAAAAGAAAGATACTAAAGGTATGAGTCTTTCTCCAAGCCTGATAAGTATTAAGCACTTAAAGTTTCCTTAGGGAAGAAGATAGAGTAGATAAAGCAAATCTGAAAAACTGTGTCTACAGAATCGCTGAATGTGGCTCTTGGCCCATGGAACTGGCTGGAATCTAAACTATATGAAGGGAAAATAAGCCAAGTCTGTGAGGCACTTCCACTGTCAAAAGAGCCACCAGCCTGGGCTGAGATTTAGAAGAATCCTTAGTTCTAGCTGGTTATGGGCAACAAGTGGGATGAGAAGATTCTCAGCTTCCAGAACAATGAAGTCCTCAATGTGGACAAGGATAAAAATAGAAATAGAAAAATCTTCCAAAGAATGAAGCTAAAGAAACTGGCACAGGGGATGGGGGGATAGGAAGGGAGACTGTACAGGAAGCAACTACTAAAGATTAGAATCAGGATCTAATCAAGAAAAATTCTGCACTTCTAGGATAGAAGAATCTCAAAATATCTGTCTAGAAGAGATTTCAAAATGCCTAAAGTCCATTATTGATTGTGTATCTCCCAGTCTTTCTCTTTTCAAATGGAAGTGTTTATTGTGACTGTCCTATTCATCACTGTATACTGGGCATGTGTGCATTTGGGCAATGGGGGTTGACGAGGATGTGGTGAGTCATCATACATTTTTCTTTAGATTAGATTTCTCATGACTGGGGATAAAGGCTATCACTTCTCTGTAGTGATCCTCAACTTTCAGCTTGATGTAACAATTGAATTTGAAGATAAACATATTTTGTGTAAATAAAAAATAACCAAATACTTAGTAAGCAGAGGGCAGAGTATGTGATCTGTACTGTTGTTTACCAATATTTCTCATTTTGCTCTTGAGCCCATATGTTCTTATCCTCTCTAAGTCAGGGATAGGCTTATGACTTGTTTGGCCAATAAAATTTAAGCAAAGCCATTATTGGCACTTTAAGGTAGTCTTTAAGGAGCCTTTAAAAACTGATGAAAGGTACTTGACAAGTGGTGATTGTTGGGCAGATAAAATATGGTATGCTCACTTTGTTAAAGATGGCGCTGCCCACATGGAAGCCCGTCACCCAGGTGATATTATTTGCCCTTATGCTTGGGATGGGTGTGGGGAAAAGGCTGTAATGTAAGCAGGCCAGGTTGTTATGGCCTAAGGCTTGGCTTTAAGAGTAAGCTTTTCCCCACACCCTTGACTGATTGGATAATGTAGGGTGGTGATGTAGGGAGGAATCCCATTATGCCTCAGATGGGTGGCTTTGTATCAGAGACTTTCTTGAATGTATAATTGGATTAAAGGGTTGGATTTTCTATGCTATAAACTGGGGCAATCCGGGAGCTTGCTCTCTCTTGGTTCCTGAGTTCCTGAGGTTAGTATTAGAGAGGAGAGCAGATTAAGGCCATGTGGAGGAGAAGTAGCCAAGATGGCAGAGTGCTGAGGAAGAAGCCAGTTTGTTAAGAGTTTGTGCAGGAGGGGATGGGAAACAGAGGTGAATAAGTCTGGTGAGCTAGAAACCTTTGATTCTAGGAAACTCGGGTAAGTCAGTAGCTTTGTGAGCACTGAATGTGTGGGTTTTGGAGCCCAGTGTGTGTTTTTGCTTGCCTGCCGGGTGCAAGCTGGAATTAAAGCTGATGGCTCACCAGTTTTTGGCTCCTGTGTTCCATTACCGACTGTTCGAATCTAATGCGAACCTGCGTGGGTCAGGCTGCTGTGATAGAAGCCGCGGCCACTGGCTTTACAGTGATGCAGTGAATAGAACCTTAACCTGGGATGCTGAGATCACAGGTTTGAAACCCCAAGGTCTCCAGTTTAAGCACGGGTTTAACAGTTTGAGAGTGACATTGATGGCTTGAGTGTAGGATCATTAACATAATTCCATGGTCACTAGCTTGAGCTCAAAGGTCACTGGCTTGAAGTCCAAGGCTGCTGACTTGAGCAAGGGGTCACTGGCTCGGCTGAAGCATGTATGAGAAGCAATCAATGAACAACTAAAAAGTGATGCAACTACAAATTGATGTTTCTCATCTCTCTCCCTCCCTCTCTCTCTAGCAACAAATAAACAAACTAATGAATGGTTTGTCACATTTTTTTCCCAGGATATATAATCAGTGATGTTCTAGGTGGTGACATGCCTTATAATCTTCACATGGACATGTACTATAAGTGAGAAATAAACGACGGTTGTTTAAAACCACAGAGATTTGGGCATGACCTGTGGTGGTGCAGTGGATGAAGTGTCAACCTGGAACACTGAGGTCACCAGTTCAAAACCCTGGGTTTGCTTGGTCAAGGTACATGTGAAAATTGGTGCTTCCTGATCCTTCTCTCTTTCTTGCTCTCTCTTCTCTCTAGAATGAATAAACAAAGTCTTTAAAAATAAAACAACAACACCACAGAGTTGGTTCTGGCTGGTTGGCTCAGTTGTAGAGCATTGACCTGGCATGTGAATGTCCTGGGTTTGATTCTTGGTCAGGACATACAGGAGAAGCATGCATCTGCTTCTCCACCCCTCCTCCTCTCAGTTCTCTCTCTCTCTCTCTCTCTCTATCTCTCTCTCTCTTTTGCTTCCTCTCCTGCAACCATGGCTCTATTGGAGCAGGATCCAGGCACTGAGGATGGTTCCATGTCCTCACTTCAGGTCTAAGAAGAGCTTGGTTGTTGAACAACTGAGCAACACCCCAGATAGGCAGAGCATCACCTCTAGTGGGCTTTTCTGGTGGATCCTATTCCTGGTGCATGCAGGAGTCTGTCTCTCTGCCTCTCCTCTTCTCACTGAATAAATGAATAAATAAATAAATAAAACCACAGAGAGTTGACTGTTCATTGTTACTGCAGCATGATTTGGTTCATTCTGACTGAAACCACTATTGCATTTGTTTATGGTTACTTTTGCTATACAAAAACTTTAAATTACTTTCTTATAGTTAATTATATCCATCTTTTTATTTATAACTTCTGGGCCTTCAATTTTGTCTAAGAATACCTTCCACAAGACAAACTGAACTTGTTGATAGGTTTCATTTCCAGGATCTTCCCCAGGTTTGCCTTGTTTGCCAATGTTCTAACTGGACCCTTTCTCTAGGAAATACATTAAATTGGTCTTTTTCAGTGAAAGGCAGAGTAGATTATATGTTGCAAGCTTTTCACTTAGTAAAAAAAAGTCTGAAATTGTATGTCTAGGAAAAAGGCAGGGTCCCCAGGAGCTCCCATGACTGCCCAACTCATTTCTGTTCTCCTTACTCAGAGTGCTAGATGTCCACAAATTGAATTTTCTTATCTTCACCTCTAAAACCCACCATTTATTGTTTATTTCTCAAAAGGGCTTTCTAGCCACATGGCTTTATTCAAAAGGTCATTCTTAGCAGGAAGGAACCACTTTAGGAAATATTTATTGCACTCTCTTGCTGTCAGGGGTATTGATATGACATTAGGCTGCTTATCATGTCTGTGCCACCCTCCCTCCCTCACTCAACCAGTGAAGATCAAGTACGTACTTTTTTAAATTATTGCAATTATATAGCAGATTTTTCAATGCTATGAAATAGCCATATGTCTGGAGGTTAACTTCCCCTATTTATCTTGTTATAAATTGATGTCAGAGCTAGATCTCAAAGTTACCAGAGGATGAGAGGGGGAAAAAAACTGACATATGAGAAGAGTGAAGAGAAATATTCCTATAATGTGTTCATAAGTCAGAAACAGCATTCCAGTTAAAGAGCCTGTGAGGAGAGGGATGTGCTGAAGTGTGCTTGGATGTGACCAAAGTGGCTCGTCCTGTGGGACCTGTCACTGTTCTTATTTACACCCCAGTCTATAAAGAAGACTCTTCAATAGGATAAAAAAACTCAGCTTGTCTGGACACTGTTTGGAAATTTGGAAAGAAAGACGTTGAGTGACAGGGGTTCCTTATGGTTTTAAAAACAGTGATTGATAATGAAGGGAATTCTGCATTTAATCCTAACCTAGATACTTTCCATACTTTGTTCTCTCTCACCAGAAACCAGGGAGTGCAGCAGCCCTTACACTGAAAAGGTGACACTTTTGAGTGAAGTTAAATTATTGAGTTTCCAGGGCTATTTGTGAACCTCATGTAATCTGTTCTCTGCTCTACAGACAACATGCGGAGGCTTTGGCTTCAGGTCTCGAGAATCTGCAGATGTTTTGAAAGAGGAAGGGCCCCCACCCCAAAAAGCAAGAATGGTCAAGATTTGCTTTGGTGACTTTGGTCTCTGATAAGCCATTCATGTCTTGGTCAGCAGATCCGTGTGGACCTCAAATGAAAGTTCAGAACTACAGTTTGTGAAGAAAGCTGGGTAGATCAGACTCTCTACCCTTCCTGGTTCCTTTTTTCACCAACAGAGCAGAAGCAATGGCTAATTTCCCAAATTAAATAGTACACCATCACATTCCAGATCTTGTTTTGTCGGGATCCCACTTCAAAATCCCTTGGTTTCCTTATTATAAGCAACTGACTTTTCATCTTTAGACATCTTTAATTGAGCAGTATTTCTGAAGGAAGCACACTCAGCTTTCTCAACAATCTTTGACAAGTCAGGTGGCCAAAGAGATTACCCACTTTACATTGGATTTTGCCTCAAGGGACACTGTGGCTGAGGGCTCAGGAGTCTGTCTATTTTAGGAAGACTTGTGGCTTCCTCTGGTTATCAGCGCTCACAACATCACACTCAGGTTATCTGGAAGAAGCCAGCTGGGGGCAAAGTGTGAAGTGAGCAAGTGCTGCTCACTGGCTGTGGACAACAGCCTCTGACAGTGAGTCAGATGTGGGGCCAGGTTTCCCATAGGAGCAGGAAGAGGCAGTCATGATTGCCCGGAGTGGGCTGCGGCTGAGTTTCCATCTGGGAAGAGCGATCCAGGCCATGTGCATCTTCCTAGACACCACGAATTTCACATCGCATTCTGGGTCCTGCCTGCCATCAGGGAATCTGGTGTTGAGAGTTGACATATTTGTGCAGCTTTGAATTCCTAAAAATGGACTAACTCTATTGAAATAAAATACTGTTTCCAAATGCACACCGTGAAAGAGAACTTTTGCCCCAATTTGTAAAATTATAGTTTATTGCTAAAACAGCCTGAGGGTACAAGTACAAATGAAATGACATTAATTAAAATACAGAAAACAGCAGAAAAGATCATTTTATGATGTAAGTTCAAAGGAATAGGGTGGGAAAATGGAAAGATCTGTCCTTCTGCCACCGGAGAGAATGAGTTTGAAAAGGTTGGAGGCTGTGCCCCAGCTCATTAGACTGAACCCAGCTGTGACCTTGCATGAAAAATACCCTGCTTTACTTTTCTAAAATGTTAGGAGGTAAAAGCAAGTTTTGCTCATGGCCTCAAATGCCAGAAGTAAGCAAAGGAACATGTTCTCCCCATTGGTTTTGTAGCATCTGGATCAGGTCCCCTGAAGGCCAGGTTGACCATGCAGATGCTTGGACTGTGCTGTCCCCCCTCAGGTGTGGCTGATGGGGAGGGATCCCCACCACTGGATTCTGTCCTATAGCCTCTGGTTCGGTAGCAGTGGGAGGTCCCAAGTGACTGTTGATTGAGGAATGCAGCAGGTTGACCATCTGCCCATGAAGATGACCTTAAAAAGTACACCCTGACAGTGTTCACACAAGGAGAGGGGAGGCTGGTAAGGAGCACAGCTGAGGAAGGAAGAAGGCTAACCAGAACCAGAACCTGTTCATGGGAAATATTCCCATGTGGGGAGCTACTGGAGAGGAATAAAGACCACAATAGAAGCCACAAGGGCACTGTGTCCTACAATGCCAGCCTTCAGGTTGGTGAGAGATGGACGGACCTCAAGTTCCTGAAGTCCCAATGCATGCCATAGCCCTGTCTGGCCCAAGTCAAGGACACCTTAGTTAGTGCTTCGGCTTAACATTCCTGATGTCCCAGTGCCCAGGGGACAATAGTGACAAGGGTGTGGGGCTGCAGGAAGGTGGCTGTGAAGCTGATTTCATTCTTGTTTTCTTATGGAGGTAAGCAGAGAAGCCAGGCTTTCTTGCCTCATGCTCTCCTTGCCGGCACGCACTGTGGTTCCACTCAGCTTCCAATCAGGATGACACCAAGCTCCAGCTCACCCACTATCAGGGCAGGCAGGCAGGGAGAGGTCACCGCAGCCGTTCCTGCTGACAAGCTATTCATTTCTTTCACTGAATTACACTCCTCTGTAGCCACATGAAGGTGTGTTCATGAGCCCTGTGCTTGTCTGTTCTGAGCGTGTGAAAGGCAGGTGTGTGTGGGTGTGCATACACATGCTTATGAGGGCAGGAAGATGGAAAGTAGGAAAGTAAAATTAAGAATTGACAACTAAGTTTGAGATTCAGTACAATATTCAGGACTCATTTTGAAGGTTTTTATATCAAACCAAAGAAAATGAGTAAGCAGAGAAGACAAGGGAATGTCTACCTTCAGAAAACCATAAGGAAATCTAACTACGAATTACATATAACACATAGATACATATTTGAAGTTGCAATCACTTTTTTGTTTTTGTTTGTTTAATCCCTTGAAAATTCCATCTCATTACACTTGCACAAATGGAACACCCAACCCCAAACAACGGGAGAGCCACTGCCCTCTGAAAAGAACCAAGGCAGCGGGGTTTGAGGGCTGGGCTGCACGGACACAGGACGGGGAGTCATCCTGGGACAGACACACTGTTGAAAGCTGACCTATGGGAGACTGGCCTCTACTGGGAGGGTTTCCTCAAAGCCAGGCCCAGCCTGACCCCAACCATGCTGCAAGGTGGTCAGAAGTCCAGCTGAATGGGTTCCAGGCCTTCAGACGGAAGTCCAGCTGAATTGGGTTCCAGGCCACAGGTATGAACACACACATCATGCATGTGAATGTAAGTGAGCTGCGAAGGTACATTTCACCTGTGAAGTCCCATGGAGTTTGAATGGTGACACTTAGGACAAGAGATGCCTTGGAAAACAGAGAGACGAGTAACACAGAATGCACAGAGGGCTGCACAACTCCTTCCAGCCTGATAGTTTTCCACAGCTCCTCTTCTATGGTGGTCTTTCAGCCTCCCCAGCTCTGTTTTATTTACTATTTCAGATTATGTCCACATCTCCATCTATGTCCTCTATACCTCCACCAATATGTATGGCTTTAACTGTATCATCCATAAATATACTTATATCTATACCTATCTCCATATATATAATTTTAAATGTAATTTAGTAACTATCAAGAACTATAAAGAAAAAATATACCTTTTTATCTCACATCCAGAGATCTGCATTAATAGTTTAAGAGTTTCCTTTTTTATCTACTAGTTATGTATTTTACATAACTGGAATGATTTTGCATTTGTGTTTTCTCACATTGTGGTTTTTATTTTAACTTTATACCACATAAGCATTTTTCAACATCACTGAATATTCTTATCACTTGGAAAATGTTTATTCACCTAACTCTAGCAAAATGTATAGAGGCATTCTCCAATGGGTAGACATGTAAAATGGTGATGATACATCACGCTTCTGCAAACGTCTTTATGCATAAAGCTCTTGTGGACTTAGGGTTACAGTTCAGAATTTTAAAATTACATGTGAGGTACTAAGTTGAGATGTACAAATGTCATTGTCTCTTAAAATCTCTCACCAAATTCCTTCCTGAAAGGTGCTATCTGTGTGCATACCCTGGACCCAACGTCTGTGTGCAATAGGTAAGGGGGCACATGCAGGTGTCAAGGGTTCACATAGGCACCAAGTTCTCAGGAAGCAGTTCACTTGAAGAACTCAGTGCTTGTTAGAAGAGGCAGGGTGCTGTCTGTGAACTGTACGTGCCTGATTATTTCACTCAAATTTGATGTCCCCAGAGAATTTGCACAAGTCAAAAAAATTTTCACAGGAACTGTTGACTTCGGGTGTGTCAAACATCCCATGAACAACAGAAAATTCCTATAATAATGCCCCTCAATGGTAGCTTTTTAGGCTCAACTGGCAGCTATCAAATTTCTCTAAGTGATTGATACTTCAATAACAATTTGTTGTCGTATAAAATTAACTTGGGTTATCTATCTCCAAATGCATAATTTCCCATTATCAGCTCCTTTTCTTCTGTGGAATCCTTAAGAGAACACATTCAAAATTTGAGAGCTGCTGACTGCATAAATCTGTAAAGCCCAGGTGTGAAGAGCTTTGGGTTAAAGACATAGCATTAAACTGGTTGCCACAAACTGGCAATGAAGGGATAGCTCTCAACAAAGCCACAGGTACTGCCACATGAGCCTCAAGGTCTCCAGCCTGGACAGGAGGGACAAGGGACATCCACTGAGAAATATCCACTGGACTTCGCAGAACTTCCCTGTGAGAGAAAAGCTCGGTCGCACCATCCCTGTGCAGTGACGCACATGCCAGATCTTGTCCTGAATTCTTGTTGGGAAGCCAAGCATTGGAAAGGTCACCAGACTGTCACACAAACAAAGATAGAGGTTACTCTCCTCTTCAGGTCTGAGTGCATGAACATGATGGAGCCATAGGTTGATGTGCTGAGAGCCGGGTGCTCACACTGGGTTTGGTGAGGTGATAAAACAATGTTTTTCTGAGTGCTCACAGCTGGAGAGCCCTGCACACTCCAGTTCACAGTGGGATCTGTCCACCTGGCTGCCTGTGGGCTACCGCAATGCCCTGACCAGGCTCAGTCCTGACAGGGCCTTCTGCTGGGCTTCTTCTCCTTCCAAGGAAGAGGCCTGTTCATCGGTGGCTCTGTGGCCCTTCTCCCCTCCTGTTGTCCTGCTCCTTTCCCACTCTCCTGTACCACAGTTCCTCTGCCAGATGCCACCCTGGGCTATGGATGAAACAGACTGCCAGCAGGTTTGAAACCTTGCTTCTCCCTTGAAAAGCAGTGTCTGGGCACATTTTGAAATCATTCCTCACTTCACATGAAAAAAATGCTCACCTGGAGATTCGTTACATGGTTCTCCTGGACTGAACTGTTTGTTTCCAGTACTTCTTCCCTTTTTATAAAACGTGTGTCTTTTTACTCTGGATCCTTAGCCTTGAGACAGCGACACAGACAGTGGCATAAGGGAAGACAACCATTTACGTGAACTTGCTTGGGCTTGATAAAACTAAACCAAGCAAAACAAAGAATAAGTTTATCTGAACCACGCCAACAGCAGCCTCTCAGCGAGGCAGCCAATCTCTGAGAGCCACTGGCATCTCAGAGCCTACACCTTTGACTCTGGTTTCATGCACATCACCATCCTACTGGGACAGATGTCTCCGGGACAGTGCCTTGACTACAGCCTGGCTTGGGAGATGTGCGTCATCTCATGCTCACCCCCGCATGGATGGAGAGAGTGGAGTCAGGTTGGGTGGAGTGCCGCTGGGGAGCCCCTTCTGCTGGCCATTAGAAGAGAGTGGTCCACTGGTGCCCTGCTTCTGTTACCATGGAGAGCTCTGAGAAGTGATGGGCTGGCTTGGTGGAGAGTGGAAGGGGATTTCCGTGGACACAGGGCAGTTTTCCTGAGCCCCTCTGCCAAGTCTCTGTGCCCATCTGACAGCATCAGTTGTCTCCACCCATGTGATAGGAATCTGCTATTTCTCCATCAAGGTTCACTCTTGACAGTTCTGCTTGTAACTTAATTGTAAAAAGTTGTGTTTTGTGTAATTATGTGGCTTTTTAAAATTTTGAACTAATAGTCAAGTATTTTCATTAAAGAAACCTTTCAAAATAGAGCACAGTGTTTCTAAAACTTCAGAAAACACAGCCAAGGTTAGTAGCTGATATAAGGAAATCTTTATCAGAATCCCAGGAGAGTTAAATATTGTATTTATTAATGAAAACCTTATTTGATTTTATTTGTAGTGTTTCTCATGATAATAGCATGATTATTATGCCTTTATTTCAGTGTACTTATTGTAATTGTTTTATAGACCAAAGAATGGCATACGTTGGCCTCTCCCAATATCTGTGCCTTCCTGGCCACTTCCTGTCCATCTTTTGGAGGCTTACATGGATCTTCTCACATGCCGGCTCTGCTGCTCTATGACCATGGCCTTCTTGATTTCACTTCTCCTTCAACTTAGGCTGAGTACCTGCTCTGGGGTTGTGATTTCCTGTTTGCATCTTCCAGGGTCCCCAGACAGGCAGCCTGCAGAGATTGCCCTAGGCAGTGGTAACATTGCAACCCTGGACCAGAGTCCCCTCCTCTCTTGGTTCAAAGTAAACAGAAGTAATTTTCTTATGCAAAATTAAGTGTGAAAAACTATAAAGAAAATGTAACATGGGTTTGTCAAATGAGACCCTTACCCTGACCATCTGTTTGTTTCCTCTGAAATTACTCACCTAGCACTTGTGATATTCAGGTGTCTTTCAAATATATTCACTTATCCTGACATGACTGGAATTTCTTGCAAATTAATTTCTGAAGCATAAAGACTAATATACTACATGGTGTCAAGGGCTTTATTCATAAGCAATACCCTCAGGGCTGTTGTATTTTTCAGGGAAAACTAAGAAATTTTGCTGGACTAGGCACCAGATCTGTTGGCCTCACATAGAACTTACATTGTGTTTTGACAAGTTAACCATGATAGCATATTAAAAGATATGTGTTCAAATATTTATTTCTGACAATTCAGAATAAACATTTTCTGTAAACTAAAAACTTTGAAAAGGCATACTAGCTTAATGCTGGTTAATTATTATGTGCATAGTTCGCAGGCAATTGTCATTAATCTTTAAATTATGTTAACAATTAATCAAAATGACTGCAAGACACAATCATCTATCTTATAGTAAATCTAATAAAATGATTAGATAAAGCACACAAAGTCATAATACATACTTTTGGTCTTGACTGATGCTGATTAATAAGCACACGTGCAGAATGTCGCAGGTGTTCCCAAGGCAGAACCATGTCTGCAGCACCCTTTACGTTCTGGTTGGGGATAGCGAAGTCTATCTACATTTGAATCTGGGTTTCAAAGTTACAGAGTCTATCCAGATTAAACTCTGTTTCTACAAACATTGCGGTTATTATTATAAAGCCATCTTTTCAGTTCACATTGGGTGATGGCTCAGCAGATACCTGCTTGCTTACCGGATCTAGAGTTGAATGGGTGACCTGGAGAAGTCATCCCCTGGACCGCAACTCCATTGAGGTGAGTCAAGAAGGCCCTGCTGGGGGGTCTGAAGAAAGGAGATTTTGAAAGTCTCTGTGGGTAGGTAAAGTCAAATGTAACGAAGATTCCACGACTGATCACCCAAAAGAGAAGAAGAAAATAGAGGTTTAAATTAGAGCTTTGAAATCTAAAATTTTGGTGTAGATTTCCAGTGCTGAAGATGACTTGTGTTAGAAGAATCTCGGTAATGTCGGGTAACATCACTTTGACACATCTTGTTCTCTCTCCCATTCCCCACCATTATCATCATCCCCATCCCCATGCACCTTCTCATCCTCCTTGTTCTCTATCTCTCTATCTTCCTTCCTTCCTTTCTCTCTCTCTCTCTCTCTCTCTCTCTCTCTCTCTGTGTGTGTGTGTGTGTGTGTGTGTGTGTGTGCTAGTAAGTAGATAAACAGCTGGCTGCTTGCTGATCCCCGGGGAACCTGGGACATCCCTCTATGTGGGTTGTTTGAAAGGCAGAGACTGACTGGCTCTGAAGTGAATAGGGGACCAAGGAGCAGGTTGTAGGTGCCTCTTGGTGGGGGCTTGGGGTTTCCTGCCTTTCTGTTACTCCCGCCTCCTCATTGTGCCTCTGCCCCAGATGGGTGCTGTCAGGGGTGGGAAAGGTCATTTTGATCCTCAGGGAGGAATTCCTAAGGATGGAACAAAGTGGTATAAACACCCTCACAGGTCTTATCAACTCTGTCTTGACTCCTGGGGTGCAGGTAAAGGCCCCAGGAGGGCCCACAAGGCACTGGGCGCTTAAGACCCAAACCGGCAGAAAGAGGCCTGCCTACCAACAACACTGGAGGAAGAAAGGCTAGAGCACCCCAGGCCCAGGGCTCTTGATTGTTACTTCCCTTCTTCCCCTTCCTTCTCCTCCCCCAGCAAGCTGGTCCCTTGACAATGTACCCCTACCCCTCAATCGTGCCTTCAAGTGCAAAAAAGCTGCTTTTGAGTCACACAGACACCTCCAACTGGGAGGGCCTGGACTTCTCTTAACCCAATCATTCGCATGTGAAAATAGGGAACCCAGCCCCTAGAAAGAGCCGAAGGCCCTTCTCCAAGGGTTAAAAATGTGCCTTCCAGGCCTGCCCAGATCTAAGGATGTCAATTTACACTTGTTTGTTCCCTTCCTCTTAGAAAGTGTTTCATTTTTTACTGTCCCAACTCACCCTGCCCCTATCTCCAAAGTCCCCAGGGGGGCCAAGCCTTCTGTCTCTAACCCCCAACCCTCAGGCTCCAAATGCCAGGCTCCTGCAGATAACAAAGAGAAAAAGAAACAACACCTAAGCTGTTGGTGAAGCACTCTGGTCACAGAACAAAATCCAAAGCACTGAGCTAGCTTTGTGAAAATGTGTTCCCATAACTGACCATGCCTACCCACTCTATATATATACCTCCTTGGAGTTCTAGCACCTTCTGGAATAACCTTCAGCCCAACCCTTTCCTCCAGCACCTGCTGTGGAAGCTCATTCCCACTTGCCCAGCTGGGGACTTGTGTTTGATTGTGGACCACTCCCTGGAATTGCTGGGCAACTCCGGGCTCCTTGCCTACTCCTGCGCGTTGCAGCCGGAAGCTGGGGGGACAGATGTGTTTCTCCCTGTCCCCCTCCACAGGGCTGCCTCACTCCGTTTGCATCTGGAACTGTAAGGGGCCACCCTGGAGAAGATCTGGAAGTTTAACACAATAAACTTGAAGCAGTCTGAATGCGTAGTGGGAGAGGAGCCCGCGGGAGAGACGGCCTGGGAGAAGACTTCCCCATCAAGGTCTGCACCACTTGGGAGTGCAGTGGCAGCGGCCCTCCATGTAGATTATTGTAAATATATATACTTTCTAAAAGGGAAAGAGGAGGAAGGGGAGAATAGGATGCCAAGTTCCAGCAAAGCTGGACTGGAAGTAGGCAGGAGTGGGGAAAGGCTGGAAGCAGTAAGTGATGCATAATCTTAGCTTAATGTCCCCCAAACTGTTCCAGAGGGGCTCACGGTGAAGCCAACCCCTTCGAGCAGCACAGCTTAAGTCTCGGGCCCTTTGCCCATAGGAGCCAGTGTTGGAAGCTACTTTCGTGTCCGCAATTGCTCTGGCCCATTCCTGATGGGGCTGTACCCTAAATGTCACCCCAAAGGCCCCGGGTGTCGACAGAGAGG
Organism: Rhynchonycteris naso; assembly: GCA_037038555.1. NCBI lineage: Eukaryota > Metazoa > Chordata > Mammalia > Chiroptera > Emballonuridae > Rhynchonycteris > Rhynchonycteris naso. Next base: position 247,409,808 of record CM072995.1, read on the forward strand.
TGAGGTGGGGTTCCCACCACCGACTCCTAAGAGGACACACTGAAGGCCAAAGGAAAGTGATTCCACTAAAAGATTGTTGGACTCAGAAAGCAAACAAGGAGAGTCCACCTTGAAGGGCTGAGGTGGCTTGCTTCAAATGAACGAACAGGGAGCTCTGGAGCCCGGGTCCAGCCCGGCCCTGGCCGACCAGCTATTTATTTGTCAAGTCTGCATTTGTGTTGGTAGCGAAAGCATTTGCCTTTGGGGTAGAGCCGACTAAAAACAGTGAAGGGCCATCTATTGAAAAAACGGGAGCGAGGGAGTGCGGGAGCGAGGTCTGAAATGCGTTTCCTTCATCTGCTCTCATCCACAGGGGCAGGGGCAATTGAAGCAGCCCCGCCTGACTCCGCGACCACAAAGAGGAGCGGCGGTCATTTGCCTTAAAGCTTCTAATGAGTGGATCATTGCGGGTCAGGCCTGGGAAGAACAGTGGGTCCCAGCACGGCCGCGCGCCACGGTCGGCTGTGCAGTAACCAGACAGAAGTCACAGCGACATCCACCTCGCTCCCCAGATGAAAACCCTCTCCCTCCACTTCTGCCAAGGTAATGAGGAAGTAATGATGCTTGACCTGAGTGCTCCAGCCCCAAGCCCCTCCTTCCCTCCCGGCAGGTTCCCACAGGCTGGACCGAGATGCGGGGTTTCAAGAATAGAAGAGCCGGCAGGAGTAGGTGAGCGGGCTGTTGGGCTCGGAGGCCGCTCGGATGAGACATCCAGATAAAGGCAGCTTCTCTCAGCACCTTCATCGCACTCGGATTGTCTCTGCCGAATAGACGATGTGACGATGTGCAGGCCCCATCAAACCGCTGACTGTTTGTTTTGTCACTTGATGGATAGGAGCCCTGACCTTTCCGGCTACCTCCTCTCCCCCACCTCCTCCCTCTGGCCCAGTCCCCCTTCCTTTTTGTCTCTATGCAAGTTTGCCACAGCCACATTCTACTGTGCAAATAGTCAAAACCAAAAAAAAAAAAAAAAAAAAGGTAGGCAGAGGGCTGTTGGAGATCATTAGCTTAATTTGAGCTGAAAGGTCTTTGTTGTAAGTTGGGGAGGGGAGGGACCTGGGGACCTTTGCAAAGTGTTTTGCTGGCAAGCTTGTTGAGATATGATTGCCTTTGTTGTGATAATCTGAAATTAATTTGCACTTGAACCCATCTTCCTTCTGGGCTCCCTTTAAACACTGCTATAATTATGCGCCCTGCATGAAATTGAGCTGGGCCCTGATACGACAAAGCTGAATATTTGAATTCCCTAGGCACGGGAGGCTTTTTTCCCCACTTATCTCACAAGGTAATAAAACAAAATGTTCCAGTGCACACGCTCAGGTATTTGCCGGAGGGGAAACAGGGCTAATCAGTGGATTGCTACACATTTTATTATGTACTTTCTCAGTGGGTCAGTCACTCTCTTTTAAAGTGATGTTAAACTTCTGCTACTATTTATACCTGGAACGTTATAAAAAAGTGGAAGTGGGATGTTTTATTCTATTTCAGCTGTTCCTCATCTAAGAGGCTTTGTCTCCAACATCCATTTTCTCAGATTTTTTTTTAAACACTATTAAAGGCTCCCTCCTAATATGCACCGTTGATCTGAGGGAAGCACCTTCCTTGTTCTCAGTGTGAGCTGTAATATCCTTATCAGCATTCTTTTAGTTTTAACCCAGATTAGTGTTTTTGGCGAGGAATCTCATTAACTCCGGCAGCCCATCTCCTTTTGTGATTGCCTTTGGAATTGTAATGGACTGAAAGGCCAGAGGGGCCTTTCCCCGCGGCACTCATTCTTCTTAAGTCAGCCTGAAGCTTAGAATAACTACACAGTCCTCAAAAAGAGACATTTGAGAGGCCCGAGGATGAGCTGAGGGTTCCCCTCTGTGGAAACCATAACTAAGACGGCCTGGGAATGGGGAACGTGGAGCGGAAGCCTTCACATCCGCCCTGACCCCCAGTCCTCCCCCTCTCCCATCCTTCCTTCTCCCCTACCTACCTCATGCTTTCCCAACTCTCTCCCCACTAGGGTTTCAGCTGCCTCTCCCCCGCCCCCCGGAAAACAGCTTGTAAATGATCTTATCCTGGTGCTTATAAGGAGCTACAATTTTATGATCACATAAAGCAAAAACCATATTTGTCCAACAAGAGTTCTGGGCAGAACCTGGACCAAGAAGGCAGTGCGGTCAGGAGACATGTGTCTGCTCCAAAGGAAACACACTCTTATCAAATTATCCTCCATGTGATTTGTCAGTGATTAAACTTCAAGGACCAAAATTCATGGTTATTTGAAAAATAAAGTGTCATTCCCTAAATGTCAGTTTATTTCTGTTGCACGTGTAGTAAAATGTCAACAGCAGATTTCTGGGACTGCTTGCATTCGTTAGAAATTTTGTTTTGAAAAATATACAGACATCTAATTAAGTGCAATATGAATTTTAACAGAATATATATATATATATATATATATTTGTTGCATGGCTTTATCCTCTGAGCAACTGTTTTGTGTGATCTCTGTTACTATTTTGGTAAAAGTAAAAAGTACTTTAATTTTGAGATTGATCATGGTGGTAACAGAACAATTTTATTTATTGTATCCTTAAGCCTGTTGAACTATGCACATGACTAGTATCTATGTTCTTTAGTCATTTTTCTTACTACATTATTTTAGACAAAGAATTGAGGCCATGCTTCTGAATCTCATCTGATTGCCTCCTTTGAAAGGCCTCATTGTGTGGGCCTGCACCTGGTACTGAGCAGAGGTATGGGTGTGTGTATGGTCATACAAAAGAGAGATGAATGCCTACATTCTAGAGAGGAGGTGTGGGTATGTCCACTCACATAGAGGAGACTGTGGCCATTTTCCTACAGGGGAGTCATGGGTGAGCCCATTATCATATAGGAGAGGAGTGTTCTAGTATCACATAGAAGAGGAGTAGGCAACTAGTATCACATAGCACAGGTGTGCATGTTCAACAACAAAGGCTGCCTAATGTCATATAGTACGAGATGTAGGTGTGATTAGTGTCACATATCAGAGAAATAGATGTCTAACATCCTACAGAGGAGGTGTGGATGTCTTCATTACCACAAGAAATGTGTGTGGGTGTGCCTGTTATTCATAGAAGATTATGGGTGTTGCACTATTATATAGAGAAGAAGCATGTGCCTACTATCTCATAGAAGATATCTGGGTGTTTCCATCCTAACATAGACAAAGTTTGGATGCAGTCGTTACCACATGGAAGAGGAGTGGGAACCTATGGTGCCTACATCATAGGGAAAAAGTATGAGTCTGGTCCTCCGAAGAGCCGCGCTCTCTTCTCTCACTGGTACTCCAAGTTGCCACAGCATTGGAAACTCCCCATGAAGTGTCCTAGGAGAAACACCTAAGAAATGGACAACATCTTGAAGTGGGGGTGACTCCCGGTGCCACTGTGAGGATGGGGAAGGCGCAGTGGCCTTCTGGTTGCATTTCACCCTTAAGTGTCTCTGCCTGCTTCCCAGCACCTTCCTCCTGTGGCTTTATCTCTGCATACTCAATTCTGCTGTGCACATCACAGTCAAGGACTGACAAGCAGCAGCCTAGGCGAAACCACCTTCCACAAACAAAGCAGGCAGCACTGTTTCTCTTAGGATAACATCTCCTGATCTCATTATTGATTATCTGCTTTCTTGGGTCTTGTTTCCTGAAAGTTTGATATGGGACAACAGAGGTGACAAAAGATTGGCACTGGGCTCTGGAAATTAAGTGGCTGGCCATTAGATCAGCCTCCGCTACGGGAGGCTGGAGTGTTTGGCAAACGCATTAGATGCTGTCTTGACTTAATCTCTCCCCCTTTTATCTTGAATCTGTTTTGAACCCTCCCAGGCAATTTACCAGCCTTGTCCTTGATTTTTATCACCTAAATGCACCCTATGAAAAACTCTGAATGATGAATCAGCTCCTCATTCAAACAGTTGTGTGCTTCACCTTAATGTGAAAATAGCTTTCTAAACAACAACATCCAAAATACCGTAAGTACCATTACTGTTACATCAGTCTCTGACCAAGACTCTGTGGTCCTGAAAATTCACACACACCCCCATCCTTTCTGTCAGTGATATGTTAGAGCCAAGTGTACCTCTCTGTTGAACTCATGGCCTGTATCACATGTACACAGCTCATAGTCATACAAGGGCAGATGGGTCACGAAAGGCAACTTGAAAATCTAATTCATATACAGCCTCTCCTGTCACAGGATTGACTGTGCTACATGCTTGATGGGCACGTCTGATTCCCCATAGGGCCTGGTTTTGCCATCTAACACCAACTGAATTTTCAGGGTGGAGTTATTGAGACTGAAGTCCCCCCACCACAAAACTTCGATGAGAAGCACAGTGTTCCAAGTGCAGTTTCCTTTCCCAGCCACTTGTCTCTCCTCTCCACACCCTACCTATGAATCAATATAAGATCCTCTTCTTCAAATTCAGCTGGAGTCTGGGGGAAGTAACTGTTCAGGCAGGGTGGAGATGGTTTTCATGGACCCTCTGTGCAGAAGAGAATCTTCAATATTTAGCTTTGAAAATTCTCAGCCTTATCCGGATTTGGTTTTGGTGGTAATCACAATTAGGGATGCTTCTCTGGTTATTCATACAATGGTAGAGCTTTAGATTGGGCAGGGAGCAGCACTTGGCTCCGCTTCACAATTTCCTAGGTCATCTTGTTATTGCCTCCACAGAGGAGGATAAAACTTCTACACATCCCACTTTGAATCTGGTGAGCTAGCTGGGGTTTTGACATTGGATTTCTCACAGTTGCTAATGGTATGTGAGGTTCTTGGAGGTTTATCATGGCTGCACAAGGCCCCAGGTATTTGCTTCCCCTCTTTATACAGCAGAAACTTTTGGGACATGGCATTAAGTGGAGCATGTGACTTTGACATCAAGTACAAGTGATATACAAGAATTTCCAGGGTCTTGATGCAAAGAACAAGTGCAAAGGAATAGTGCCTGATCACATGTGCTTCTCCCTTGTTTATATAGATCAGGGGTCCCCAAACTATGGCCCGCGGGCCGCATGCGGCCCCCTGAAGCCATTTATTCAGCCCCCGCTGCACTTCTGGAAGGGGCACCTCTTTCATTGGTGGTCAGTGAGAAGAGCACAAATTGCATCCGCATCCTGTGCTCCTGGAGTACTACTGTATGTCGCGGTGCCACAAAGCATGGCGTCACTCACGTACAGTACTACTTCCGGTGACGCCGGAGGCATGTGTCACAGCTTCGGAAGCATGTCATATGATGCGTGTGCATATGTGCAGTGTGCATAAGGATTTGTTCATAGTGTTTTTATAGTCCGGCCCTCCAATGGTCTGAGGGACAGTGAACTGGCCCCCTGTGTAAAAAGTTTGGGGACCCCTGAGCCTCCAAAATATAACCACAGGTAAAAGACATCACCTATCCACCCCATGGCCAGGGTTATGGGGGAATGCCACACAGTTCCAGGATTGCAGAGGGGGTGCAGGAAGCTGATTTTGTGCTCCTGGTGTTTACTTTTACTTTGCAGAAGCCACCTTTCACACTCTGGTTCCTGACACGCATTTCTCTCCCTACATATTGAAATTGAGAAGGTACCACTCTCTCTGTATGTCTCTCTCTTTTTTTCTCTCTCGCTCAGAGTCTGACCTCCATTCCCTCAATGAATTATTGCTATGATTAATTTATTGATTCATCCCTCTTGGAGTGCCTGGTGGATGTAAACAATCACCTCCAAAATTATTCATTTAAGCTCCTCATTTAAGAATCAGCCTCAATCCTCACTTGCCTTCACTGTCTGCCCAGCTCCATGCAGTCCACTTCAAAAGGTCCTGTTGGACCCACTTCCAAAAGGCCTTCAGAATTGGAGTCATTTCATGAGCTCTGCTGCTACCACACCTATCAACTCCATTCCACCTCACCTTTCTGCTTCTACTCACCTCCATCACCATTCCATGCATCAGCCAGAAGAACCTTGTGAAATATCCACCACATTCATATCTCTCCCCTGCTCCTGGAAGGCCTCAGAATCTCCTCATAATACTGGGAGCTTGCAAGGCCCTTGGAATTTCCACTGCAGCCTGCAAGGCCTTGGAATCTGGCCTTGCCCTCTCTGACTTCTCCCTCTGTCCCAGCTACACTGCCTCTGCTGGTCTACAAAAGTTTATACTCAGGCCATTCCAGCCCCAGGACCTTTCCCTGTTTGAAAACGTTTCTCCCAAACTCAGGCATTGCCTCCATCACTTCTTGACAGAGAGGCACCTTTCCTGCCTGTTGGGCAGATAAAATATATTATGCTCACTTTGTTAAAGATGGTGCTGCTCACATGCAAGTTTTAAGAGTAAGCTTCTCCCCACACCCTTGACTGATTGGATGATGTGGGGTGGTACACTCTCGTGAGGAATCCTCCCATTATGCCTCAGATGGGTGACTTTGTATCAGAGACTTCCTTGTTTGTAGATTGGATTAAGGGTTTGGATTTCTACACTATAAAGTGGAACAGACCCGGAGCTTACTCTCCCTTGGTTCCTGAAGTTAGTATTAGAGAAGACAGCAGATTAAGGCCACGTGGAGGCCAGGAGAAGCAGCCAAGATGGTGGAGTGCTGAGGGAGAAGCCAGTTTGTGCAGTTTGTGCTGGAGAAGGAGATGGGGAACAGAGGTGAATAAGGCTGGTGAGCTAGAAACCTTTGATTCTGGGAAACTCGGATAAGTCAGTAGCTTTGTGAGCACTGAATGAGTGGGTTTTGGAGCCCAGTGTGTGTTTTTGCTTGCCTGCTGGATGCAAGCTAGAATTAAAGCTGATGGCTCACCAGTTCTTGGCTCCGTTGTCTCATTACCGACTGTCCGAATCTAATGTGAACCTTCACTGGTCAGGCGGTGGTGATTGTAGCCATGGCAACTGGCTTTACACTGCCCCTATTAAAGATTTTCTAAGTAGACCATTTTCTACAGTAGTCTATGTTCTGAATGAAGTAACAAATGGCAGATGCTAAAGAACACAATAAGCAAGAACTTCGTAAGCCAAAGTGTTGGTCAAATAAGTTTGTAAATACGATATATTATGTTTGCTCGCTTATAGTTTGCATTGGGTGTGGGGGACAGGCTGTAAGCAGGCCGGATCATTATAGCCTAAGGCTTAGTTTTAAGACTAAGCCTTTCTCACCCTATTAATACTAAGATATTTCAAAACTAAGCTTTTCCCCACACCCTTGGTTGTTGCATGATGTGGGGTGATGCACTCTCATGATGAATCCCATTATACCTCAGATAAGTGACTGTATCAGAGACTTCCTTGTTTGTATATTGGATTAAAGGTTTTGATTTCTACACTATAAAATGGGACAGAGGAACCCAGACTGGAGGAAAGCAGAGAAAGACCACGTGGAGGAGAGGAGAAGCAGCCAAGATGGCAGAGTGCTGAGGAAGAAGCCAGTTTGTGCAGAGTTTGTGCAGAGAGGAGATGGGAAACAGAGGTGAATAAGGCTGGTGAGGTACAAACCTTTGATTCAAGGAAACTCGAATAAGTCAGTGGCTTTGGGAGCCATGAATGGAAAGGGAAGTGTTTTCCCACTATATGTATTTCTCTCCCACTAGGTTCAAGCTAGGATTAAAGCTAATGGCCCACCAGTTCTTGGATCCATTGTTTCATTACCGTCCATTCAAATCAAATTCAAACCTGCATGGGCCAGGTGGCTCTGATGGTGGCCGTGGCTACTGGCTTTACACAGGGCTTAGTGTCTATTTCCCCAATGATCCATGGCTGCTTTTATCTCTTCTACACCTCAGTTATTCAATCTTTAAATCCTAAATGTCAGTACTTAATACTTGAAGGAGCCATGTTTTGGTAAAATTTTGCTGCTAATGGTTATGAAGATTTACAGAAAAATTCTACAAAATGTAATTCTCCTGAGAGAATAAATGTCTGAGTGGGGAATTTCCAGTGACGGCTTGTGTGCTTTTCTTCATTAGTTCATCCAATCACTGCTATTTCTTTTCCACAATATTTTATGTAACTTATGTTTGCTGATTTTTGAGAATAGGTGCTCATGGTCTTGAAATCAGGGAATGAGTAAGAATTACACATTTGAGACCTCCATGGCCAGTTTGTGATCTGGGAAGAGCCAGGGGTCAGCTATATGCACACAAGACCCTTAAATCATTGTTACTCATGCATAGTTGACCCAACACCTCAATAAAATGGTTTAATTTCTAAAAGAGTTTCATTGCTCAGAGTTGGAAGAACATTCAAATCATAGATTGTAGAAGCTCCAAACAACATTAGAATGTCTTAGAGAACTGGATCATGAACCACAAAAGTAAGTATTTTTTCCAAGATTGGCTGGCAGAGGTAAAACTGAGCTCACCCTGGGACAAGCACACCCTTGTTCCGTACATCTGTGCCCTTTTCTGCTTGCTCACATGTACCTACCTGTCTCATCTCCACTGTGGCATTGTTGCCTGGTCTGTTCCAGGAGCTGAAATGTGTCCAAAGCTCCTTGCAGTGCTGGCATTTGGTAAACCTTAACAATAATACAAAGCACCACTGAAGACAGAGTTGAGCCAACCCCTACTTGACAGGTGAATAGTATATGATAGAATGTATATGGAATGTGGAGCACATGCCTAGTCCACAGCAGTAGTCACCAGGTTGTAGTATATGGTGCACACTGTTATGTAGAGTGTTAACATTAGCATTATTACAATAACTCACAGTGTTATTAACCCTGACCCCCTGTATCTCAGGGGAATTTCCTCATGTGAACTGGGACTGGCAGTCCTTGTCACTTAGCACACACCCTCTGTTGTGACTTTATGCATACAAGTCAACATCTTTGTAAGGTATTGTTCCCCCAAGAAAGGAAGGAGCCATAGCCATGAAGTGTGGAATAGCAATGGCTTTATTTAGTACAGCACATCCCACCCAACAAGGTCCTCTGGTCCCGGGAGACAGAGGCCAGAGGAGTAACATGGATAAAACCGTGTGGGAGGTATTTAAAGGGTCTGTAGGATGGGCGAGCTAATATGATGTGGCAAAATCTCACTGGCTGATGGACAGTCGCTCTTTCCCAAGGACTCCTGGGAAATTTCTTTTTGGTGTGCTTGGTTGTGGGTGGCCCTAGCCAAAATTCCTGGGTCTGAGTCCTCATGTGACCATCCCCCATTATCCACCAACCTTACATTCTGATCTTTTGTGTTAAATAGAATCGGGGCACCGTTTATTTGTCTGGCTGCTTCCTGCTGATTAGGGGTGTCATTGGAAGGGGAGGTCAGAAGGTAGTGGTTTTGAGGGGAGTCAGGAGGACCATCTGTTTGGCCGTGAGTTGAGAAACTTCGCAGCTGCGGTCCTGTGAGAACTTTAAAAAGAGAGGAGTAATAGGAGGATTTGCAGGGTCCAACCTTTTGGTGAGCTGGAGATGGGTAGTGCCCAGTGCTTCTGACTGCCAGCGATCCTGCATGGGAGCAAGCTTGAGGCAAGAGACATGGTTAGAAATGAGGGTAGTATTGATTATGGGGGAGCCCTTGGTATTGAGGAATGGTAGGAGTAAGTGGGAAGATGCTGTCAGTTGGATAGTAGCTCTGAGACTGTGTTGAATGTCTTGACCCAGAAGGGGTACAGGGCACGATGGCTAACTAAAAAGGAGTACAAAAAAAGGGGATTCTGTCTAAACTGCATGTCAGGGGTGTTGTGTGAAGAGGAAAATGAGGGGTCCTATTGATTCCCATAACTGAGACCTGTGAGTGAATTAGAGGTCCAGAGTGTGATTGCAAAACAGAGAAGGTAGCCCCCATGTCCACAAGAAATGAGATAGATTTACCCACTAGTTGCAGCATACCCTGGGTTCTCAGAGTCCAGGGTGTATCCTAGGAGTTTGAGCAATGTGCCTACCTGGCTGGCTCGTCCTCTATGTAGAGGAATTGAGGAAAAAGCCTGTTGCCCAAAGGAACACTCACTCTGCCAGTGGCCGTGCTGCTTGCAGTTAGTGCATGGCTCAGTGGGCAGCCGCAGGCAGGGGCCCTGTCGGGCACAGTGGTCCTGCTTGCCACACTTAAAGCAAGCTCCTGGTGGGGATTTTCTTTGAGGTCAGGACTTGGGTTGGGCACCTTCTGTGCCTTGCCCCTGTTGCTCTGCTGACTTCAGGGTTGCCACAAGAGCCTGGTTTTGGAGCATTACCTTCTGCCGCATGCGGGCCTGGCAAACAGCCTCAGCCATTTCCTACTAGCTGCAACCACTATAAACTTTAAATGCCATGTTCACAGATCTTGGATAAGGGTTTGGGGGTTGAGAATAAGAGAAGGAGGGCTCCTAGGAAGCCCGGCACCCAGATCCAGCTGGAAATGCTGGAGCCAGAGGCAGGACAAGGTTAGAACTTCCTGCAAGCAGATTACAGTTAGGCGTCCTGCAAACTGGTATAAAGGGCCAATGACAGACTGAGAATGGCCTGATGGAGGAGGGACTTAAGAACACAGTGGAGAAGGGAGGGTCCCCTGGCCAGCAGGGGAGGAGAAAGAGAGACTGGTATTTGCAAGTGAATGAGAAACAGGATCCAGCAAAGGGAGGGGGCTTTCTGGAGGGAAGAGACCCAAGCGGAAGAGGTCTACAGAGGAACCATAGGGGTCTCAAGAGAGGGGCGCCCCCAGGGGTCAGGCAGGAGGGGGAGAGATTTGGGAGTCCACAGAGAAGGAAAGATTAGGAGCAGAGGTTTTAGATGAGGTTTCTCTGGCCAAAAAAAAAAAAAAAAAAAAAAAAAACCCAAAAACCTGAGCGGTGGAACAGGTGACACAGAGATTAGAAATGGGCATGAATAACTAGAAGCGCTGAATGTGAGGGATCTCCAATCAGTTCCCAGCTTTTTTGGCAATAGTTAAATTGGTGAGGGTATTAGAACTGAAAGTCCCTTCAGGAGGCTACCTGGTCCGATTATCCAGTGGGTTCTGTGGCCTGGCCACAGTGGAGAAGAAGAACAGTTTCCTCTTCTCTAAGGAGAGAGAGAGCTCAGATAAGGCAACTCCAGGAGTGCTTTTGGATTCCTGTAACCCCACGGCTGCCCTCAGTCCTCGGAGTGGTCAGAGATGAGAACTGGCATCCCAAAACTCAAGCTCTGGCCACGGACAGATAGGGAAAGTGGATGTGCTCAGGACGTCTCCACGCGCACACACACACTCAGACTGAAAAGACTTTCCTGACGTAGCTACGGTTTCAGACAGGGAGTCTCAGCGGAAAAAACTGAGGAAAGTTTGGAGGCAGGGACTTATTGTATCGTGCACTGAAGTGGGTGGAAGGCTGGAGGCCCTGGTTCTTCCTCAGAGGGGAAGGAGAGAGAAGTGATCCCTTGCAGACTTCTAACTTCTCCCGGGTTTCAGCACCAAAATGTAAGGTATTTTTCCTCGCCAAGAAAGAAGGAAGGTGCTGTAGCCATGAAGTGTGGAATAGCAAAGGCTTTATTTAGTACAGCATATCCTGCCAGATGAGGTCCTCTGGTCTCGGGGGATAGAGACCAGAGGAGTCGCATGGATAAAACGGCGTTGGAAGTATTTAAAGGGTCTATAGGATGGGCGAGCTAATATGACGCAGTGAAATCTCACTGGCTGACGGATAGTCGCTCTTTCCCAAGGACTCCTGGGAAGTTTCTTTTTTGGCGCACTTGGTTGTGGGCGGCCCTAGCCAAAATTCCCGGGTCTGAGTTCCTCATGTGACCGTCCCCCATTATCCAACGACCTTATAATCTTGACTGCACTTCTTGAATTAGAAACTTCTTAAGAGTACAGCCCCTTTAAAGCAAGATGTACAGCAAGCAGGACAAAGCTTCTGCTACTGCACTTTTTACATTAAAACAATAAAAAAATGCATATTGGTAATGAGGACTGATCTGTTGGCGAAGGAAATAAAATAAGTTCTGGAATGAATTGGGTTGGCAATCAAAATAGAGAGCTAACTACAAGAGGTGAAGCTGGGAACTAGTATTTGGGCTGATTGTGGAAAAATGAGATACTGGAGAAACCCTGGAGGGTGGAGTTGCTGCTGATACCCAGAGGCGGGAGAGCTGCAGCTCCATTTTTATTATTTATTTATTTATTTATTTATTTATTTATTTATTTAATTTTTCTGAAGTTAGAAGTGGGAAGGCAGTCAGACAGACCCTTGCATGTGCCTGACTGGGATCCCCCCACCATGCCCATCAGGGGATGATACTCTGCCCATCTGGGGTGTTGATCTATTGTGGCCGGATCCATTCTACCACCTGAGGTGGAGGCCATGGAGCCATCCTCAGCACCCAGGCCAACTTTGCTCCAATGGAGCCATGGCTATGGGACAGGAAGAGGGAGACAGAGAGGAAGGAGAGGGGGAAGGGTGGAAAAGCAGATTGGCGCTTCTCCTGTGTGCCCTGACCAGAAATCGAACCCAAGACTTTCACATGTCAGGTCGACATTCTACTGCTGAGCCAATTGGCCAGGGCCTGCAGCCGCATTTTAAAACAAAGCTTTATTGGAACTCAGCTGTACTCATTGCTTTGTGTACTGACTATGGACACTCTCGCAATACAGCACAGCAGAATGTTGATGTAAGGGACCAAATATGGTCCCCAAAATGGAAAAGATTTATCCTATCTGGCCCTTTTGAGAAAATGTTTGCCATCTGCACTAGGCCCATACACACTCTAAAGCAATTCAGGGCACTTGGACATGGCTACCATAACCGAGAGGACAAATTCAGTGCTGAGTGACAGAGTGAAAACTGCAGCCTAAGGACCCTCATATCCACCATTTTACCATTTGCCTTAAACAACCATTCAAAACAGTTACCCCTTTGGGGCAAAGTGTCATCACCTGTGACATGCCAGTTCTGATTCTCAATTCTCAGGCCTCTGCTGTTCTTTGAAGCTGAGGCATCAACAATTTTGCTGAAATCACCACCCAGTTTTTGTCCCAGACTGAAGAGTCTCACCTAATTACAGTTGCACATGTCTAAGGTCAGAGTTTCACCTTATTTTTTTCTTTACCAAGTGAGAGGGAAGCTAGAAAAGCAGATTCCCACATGTGTCCAGACTGGGATCCACCTGGCAAGCCCTCGCCCCATATAGGGCCAGTGCTTGCAACTGAGCTATTTTAAGCACCTGAGGCAGAGGGTCCACAGAGCCATCCTCAGCTCCCAGGCTGATACGCTCAAACCAATAGAGCCATGGCTGTGGAAGGGGAGGAGAGAGAAAGAATGAGAAAGGAAAGAGGAAGTGGAGGAAAAACAGATGGTTGGTTCTCCTGTGTGCCCTGACCGGGAATCAAACCCAGGACATTCACAGGCCAAGCTGACATTCTACCACTGAGTCAACCAGCCAGAGACTGAGTTTCATTTTTTTAAAGAAATTTTACTCGTTGCTTTTGGGAAACATCTTGCACAGATGACTTAAGTAGGTATACACATATTTTAAAAGTTATACCAGATTTTCAAAATAGAGGAAATATTTGTCAAACCAGATAAAAAGCTTTTTCTTTCTTCATGTCCTAGCTTTGATTTTTTGAGCATTTTTTTTCTGACCTTTTGTCCTGAGAGGCAAACAATGCCATCCATTTCACTTAACAGTTGACAGTTCCACATTCTTTGTTCATGGTACTTTCAGAGAGTGAGCTTAGCCAACGTTTGTGTGTAAAGACTGGAGAGGAAGAGGTCACAAATAAGACAGAAGCCCATTGACACCCAGTAATTGGAAGAAGCATCTGCCACGCAAACATATGTGGTTCATGTCCTGAACAGACTTTTGGTAGTATGCTAAAATGAAAATATACATCTATATGGAAGACAGCCCTACGATGTTAGGACTTTGGCAATGTCATGAACCACACAGGTGCTGGCTGACTTCAGCTTTCCCTGCTTCTAGCTCATATGTTTGGGGGCGGGGGGAAACAAGCTCTGGAACTGTTCACGTATTTAAAAATAGGCTTGATTCTACATTTTGAGTATTTAAGCTTTGTTGTACAATATGATAATATATAGATTAAAAGACATGTTTGCTTGTTTTAAATGAGAAATAACAAATTACTTTAGTACTGGTTAGTACCCAGTACTCAGTAAAAACTATTTTCTGTAATTAAATAAAGCCACTATAATGGAGTTCAATTTTGTTTCTCTTTGTAAGTAGAATAATGTAGACTCTCCCGTAAAAGACTCATTCTATCTCCATTCCTTTCCTCAGTTCTCTGTCGGAATGGAGAGACAGAGGAGGGATCAAAGGGACCAGAGGAAAATAGGACAGAGGGAAAGGGGATGATAGGATGGGATAATCCTGAAAGGAAGGGGGAAGGACGCTGTAGGGAGGGGAGCAAGGGAGATGTGGAGGGGAATAGGGAGAGGGGGGGATGCAGTCAGGGTTACCCTAGAATCTATGTAAACACAATTAATTAAATAAATTTTAAAAAAGACCATTCTGAAGTATTATCATTGTAAAAGTGAATCCTAGTCCTTGTTGACAGTCATTCTGCATGCGCATCTTAACCCAGTGTACTTAGCTCCTCTGTTAAAACTGACAGTGCTAATGCTGAGATAGTTGATTCTTTTTTTAAAAAATTTCTTTTTAATTATTCATTTTAGAGAGGAGACACAGAGTGAGAGAGAGAGAGAAAGAGAGAAACGGGGGAGGAGCTGGAAGCATCAACTCCCCTATGTGCCTTGACCAGACCAGTGCAGGGTTTTGAACTGGCGACCTCAGTGTTCCTAGGTCGACGCTTTATGCACTGCGCCACCACATGTTAGGCTGAGATAGTTGATTCTTAAGTATTTTTAAAGTTAGCAATCTTTCTTGTTTACCATAACTGGACACTCATATCCTCTAGGAAGGCTATTCTAGCCTTAGAAGGACCAGCACAATCCCTGCTAGATGTGTGAACTAGAACAGCTTCTGAAGTTGTTCTAGCTAGGTCTATCATCAGAAGGAGAACATCCAGGGTTTTTTATTCTTTTTAAAAATAAATGCCTCAAAGAGTAAGATGGGGATGGGTGAAGGCCTGAGAGCAAAGGTCTTGTTAGGGGACAAAACAGAGTCTTGTTCAACTCTAAGTCATCCTTTCGTTCTTATGTGTTAAGATCAGCAGAGTGTCATTGGCCTACCCCCCACCCCTCTTTACCATGCTTAACTGGCTTCTCCTATTCCTTTCCAAGTGAATATTGAATGTCCAGAAAACACTTTTCCCTCAAAAAGCATTACTCAGTTTCCTCTGCATTTTAACAAGTACCAGCAAATTCAAGTCAGGAAAAAGTAGGGAAGCATACAACTGACTTCTCCAAGTGTTGGCTGAGTCAATTCCTCACTCTTGCCTACCAAGTTCACCTAGCTTCTTTGTAGAAAGGACAGGTACTTCCCTGCTCTGCAATTCCTTAGTTCTGTAGGATAATGCTAACCCTGTCACGGATGGCTCAGGATTGCTTTTTAATAAACAACCTAAAAACCTGCACTTCTGACACTCACCTGAGCATTCAATCCTAAGTCTGTGTTGTCACTTGCAGCTGAAGTCAGAGTAAAGCAAGTGATATTTGAACAATGCCCCTTAGGGGCATGTGAACCATGCATTATCCAAGGTTCCTGTTGGGCAGATAAAATATATTATGCTCACTTTGTCAAAGATGGTGCTGCCCATGTGCAAGTTTTAAGAGTAAGCTTTTCCCCACACCCTTGACTGATTGGATGATGTGAGGTGGTGCACGCTCATGAGGAATCCTCCCAGTATGCCTCAGATAAGTGACTTTGTATCAGAGACTTCCTTGTTTGTAGATTGGGTTGGAGGTTTGGATTCCTACACTATAAAGTGGGACAGACCGGGACCTTGCTCTCTTTTGGTTCCTGAGGTTAGTATTAGAAAGGAGAGCAGATTAAGGCCACGTGGAGGAGAGAAGAAGCAGCCAAGATGGCAGAGTGCTGAGGAAGAAGCCAGTTTGTGCAGAGTTTGTGCAGAGAGAAGGAGATGGGAAACAGAGCTGAATAAGTCTGGTGAGCTAGAAACCTTTGATTCTAGGAAACTCAGATAAGTCAGTAGCTTTTTGAGCACTGAATGAGTGGGTTTTGGATCCCAGTGTGTGTTTTTGCTTGCCTGCCGGGTGCAAGCTAGAATTAAAGCTGATGGCTCACCAGTTTTTGGCTCCATTATTTCATTACCAACTGTCCAAATCTAATGCAAACCTGCACTGGCCAGGCAGCTGTGATTGTGGCCACGACTACTGGCTTTACAGGTCCCTAAGGCATATTTTATAACTTATTCAAGCTTTTAACCATTGAAGAAAGTATTTAAATCCCTTTTACCTTTTTATTATACCTTTATATCTGTGCATGCGTGGTTTCATTGTAGGTTTGTTTGTATAAATTTTAAAGAAATAAATAAGCACATAAGAATACATGGCAGGGAAGCGAAGATGGCGATGGAGTAGTCGGACATACCAACTTCCAACTCCCAGAACCAAAGTGAATTATAACTCAATTTTAAGAACCATCATCTGGATAAACCAACTTTGAACTAAACTAAGTGGACTCGTCAACCAAGGAACACTGCAGAAGCCACATTGAGACTGGTAGGAATAGTGAAAAGGCGAAGAGGGCTGTCCAGCTCCCCGGAGCGACGGTAGCCCGGAGAGACCCGCGTGGCGGGAGGAGAGTTTGGCTGGGAGGGAGGGACCTGGGTCCCAGGAACAAAGCTCCAGCCTGCAGTCCCAGAGCCTAGAAGAGGAGTTTGGACAGTATTGAGCTGTGAAACAAATAAAGATACTGTTTGTGAGAAAGAGACAGTTTTCTCAGACCCAAAATTCTTTTTAAAGGGACAGCGCAGAAAACCTCTCTCACAACCACGTACCCAGGGCTCCGGGGAATGGGGACAGAGGAAAGGACCAGAGCAGCAGAAAGAGAGTGTGGACTGAAGGCACAGGGACAAACGCTCTGAGGGACAGTCATTCTAACCCCTGGGCTAAGTCACTTCCCTAATCAAAAACAAATATATCCCCTGAAACTAGCAATACCAGCAAAGGGAGACAGGACACTAGCCAAACAAGCTCTCCCGCGGCAATTAGAGCAGAGCTGCTTAGAGGGAGGGAGCTCCAGGACTACAGTATGGAGACTTAGGGCCCTTCCTACTCTGCTGAGGGTTGCTGAAGGAATGGTGGCGGCAGGACTCTAAAACTCGGTTCTGTCGGCGGGGGCGGAGGCCCAGCCGATGTTAGCTTGGTCTATCTAGCCCACCAGGTGCGGAGGGGACGCGCGAAAGCGGTCCTGCAACTGCGAGCCTGCCTGTAACCCCACCGGCAGGGGAAAAGTGGAAGGCCAGGAATGGGCAGAGATCTGTTCTGCGACCCTGCGCAAGCCGGCCCTGACCGCGGGGACGGGGCTAGGACCAGGGATAGGGCGGGGGCTCGCAGCTGAGTGCAAGCCAGCAGCCACACCCAGCTCAATAAACGTGGTTTGCCATCCTGCATGCATGAGTTGGTTTTGAACACGGGGGCGGGATAGAGCCTGGGAGGAGCAGAAGTTCACAGCTGAGCACACGCCAGCAGCCATGACTGGCCCAATAAGCCGTGGTTTGCAACCTGCACAGGAGGGCCCTGGCCTAGAGGGCGGGGCTAAAGCTCCGGACAGGCAAAGGCTCACAACTGAGAGCACATCAGAAGCCCCGCCCAACCCGCAAAACCGTGGCTAGCAAGCTCTAACCGCGGATGCTGGGCAGAAGCCTGGAAACAGGCTGGGTCCGCAGCTGAGCAAAGGTGCTCACCTCTACCCTTGGTGCTGAGGATTGTGGCTTGAGTGGCAGCCCCTCCCGCGAAGGAGAGGCGGAAATCACAGCAACAGCCGCAGTGGGCCGGTGCTGGCAACGCCCATACCCAACCGCCCTAGGCAGCGGCAGAGGGGGTGGAAGTCCTGCAGACAGACCACACCTAGAGAACACAAAGGCAACACCTACTTGACTCCAGTGGCCACAACTTCCTTATACACAGACAAAATGGGTAAGCAAAGGAATGCAAACAAAATGAATCAAGAGAAATCCCCACAGAAGGACCTAAATGAACCAGATATAACCAAATGACCAGAAGCAGAATTTAGAATAATGATAGTATGTTCAAAGGAATTAGAGCAACAATGGATAGTTACTAGGAACACCTAAATAAAGAGATAACAAGTATAAAAAAGGAAATTGAAATAATAAAAATTAATCAGACAGAAATGACA
The DNA here is from genome assembly GCA_037038555.1 of Rhynchonycteris naso. Classification (NCBI taxonomy): domain Eukaryota; kingdom Metazoa; phylum Chordata; class Mammalia; order Chiroptera; family Emballonuridae; genus Rhynchonycteris; species Rhynchonycteris naso. The sequence continues at coordinate 247,428,033 of CM072995.1, forward strand.
AAGTATCAGAACTGAAGACCACAATGGAAGGAATTAAAAGCAGGATGAATGACGCTGAGGATCAAATCAGTGAGTTAGAGGACACAATAAAAGAAGGCACAGAAGCAGAGAAGAAAAAGAAAAAGAGGCTCAAAAAAAGTGAGGAAACTCTAAGGGAGCTCTGTGACAACCTAAAGAGAAACAACATTCGCAACATTGGAATTCCTGAAGAAGAGGAGAGAGAACAAGAAATAGAAACTTTGTTTAATCAAATCATAGCAGAAAACTTCCCTAAATTAAGGCTGGGAAACATTCCACACATTCAAGAAGCACACAGAACTCCATTAAAGAGAAACCCAAAAAAATCTACACCAAGACACATCATAGTTAAAATACCAAACCTAAGAGATAGAAAGAAAATTTTAAAAGCTGCTACAGAAAAAAAGGCTATCACCTACAAAGGAGCCCCCATAAGGATGACATCGGACTTCTCAACAGAAACACTTGAGGCCAGAAGGGAATGGCAAGATATAATCAAAGTAATGCAGAACAAGAACGTACAACCAAGACTACCCTATCCAGTAAGGCTAACGTTTAAAATTGAAGGAGAAATTAAGAGCTTCCCAAAAAAGAAAGCCTCAAGTAATTCATTAAAACCAAACCAATCCTGCAAGAGATACTAAGGGTCCTGTTGTGAACAGTTCAAAAGGGAGAAAAGAATATAGCAAAAGAAGAATACAGCTTTAAAGAATAAAATGGCAATAAACAACTACATATCAAGAATAACCTTAAATGTAGGTGGATTAAGTGATCCAATCAAAAGACATAGGGTAGCCTCGTGGATAAAGAAACAGGACCCATACATATGCTGTCTACAAGAGACACACCTTAAAACAAAAGATGCACACAGACCGAAGGTAAAAGGATGAAAAAAAAATATTTCATGCAAATGGAAATGAAAAAAAAGCCGGGGTAGCAGTACTTATATCTGACAAAATGGATTTTAAAAGAAAGGCTGTAGGAAGAGATAAAGAAGGACACTACATAATGATAAAGGGAACAATTCAACAGGAAGATATAACTATTATAAATATCTACGCACCAAAGATAGGAGCCCCGACATACATAAAGCAGACTTTGATGGATATAAAGGGTGAGATTAACAGCAATACTATAATAGTAGGGGATTTTAATACCCCAATAAAATCACTGGATAGATCTCAAGAAAGAAAATTAATAAAGAAACAGCAGACTTAAAGAATACACTAGATCAACTTGATTTAATAGATATCTTCAGAACTTTTTACCCTAAAGCAGTAGAATATATATTCTTCTCAAGCGCTCATGGTACGTTTTCTAGGATAGACCACATGTTAGGACACAAAAATGGTCTCAATAAATTTAAGAAGATTGAAATCATATCAAGCATTTTCTCTGATCACAATGCCATGAAACTAGAAATTAACCACAAAAGAAAAACTGAAAAATACTCAAAACACTTGGAAACTAAATAACATGATATTAAATAATGAATGGATTAACAATGAGATCAAAGAAGAAATAAAAAAGTTTCTAGAAACAAATGATAATGAGCATACATCAACTCAAAATTTATGGGACACAGCAAAAGCAGTACTGAGAGGGAAGTTCATTGCACTACAGGCATATCATAAGAAGCTAGAAAAAGCTCAAATAAGCAACCTGACCCTGCATCTAAAAGAACTAGAAAAACAACAGCAAATAAAACCCAGGACCAGTAGAAGGAAGGAAATAATAAAGATCAGAGCAGAAATAAATGACATAGAGGCTAAGGAAACAATACAGAGGATCAATGAAACCAGAAGCTGGTTCTTTGAAAAGGTAAACAAGATTGATGAACCTTTAACTAGACTCACCAAGAAAAAAAGAGAGAGGACTCAAATAAATAAATTTGAAAGGACAATGGAGAAAAAACAACTGACACAGCAGAAATACAAAGCATTGTAAGAAAATACTATGAAGAACTCTATGCCAATGAATTAGACAACCTAGATGAAATGGACAAATTTCTTGAATCATATAATCTTCCAAAAATCAATCTGGAAGAAGCAGAACACCTAAACAGACAAATTACAACAAATGAGATCGAAACAGTTATCAAACAACTCCCAAAAAAGAAAAGTCCTTGGCCTGATGGCTTCACAAGTGAATTCTATCAAAAATTCAAAGAAGAACTAACTCCTATCCTCCTCAAGCAATTTTTAAATATTCAAGAGGAAGGAAGAATTCCAAACTCCTTTTATGAGGCGAGCATAATTCTGATCCCAAAACTGGGCAAAGACAACACAAAGAAAGAAAATTATAGGCCTATATCCCTGATGAATTTAGACGCTAAAATTCTCAACAAAATATTAGCCAACCAGATCGAGCAATATATGAAAAAAATCATGCACCACGATCAAGTGGGATTTATTCTACAGAGGCAAGGCTGGATCAATATTCGCAAATCAATCAATGTGATTCATCACATAAACAAAAGGAAGGACAAAAATCACATGATAATTTCAATAGATGCAGAAAAGGCATTTGATAAAATTCAGCACCCATTTCTGCTCAAAACTCCCAGTAAAGTGGAAATACAGGGAACATTCCTTAATATGATAAAGGCAATCTATGACAAACCCACAGCAAACATCATACTAAATGGACAAAAATTAAAAGCAATCCCCTTAAGATCAGGAACCAGGCAGGGGTGCCCCCTTTCACCACCTTTATTCAACATAGTTCTGGAAGCCCTAGCTACAGCAATCAGACAAGAAGAAGAAATAAAAGGCATCCAAATTGGAAAAGAAGAAGTAAAACTGTCATTATTCGCAGATGATATGATATTGTATATAGAAAACCCTAAAGTCTCAGTCCATAAACTACTGGACCTTATAAATGAATTCAGCAAGGTGGAAAGATATAAAATTAACTCAGAAATCAGAGGCATTTCTATATACCAACAATGAACTGACAGCAAAAGAAATTAAGGAAACAATCCCCTTCACTATTGCAACCAAAAAAATAAAGTACCTAGGAGTAAATTTAACCAAGGAGGTTAAGGACTTGTACTCAGAAAATTATAAAACATTGATAAAAGAAATCAAGGAAGATACAAACAAGTGGAAGCATATACCGTGCTCATGGCTAGGAAGAATAAACATCATTAAAATGTCTATATTACCCAAAGCAATTTATAAATTCAATGCAATACCAATTAAAATACCAGTGACATACTTCAAAGATATAGAACACATATTCCAAAAATGTATATGGAACCAAAAAAGAACACAAATAGCCTCAGCAATCTTAAAAAGAAAAAATAAAGCAGGAGGTATCACTCTTCCGGATATCAAGGTTTACTACAAGGCCATTATACTCAAGACAGCCTGGTACTGGCATAAGAACAGGAACATAGATCAATGGAACAGAACAGAGAAGCCAGAAATAAACCCACAGCTTTATGGACAACTGATATTTGACAAAGGAGGAAAGAACATACAATGAGGTAAAGACAGCCTCTTTAACAAATGGTGCTGGGAAAATTGGACATTTACCTGCAAAAAGATGAAACTAGACCATCAACTTACACCATTCACAAAAACAAACTCAAAATGAATAAAAGACTTAAACGTAAGCTGTGAAACCATAAGTATCTTAGAAGAAAGCATAGGCAGCAAGCTCTCTGACATCTGTAGCAGCTATATTTTTGCCAATTTATCTCCACGGGCTAATGAAATAAAAGGCAAGATAAACAAATGGGACTATATCAAACTTAACATTTTTTCCACAGCTAAAGACTATAAGAACAGAATAAAAAGACAAACCACACAATGGGAGAACATATTCGACAACATGTCTAATAAGGGGTTAATAACCAAAATTTATAAAGAACTTATAAAACTCAACACCAGGACGACAAACAATCCAATCAAAAAATGGGCAAAAGAAATGAATAGAAATTTATCCAAAGATGACATACAGATGGCTAATAGGCATATGAAAAAATGCTCAACATCACTAATCATTAGAGAAATGCAAATTAAAACCACAATGAGATATCACCTCACACCAGTCAGAATGGCGCTCATCAGCAAAACAACACAGAATAAGTGCTGGGGAGGATGTGGAGAAAAGGGAACCCTTCTGCACTGCTGGTTGGAATGCAGACTGGTGCAGCCACTGTGGAAAACAGTATGGAGATTCCTCAAAAAATTAAAAATCGTATTGCCTTTTGACCAAGCTATTCCACTTATAGGAATATACCCTAAGAACACCATAGCACTGTTTAAAAAGAAGAAATGCGCCCCCATGTTCGTGGCAGCATTGTTCACAATAGCAAAGATCTGGAAACAGCCCAAGTGTCAGTCATAGGACGAGTGGATTATCAAGGTTTGGTACATATATACTATGGAATACTACTCAGCCATAAGAAATGATGACATCGGATTATTTACAACAAAATGGATGGACCTTGATAACATTATACGGAGTGAAATAAGTAAATCAGAAAATAAAAAACTGAGAATAGCATGATTTCATACATAGGTGGGCCATAAAAGTGAGACTATGAGACATGGACAAGAGAGTGGTGGTTACGGGGTGGGAGGAGGGAGGGGAGGATGCGATAGGGAGGAGGGGAGGGGCACATGGAAAACCAGAGAGAAGGTGACAGAGGACAATTTGACTTTGGGTGACGGGTGTGCAACATAATTGAACGATAAGATAACCTGGAGATGTTTTCATTGTACATATGTACCCTGATTTATTGGTGTCACCCCATTTAAATTAATAAAAAAAATAAAAAAATTAAAATAAGAATACATTGCAAACCGTAATGAATGGTTTAAAAAATGTTAAAGCACAAATTGAAAAATAATTACAATATATTTTTTTCTTTTTTTACTGGGACAAAGAGTCAGAGAGAGGGATAGATAGGAACAGACAGACAGGAACGAAGAGATGAGAAGCATCAATCATCAGGGTTTTTTTTGTTGCGACACCTTAGTTGTTCATTGATTGCTTTCTCACATGTGCCTTGACTGTGGGCCTTCAGCAGACCGAGCCAACCCTTGCTGGAGCCAGCGACCTTGGGTCCAAGCTGGTGAACTTTTTGCTCAAGCCAGATGAGCCTGCGCTCAAGCTGGTGACCTCGGGGTCTCAAACCTGGGTCCTCCGCATCCCAGTCTGACACTCTATCCACAGCGCCACCACCTGATCAGGCTACAATATTCTTTGATGTAAATTACTTTTGCTTTTCCAAAAGCATTTTTTATAAAGTTTAGTCTAATTTCATTTTCTTCTTGCAATTATGGAGTTTTAAATACTTTTCCAGGACTTACATATTTCTACACAGTTTAGCATTCATTAAGTTTTTAAACCTAAAAATAACAAAAGTTGATGATTATTGGTCAATTAAGTTTCTAAAATATAATTTTTATGTTTGCTCTCTTATAGGTTGCATTGGGAGCTGGGCAGCACTAGGTATATGTGGTCAGTGAAACAGCTAATTACCTTCCTGCTTGGGAAGGGCCATTGTCTTGCTAATGTTTGCTGGAGGAGAGGTTTTCACACCAGAAAGTTTTGAAAAGAAGAAGTAGAAGAGGCAGAAAGAAGCCATGTTTGCAGAGTGAGAGCAGAGAGAATGCAGGGTACTGAAGAAAAAGCTATGTTAGCAGGGAAAGAGAAGGGGTGTGGATAGGGAACCAGAGGTGAGGAGCTTTTGTGAGCTCCACTGAGATTAGTGAGGCCTTTGATTCTTGCAGGAACCGGAGAAGATTCTCCTGATTGTGGAATTGGATAATGTGTCAGTGGCTTTGGGAGCCCTGAATGAAAGGGAAGTTTCTTCCCTGTGTGTTGCTTGTTGGCCAGAGCAAGACTTTAATAAAGGAATGGCCCACCATTTTTTAGCTCCGCTATTTCTTTACCGTCTGCCGGAAAATAGTGAGAACCTGCATGTGAATGGTTGTGACGGCAACAATTGCTGGCCATACAATGATCACTTTGGGTGGCATTTAATGACAACTTGGACCGGGAATGAGGTAAAACATACCTGGAATTTCATGGTTGGTGTATGGCCAGTGGCCGTCGCTGTGGTCGTGCAGGTTCAGGCTTTCGTTGGATTCGGGCAGATGGTAATAGAACTGTGGAGCCAGAAAATGGTGGGTCATTCTGTTTATTAAAGTCTCTTAATGGCGAATGAGCAAACAGGCAGGGAAAACTGCTTCCCTCTCCTCAGGGCTCCCAAAGACCCGACTCAGTCTCCAGTTTCACAACCCAGACTCCTCCGGACAGGCAAATAGGCAGGGAAAACTGCTTCCCATTCCAGCACTGCGAACTCACCAGGACTCACAGACCCCCACCAGCCTCAGCAGCCCAGCCAAATGGGCAGGGTTGAAATCAGGGTTTCCAAGCCGCTCAGCTCGCTGGGGCTGGGGCTCTCTCTCTCTCTCTCTCTCTCCCCTCCTGAAAAACAGACTAGGGTAGGGGACCACTTCTCCAGCAAACATTAGCAATACAATGTCCCCTCCCCAGCAGGAAAGCAATCTGCAATTTGCAATCTGCTGTCCTGAGGGCAGCAGGCCTTTCACAGGCTCCATACAGGGTGGTAACCTGTGCCAATGCAAAACACAAGCAAGCAAACCTAACTCACTTGTTTACCCAACAGCTGGGAAGAACTTTGCCCTGGATGGTGCTCTTCACTGGCAGATGGAGATGATGCTTGCACAGGTTCTTCTGCTTGTCCAGGGCCCATGAGGACTCAAGACTCAGCGGTTGAGACATTAGAACAAAACTGATGATGTGACTGTTTATTGATGCACAACATTTACTTGAGAGAACATAAAATTATTTCCAATACCATAAGATAGCAGAACATTAAAAAATATTTTTCATGTAAGTGTGTCTTTAAATTAAACTTAATGAACTTTCCATGCTATGAGATATCCATGGAAGAGTTCATTAATCTAGTCTTGCATCCAACAGGTCCATGGTGATTAAACTAACTGGTGGTAGAAAAAGTTCCACAATTCCACTGAGCAATCAAGACACGAAGGAAGCTACCTCAAACCTGCAACTGGTTTTTATTTTTACTTAACCTCAATTTTTCCATTTTCGGACATCTGTTTTTGTGACAAACATATCTTCTTGCCACCTTCACACTGTTTGGGACATTGTAGTAGCATTTTGCAGGATAAAATCCCATATTAAGCATGTCTCATTCCTCTAGCATCAGATCTGTGTCCTAGGGACATGTAACTGTGTGTACAGGTAGCACTTTGTATTCCTACCCAGTTCCTGGCAAGTCATTAGTATTTAAATATATGCTAATTTCATCAAGGTGTGAAAAGATCTTTTTCTTGCATATACATGAAAGAATCATATTACTATTCAACTAGGTTTTTCTCTCTCTTTAACCCAAAAAAAAGCTTCCGGTGATTTAACAAAAGGGAAGGAAAAAATAATAAAAAATATAATCTAGAAAAAATTAGGAGGAACACTTGTTTATTTCATGTAAACACAGGCATAACACAGTGACCTAAGAAAAGCCACTTTTATGTATATGGTTGATGGGATCACAACTTGGCACCTGGAATCTTAGGAGTTTAAAATATCATGCTAAATGTCATTTCCATGTGTTATTACCACTGCCATTTATATGATTTAGGTTTTTCTGGATGATATGATAAAGTGATATATGGAGTCTGAGAGCATATCCCAACCCTGATGTGTCACCATTTATCTATCATGGATTTAAAACAAAATCTTTTTTAAAAATTGGTTAACATCTTTATATGTCAAAATAACGTCAAATGAATGTGTGCTGACTGCAGATGCCTGAGAGCCAGCACTCTGTAAATCAGATGCTAGTTTAGAAATCCCAGACCTCCCACAGGCGCCCCGCCCTGGAGAGCTCCCCAGGCCAGGTAGAAGTCAGCCCTACCTTCCCAGTCTAGTAAGAGCAGCCAGTCTTGGCAAAGACCTCCTACATGGTTCAACAAGGCACATAATAAAGGCCTTGTCTTGCGCTCCCGTCATGATACAGTTTAATCGTGTTATAAGGCGGCCCGGTGTGCGCTTGTCACGAGGGTAGATTGTGGGCCCGTATAGATTTACTGTCATCCTGCAGCCACCTCAGACCTGACAGAGGTTGTGCAGAGCGCAGCAGGAGCAAGGGGCTCGCAGGGGTTAAGTGTCCCTGCCTCTTGGCTTGCATCCCGGGCAGCGGAGGTGCTGGCCGCATCCCTCACTTTGCTGATGACATGATGGATTACCCGTGTCACTATCGGTACAGTCAGCGTCACTCTGCCACCGATAAGACGGCTGCACTCCTCCATGCGGAGAAGGCAGCTATTTTTCTCCCTGATTTTAGGGAAAGAGCTCTTGCAGGTGTCCTTGTGAGCAGGGGTTTGAGATATCATACTGGGAGAGACTCATGTGATTCTTCTAAATAAACTGTTTATGCCTATGTATTGGAAATAGATACCATCTGCTCTTTTAAATGAAAAAAAAAAAAGCCAGTATCTCTAAAAAGTAGCTTTCAAATTTTGCAGCAAGAAAGTAGACCCTTAAAAGTACAGCCTTATTAGGATTCTCACAGAATCTAAGACAGGCTCCCACACGTGCATTCTGGATGGGCTCCTGCAGCTGCTTCATTTATTTTGTCTCATAATTAAAACATTTTTTTTTATTTGAATAAGCAGAAAAAACATTTAAAGCCATCTCAACAGAACGTATTCGAACTTTTACTTTGCAGGATCTCATGTCCAAACTATATGTCTCATCTGTGAAACTCTCTGCTCAGGCAAGAAACAGGGTATTAATTTTCTAAACATGGAGTTTAATAAAGACGTTTGATTTTCTATGTGAGAATGTGTAGTGTAGCAACGATTGTGTCGTGTTTCTTACATAAGAAGGAAGCTTCTTTTGGTGGCTGCATTATCGGGGATGTTTATTGGGCAAGTGCTGTGCCCGAGGTGAGAATATGGTATTCTGCAAACAATGCTGTAGAGAAAGTTCTAGAGCACAAGTTACTAATATTACACATAACTGTTACGATATACAAGAAGTTGTATTATCACACTTTGTCAATGCTATTTAAGAAAATAAGGTGCACTTGTCTTCTAAACCTCTCTGTGGTTCATAAAATACCTTTTCCCCTCAGCATGTGTTAATACTTGTTTTAAAACATTTTTAACAACTTTGGGAATCAGCTTGGTGTGTGATCTGGCTGTTAGAACTTTTTAACTTCCTAGAGTTTACTGATTGCCCCATCACTTACTGCCAACAACAAAAACCATTCTCCTGTTTCTAGTGAGCTTTGTTTTGAAGTTTTAATCAGGTCTAAATGGGAAGTTATTGAGGAGAACGATGTGGTCTGCATTTAAATCCTGCCCACCCCCTCCCACCCCCACCCCCACCCAGGCATCCCCGGCTTTGTTGCCTGCCGTGTGGCCTTGGATTCCAGAGTGTTCCTAACATACATAATGAGCTCAATGTCAAACTGATGGGGCTTTTGTCTTTAACAATAAGCATTTAGCTCAACTAAATGAATAGAAATTGCTTTAGTGAATTACAAAAGCCAAGGTCCTTTCAATGCAGGAACGCCGACATTAATTATTTTCAACATTGTCTTATTTTTGCAAATACTGTAACTTAAAATTTTGACTTAAAATCTAATCAATTCATTTACTGTTTAAACTAAAAAAAAGTATCAATAAATTAAAGTGTCTGAAAACGGTATGAAAATCTTTTTCTGATTAAAAAATACACAATCTAAGGGAATTACCAAATTATTTCTTTGATGATGAGTCAAAAATCTCCTCAACCCTGCTATCCACTTCTCTGGGTTAGCTGGCCCGCTGCCTCGCCGTCGTCCTTGTGACGGAACAAGTTCCCAACATTAGCAAGAAGGCGCCGATTTCCTCCTGGGACGCTGAGACCAGCGTTCACAAGCATACAGGGAGCTTCACAAGCATACAGGGAGCGGCCGTGGTCCTCCAGAAACCCCTCCGCCCTCATCCAGCAGTTGCCGCGAGAGATCTGAATGCTTTTTCCTAAATCTCTGTAATCCAATAAGCTTCTGTGTTTAGCAGCTTGTTTTGAAACTTGTACAGCACCCCAGCCTGCGTCTCCTACAGCCGCTCGCAGGCAGGTGAGCGCCCCAGGGCCTGATCATTATTCAAGGCGAGAGGCCTTCTCAGCCCCAACCAGAATGTAATTTGTAATTAACTGTCATTTACTTCTGTCTGCATTGACTTGTTGTTCAAAAGACAATGTAACTGGGCTGGTCACTGGTTTCTCTTTGTTGTGGATATAATGTCTCTCAGATCTGGTTGTTTTTATAATGTGTAGAAGCCTAGGGCTTACTCTCTTGAAACCAGAAGGAGAAGGGGAATTCACTGAAATAAATCCAACACAAATAATTTGTTATGCCAAGGCACATCAAACATTCTATTTGATGAAATGGGATAAACTATCGTACAGAACCACAGATAGTTTAAGCCAGATCATTTAAATGACCGGAGTGAGTGCTCTCCGAGCACATATTTAAAATGCAGTCTTCAAAAGGCTATCTGTTCCGTAGCTGTGGTCTATAATTTATGCTCGCTTTTCAGTTTAATTATTTGCTTGTCACACTTTTCATTAGGAGAAAAATAAACAGAATGTGTGGCTAGGCCTTGGATGGGCGTCTGTGTTTCCAAGATTGTCAAGCAACTCCCAAGTTTGACGACTAAGAAATTAACAAAGCTGATCGTCCCTTTGAATGATAGTCGGTTTGAACAAGAAAGACTGTGAAAGTATTAAGAGGTTTTAAAAGGAAAACATCAGATGTTTTTGTAATAAGCTCTCTAACAAGCTGCTCCTTCCTCTACATTTTGGGGGATTTACAGTGTTCTTGAGAGTAAAGAGATTATCTTAAATGTATAAAAATTTCCCTTAGAAATCTCAAATCTTTCTGCAAACAAGAATGTCTGGAGGTTGGAAGAGATCCATTATACTTGGTGTTCTTTTTCACTCTAAAGTTTCGATACAGTGGCCTCTACTACCACACTAGTACCCATGAAGGGTATCATTGTGTGTTTGTGAATGGGACCCATGCTCAGAGTCCTTCTCCTGAGAAAGGCAGACTCTTGACCTAAGCTAGCTGTCATGTCATCACAAGGCCAGAAGACATGGGGACTGAATTGCCTGCTTATCTTGGTCCCCATGGAGCCATCCCAATTCACTGTTCATGGTTCCCACAGCATTATTTTTAAACACACCAAACAAATTACGTCTGTGCACAAAAAGGGGCTCAGACTATGGAGAATGAGAGAGCGCTGCACTAATTTCAGCATCGAACCTGGAAAGATGGGCCAGTCGCCATTCTACTGTTTTCAGGTCACTGAGAAACCTGAGGGCTTCATGCCTTGCTCTTCTATCTAGAGATACAAATGCCCCAACATAGACGACTCTTCTGAGAGTGTGCCATGTGTCTGGGAGGAGAGAGTGAGCGAGTGCGGCAGAGGAGAGGGAGAAGGAGGTTTTGCTCAGATCGCAAGTAAGGAAGCATGAGCCCCTAGGAGACTGCTGGGGGTGGGGGTGGGCATCCCAGCTAGCTGGCCATGGCAGTGTGCTGTGTGACAGACACCCCAGGGACCTCAGCATTTTTGAAATGCAGCCGTGACCTCAGGGAAGCACTCAGACCTAGGCCACTCCTGAGTGAATGCATTTCACCATGGGCTTCCTCAAAAGTGCAGAGTTCCGATTTATACCTTACTTGATGCATGGTCTCCCCACTATTAATCTGTAAAAGGGATACTGACCCTTTTTATCTGGACTCAGGTCTTTAAATGCGCAGGTCCCCTAACCTGTGCAAAAGGCTGGCCCAGAAGTAGCCTTCTGTGACCAGGACTCTTATTCTCTCTCTCTTGCTCTCTGACTTTCTTCCCTTTGGTTTACATCCAAGTTGCTGAGAAGTAAGAGATGACAGTTGTTATAGATACGCAAGTTTAATTACTTGTCAGCTTATGGCTGGTATCTCAGCCAGCCGACGCAGAAGCTTAACTTTCTTCTAGTAGCTTAAAGCCTGACCAACTGCTACAGCTTACGTATTTGTTCCTACAACTCTGGATACGTTTAAGATTAAAAAAAAAAAGAAAGTCAAACAGTCTTTCTGATTCGCTATCAAAAGCCGCCAGCCTCCTGTGCTCCTGATTCCTCATAGATCTCAAGTGATGGGTGATGACGTGGCCATGCTGATTGTAGAGGAGCATGGCTGCATCTTAATTCCATGTTCTAATTTCCCTAATACACTTTTATGGTGCTACAGTGCAAACGAGAAAGCACACCAGTACTTATGATTAGGTGGAACTAGCATTGGGGGAATATAAATAGTATAAGGAGATCTCTGCTGTTCTTCCCAGGTCTGCAGACTGATTTGGATGTACTTGTCATGAAATGTCATCTGCTTGGATACTCAACTGATTCCTCCTATTTAATTTCTACTCTTCTATTTAATGTTGGATTAATTACCATGCATCTCTGATTCAAACCTACTCAATAGGCCTGCCTCACTTGCTCCTGGCCTCCGTGTGCAGGACCCTGGGCTCCTCAGAGAAAGGTTAGAGGTTAAATCTGGTGCTAGATCAAGCATTCTGTGGAATTCAGGCAGCGCTCTCCTCATGGCCTGCCAGCAGCTTTTAGGGTTTTATTCTTATTCTTATTATTACTATTATCCATCCTTTGTTTGTTATCCACCAAGATACACAGTTTCTCTGAAACATTCCATCCTTTGCAGAGCTGCTCTGGTGAGGCCAGAGCTGCTGGCTGGGGGAGATGCATCCTTGACCGCCCTGGGTCCTGGGGGAGGTGAGTGTGCTGTTTGTTACCTAGCACAAAAGTGTACTCTCCTTTTCTGATGTTTTGTGCACCTATTCCAGCCTCTGCTCCCCTGATGAAATAAATCCACCCAGAATTGTGAAGTTAAGATAGGGGAAATTTACATAACGGAGTTGGAAATGTCATCTTCCACCAGAGTACATCAAGGAGCATCCTTTTGTACAGGTTGGCACAAGTAATGTATCCAGGAGGCAGTCACACGGAAGAGACCTGTGGTGCCACGCAGATTAGCAAAGTGGCTTTTGCGTCTCTGGAAGCGATGTTCACATTCGACCCAGGATGACGAGGGAAAAAGTTAATTTGATTTGATAGCTGAGAAGGTCACATGTTTGTTCAGTCTTGGCGCCAGCTGCCCCTCCCACAGCCCATTCTGAAGATGGTCCTTGTGCAGTGGTTCCGCACAAGCAGGGCTGGGCCCTGCCTGCTCCTCATGGAAGACCCCAGAGGCAGCACAGCAGGGCCAAGTGTGCTGGCTTATCTTTGTCTTGGAATGTTTCCTCCTATGTCATGTTTACAAACAAAATAAAACAATGCAAGGCCAAACAGGCCAAAAAAACAAAACAAAAACAAAAGAATCTCCTCTGTGAACCAGCACAATAAAGAGGGAGACAACAACCCAAGAAAAATTAAATGTTATCCATTCTTAGTAAAAGTACAACCTTGCTCTTGCCTGGCATTTGACATTGCTGAAGGTTTTGTCTTGATTACTTTCAATAAAATTCAAAGTAAGGATGACTGTCTTGGCTCACTAAGCAACAAGGTTTTATCACTAATTACAATTCTTTATTACCACTAGTTTAATAGGTTTATGATAGGTCATAAAACAATTCAGCATGGGAGTACATAAAAAGAATGGCTTCTACAGCTGTGACATCTTAATATCTATTCATTGTAATCATTTTATGATCGTTAATGGTAGTATTTTTTATTAAAATATGTACATATGCCTTTACATGGGCTGTGTTGCCACCAAAATTAGGAGGCGGAGCAAACGTCACATAAATATATGCTAAGATACTTAATGAGGCATTTTGAAAACTTCTATTGTCAAAAGCATGTCGACTACATCACGTGTGGAGTCTCATTATAGGTAATTATAATAAAATTATAAGTGCTATAATAATTCTAACCTTGAAAGCACAATAAAGGGTAACTGTATTTGCCTTCCTAGTCCACACATCTGAGGTATTTTCTTCATTAATTATATTTCACGTAAGAATAATTACATGTGTAAGACTGAAATTCCAAGGCATTTGCTAGGTCCTGTGAATGCCAGTCTTTTTGGAGAGAGTGAGCTTTCCTAGGCTTAATTATATTCCCACCTATAAACTTCTCTTCTATTTGGAGATAAGTGATCTGTAATTTACATGGCTTGAAAGAAGGTGTTTGTTGTTGATCTTCATTTTATTTTGTAACCCAATTAGTAAAGTAAATAAATTGGGAAAAGAGGAGCTTATCAGTTGGGTTTGCATCAGTACTATTTACGCAGCTAAGGCAGCCAATCATATGGTTTACCCATTTGCCGACCCCCTTCCCACCAAATAGCTGTAGTCTTCCTGAGCACAGAGGCTTGGAACAGTCAGTTGGAGAGTAAGACATTTGGAGTGGGATTCACATTCTCATTGTTTTGTTGACATTCAAAAATCTGTTTGTGCAATTACAATCTAAATATTTGATTCCATTTTTTTTAATGGCACAGGGACTATTATAGACCTGAATTCAGGAAAATTTTTGATTTGAAAGTGGATTGTGGCTTTTATTTTTGGATTGTGACTTTTGATTAAAAATTATTTGAGAATTTAAAACTATCACCAGGGTTACACTTTTGTTAATTATGTAGATAAAAATATATTAATATTTATCAAGCTTATTGGCTTTTCTCAATTCAGAGATGAGAGCAATTACTCTTTCTTGAACACTTTCTTAGGGTCACGTAGCCTCTACCCCTGCCCCAACACACACACACACACACACACACACACACACACATACCTCAAGGCACATAATTGTCATTAAATTTAGCTCCAGTTCTATGAATATGACCATAACCCTAGAGTCTATAGTTGCCCCTCCCCCACCTGGTGTAAGAATTCTGTTTTAGTGAGAAGCATTTTCTAAGTATTTTAGAACACTTTAGAATGCAAGATAAAAAGTAAAAGTGACAGATATTGCAGCAAAATGTTACTATTTTAAATTAATTAGACAGAATCCATTCAAATTATAAAGCATGGGGACACCCATTTTATAACTTTCAAGTATAGTAACTTAACCCAGTCCCCTCCAAAGAGAGAAGAGAGAGAGAGAGAGAAAGGAAGAAAAAGAAAAAGCCCTGTTGAGGTTCTCAAGGCAATAACTCTAGTGAATAGATGGAATGATTTGTAATTAGCATATAAATTGTATGCATGTAAATGATGCTTCTGAAAGGTATTTGAAAAGTTTATTTTCTTAAGTATTTCAAATCAGACCCCCTGCAACCTTGTTTACAGTACTGATTTGCACTTTCATGAAAAAGATTTGCAGTGCAAAGAAAAACTTCAGTCAGGGTCCTCCCTTCTCCCCCAACACCCCCTGCTTGTGCTTTATCACAAATTACAAATCAGTGGCATACAAATTAACGAGGTTTTTTACAGTATTCAGTCAAATCATGCAATAAAAAGCTTTAATTCAAACACTGGGGCTTAATTATTATAATTTATTTAAATGCAATGCAGTTTTGGCTAAATTTCCTAAGACTAAAATCAATATGTAATTTAAAGTTAATTTTAACATGGGGGAAGAGAAGCATCCTAGTTCTTCAATTGGGTGGCGGTAAATCTCACCCTTCTCACGAAAACAACCATTCAGTGCTTTATAGAAACACTACATTCAATGTGATAGGGAAGAGCCTGCTCTGAGCACAGAAAGGATACATGTCCCGTCAGATCTATGGAAACCCAAGGTGTGGACTAGTCACTAGACCACTGGGATCTGTGACCTCTGCAAAGACATTTGTTTAAGTAACATTAATAAATGATGATATAGTGGCCAAGCATTTGCATCTATGAAAGATGAGCAATGATAACTGATTGTATCCTACTCATGGCTGACACAAAATACAGGGCTGTTTTTCTTCAAGTCCTTGGATTTAGTCTGCGGTTCAGGCATTGCGAGGAATAGGAAAGTAACATGACCTGTATGCAAGAGATGCACCCCTCCAGTGTGAAATCTTTCACAAGCTATGAAGAGATTCATCCTTTCTTTGCTGCTGGCCCCTGGCATGGCATGCCAGCCTTCCCACCTTGATACTGCTGAAGCAGGTCACCTCCTTTGTCTGTCCAATCGATGTTCCCTCTCCAACCACTTTGAGAAATACTGGTGATAGCTTGTCTTTATCCATCAAAGACTCACTGGTCCCCTTTGTTATTTAGTTGGTTTGATGTGTCATTTCCAACTAATTCATTTTAAAAGTAAAAAAAAAAAAAGAAAAAGCAAATCCATGTGATCAAATTAAAATGGTTCAAGAACTAGTTTTTTGCATGATTTTAGGATACATTTCTAATAGTAGAATTACACCACCAGAAAGTTGTTAGAATTAAATTGTATTAGCTATTAGCAAATTCTCCCTCATAAACATTGTATCAAATATATAAGCCACCAACCAGATTCCAGAGGGGCCCCTTTTTTACAATCTGGTTGACCATGCCTGGGTGGTCATGGGGAGGTAAAACTTTTTACTCGTTTTGTTCTTAAATAGAAAGCAGGTATCTGAATACTATTTTAATTTGCATTCTTATAAGTAAATTGAGCCTTTTATTTTTTATATTTATTGACCATTTCTTTTCCCCTGTGAACTCAAAGTCTACATTTTCTTCCTCCTTTGTCCTCCAGTAAATTATCTATATTTTTCTTACTGGTTCCTAAAAGTTTTATATATATATAATGCCAGAAAATAACCCCATGTTCATGGTATTGGTAAACTGGTAAAATGAGGAGAATGACGTGGAACTGTGGGAATATTAAGTGAAGGAAGTGAGTGGAACATGACCCTGCTTAGCCTGGCTCAGCAGGGCCCACGTGCGTGTTTGTCGTGATTGGATGGTTCATGGTTCTCATGATTCTTCTACGGTCTTTTTTTTGGTCTTTTTTTATTTTTTATTTTTTTTGCCACTGTGTCCTCTGTGTTGTTAAAAAGATTAGCTGAGTAAATTTGAAGATTTCATTGGCTCTATTCAAGGATTCAGGAATCAGGAAGCATCCTATCTAGCAAAAAGAAAAGAGATCCGAGGAGCTGTACAAAATAGAAGGCTGTTAGAGGCAGAAAAGGGTGGAAAAAGAAAGTTAAAGGAGTGGATTATTTGAAGCAAGTTCACCTTCCCTTAGGACCATGATGGCAAACCTATGACATGCGTGTCAGCACTGACACGCATAGCCATTTTTGATGACACACGGCTGCATACCAGAGAAGTATGGGGCCACATGCCGAGAAGGACGTTTCATCCTCGGCTCCTGCACGGCCAGGTGCAGTAACTGAGGATAAAACATTTGCTGTAGTGTAGACACTCTGTGCCGGAGGTCTGTAGGCCAAAACAACAGAACTCCGGCACAGAGTGTCTAGTTCTGGGACTTCCGGTTAGGCCGTTTTTCTCAAAGTGACACACCACCCGAGCTATGCTTGGTTTTTTGGCAAATTTTGACACACCAGACTCAAAGATTGCCCATCACTGCCTTAGGGAAAGGCCAGGGGACTGTCAGGCAGATTGCCTCACTGGTGTCGATCAGGAAATTTCAGAGTGACTGCTTAAAGGTTAAATTCCTCGGAGAGACTGAAACTATAGTGAAATCAGGTATTGAAGTCTTGGTTTGCTGCTGTGAGGCTTAGCCCAAGTGTCTCTATTTTAGGCCTGTTGTCTTCTCTTTCTCATTCTTTTCCTCTCAACAATTCCTCACTTTTGACTCAACCTTTAACCTGAAAGTTGTGATCAAATTTTTAGACACTAGTGCCACTCCCAGCTGCCTCTGAAATTCTCATGGCCTTACTAATCCTCTGTATGGTATTCACATGGCATATTTTTGGCTACCTCTCTGCAAAATTCACAGGTCGCAACTCCAGCCTCACAATTTATTTTTTGTCAGACATTCTTGTAGTTTTGTTTTCTGACATCCTAGTCTTAAGGAGATCATTTGCTTGGTGGTTAATGGTTACAAACATGCATTTAAAGCCTTTGGGAGAATATAGAGACCCAGAGAAACTATCATGCTTATTAGAAGCAGGATAATTCCCAATGTCAGGTGTGTACTTTGAAGTCAAGGTCCCCAAGACCCAAACCAATCAAAATCAAATAAGTTGAAGAAAGGCGTTGTTGAAAAAGTCATCTGTTTTAAGCCAAGTGTCTTGCTCAGTGATCTTATGTAACCGAGTTTCAACTAACTTCTCCAGAAGGGTTAATCTAGATGTAACATGTGGTACAGCCACAGCAAAGACATTCCCCTGATCAGCTAAAAGACAATCAAGGGATGTCCTATTATCAAGAAAAGCTGTGGCCAGAGAGTCTAAAGATTTTTGTTAGATAGCTATTGCCTTAACAGTGGATTCTGTAATACCTTTCAGAGTTAAGGAGAGATTCCTGATCATAGCTTCACTTGTCCTTACTCTTGGCTGGAGGAGCAGTGATCTAATAAGGAGCAAGGATTTTAAATCATGGATGCTTCCTGATAATTTCCATTTGAGTCTGTGGCTCAGAATTGAAAACGTGACAGTGATAAAGGCTGATAAAATTTAGGTTTTGTAGACTACACAGGTGGGTTTATTCTGGTTCCTCTTGTCCTGTTTTCTTTTCTTTGTTCAGAGGCTGGACACAATGTTCTCTGGGTTTGGGTTGTTAGGCGGACACAGAGGAATGGAGCACCTGGGTTGAGGTATCAAAAATAATAGAGAGGGGATCACTTTTTTCGAGAGGAACTGAGGCACTGAAAGTCAGGGATAAGATGGTGATGAGAAGAACTATAGCTTTATCAGCATCCCGGCAAATTTAATGTTTATTTGAAGGTTGGGTTACTAACCTTAGAATGGCCTGGGAGAGCAAGGAGATAGGGTTCTCTTTGCAGGCCAATACCAGAGTAACAGGAAGAAATAGAAGAGAGGGTTGTATTTCATTATGGTGAGGAGTCTTGATCCAGCATCGTGGGAGGAAGCAGTCTCCAGTCTTCCCAGTCAATTTGATTTTGAGGTCTCCAGCTTGTGTACAGTCCCTAGAGGGTAAAGAAGCCCTTTCTAAATTGCTTATGGACCCAAAGTTCAAGTTTCTGCAGTTTGGCTGCCATTCTGGGTAGTGAAAAAGACTAACTATAGTCCTTTCCAAGGAGATTCAAGGGCAGTCTTTGTTTTTAATAATTTCAAACTCAGAAAGGTAAGAGAGAATTAGAAATATTAGGTTCGAGAGTCATGGCCAGATATGTAAGTAAGCTAGAAAAATTTGGGATTAAATCCAGTTTACCAGTAAGTGAAATCTCAAGACAATTAACAGAAGTAGAATCTAATATCTATAAATATGTGAACATAAGTTTTTCCTCTACCCCTCCCCCCATTTCTTTTTACCAAGGATGATCACAGCAAACCTAATTTATTTGCATTAACCTTAGCCTAATTGTTTTTACATAAGGGCAGCAAGAATAATAAATTGATTATGCAGGCTTTTTTTGTGTGTGTGTGTGTGTGACAGAGACAGAGAGAGGGACAGATTGGGACAGACAGACAGGAAAGGAGACATAAGAAAAATCAATTCTTTGTTCTGGCACCTTAGTTGTTCATTGATTGCTTTCTCATATGTGTCGTGACCAGGGGGGCTATAGCAGAGCAAGTGACCCCTTGTTCAAGCCAGCAACTTTTGGGCTCAAGCCAGCAACCATGAGGTCATGTCTGTGATCTCATGCTCAAGCCAGCAATCCCGTGCTCAAGCCAGATGAGTCCGTGTTCATGCTGGCAACCTTGCAGTTTTGAACCTGGGTCCTCTGGTCCCAGTTTGACTTTCTATCCACTGCGCCACTTCCTAGTCAGGCTATGTAAAGCTCTTTTTAAGATTGATTTGTAGAACTGAGTCAGCAAAGTACCAAACTTATTTTTTAAGGGACTTTATTGGCTCCATAAAGTCTACCTTAAGTTCCGTAAAACTTTCTGTCACATCTGAGTTTACACATCTCTCTCTCAGATACGATATTCTAGTGAAAGCCTTGGTAATACTGATTTTCAATTGTGTTCTGTTATAAAGAAAACAGATCCTTATTGAATGTATGCAAATAACTAACTATAGTGCCATAAAAATAACACTTAAGTGTTTCCGAATTCTGAGAGATCAGGGAGGAAAAGGAAATATTCCATCTCTGTCTACAATTTGCCGCACATCATATACAGCTTAAGAAAAGGGTTTTTTTAAACCTGGAACAACAAACGTGAGAGACCCAGCAATGTTTCAAACAAGAAGCCACAAAAATTATAGTCATCTTCTTCAGTTCATTTAATTCCAATGACTAATTTTTGTTCCAATTGAACAGACTTTTCAAAAATTAGTTTTGGAAATTTTTACCAGTTCCGTTTTATGATCTTAGTTTTCAGGAACTTATACTTGATGAAAATACTGTCTACAAATGTCTTTGAAGATGATACACTTTTCTGTGTATAAGCAAGTTGTGGCGACTGGAGTCCAGTAGGTGTTGCCTTTGTGTTCTCTAGGTGTGGTCTGTCTGCAGGCCCCTCACCCCCTCTGCCTATGCCTAGGGTGGTTGGGTATGAGCGTTGCCAGCGCCGGCCCACTGTGGCTTTTGCTGTGGTTTCTGCCTCTCCTCCGTGGGAGGGGCTGTCACTGAAGCCACAAGTCTTAGCACCAAGGGTAGAGGTGAGCACCTTTGCTCAGCTGCGGACTCAGCCTATTTCCAGACTTCCGCCCAGAACCCTCAGTCAGAGCCTGCTCGCCATAGTTTCACGGGTTGGGCGGGGCTTTTGACATGCTCTCAGCTGTGAGCGTTTGCCCGTCTGGAGATTTAGCCCCACCCTCGAGGCCAGGGCCCTCCTGCGCAGGGTCGGAAACCAAGGTTTATTGGGCCGGGCGTGTTTGCTGGCTTCCGCTCAGCTGCGGACTTCCACTCTTCCCGGACTCTACCCCGCCCCCGCGTTCGGAGCCCGCTCGTGCACGTGTGAATGCAATCCGCCGTTTCTCCAGCCGGGCGGGGATAGTAGCGTGAGCTCAACTGCGAGCTTCCACTTGTCTCGGGGTCTACCCCGTTCCCGCGCTCGGAGCCCACTCGTGCACGTATACTGGCCAGCCGCGGTTTCTCCGGCCCGGGGGGTGGGGGGTTGGTAGCGTCAGCTCAGCCGTGAGCCCCTGCCCGTCCCTGGTCCTAGCCCGGTCCCCGCGGTCAGGGCCGGCCTGCGCAGGGTTGTAGGGCAGATTTCTGCCCGTTCCTGGCCTCCCGCTTTGTCCCCGTAAGTGGGGTTAAAGGCAGGCCCGCAGCTGCCGGTCCGCTTTTGCGCGTCCCCTCTGACCCTCTGGGCTAGACCGAGCTCACACCGGCTTGGCCTTCGCCCACGCCGACAGAACCGCGTTTCAGCGTCCTGCCGCCCACCATACCCTTAAGCAGCTCTCAGCAGAGTAGGAAGGGACCTAATACTCCACACTGTAGGCCTGGGAGCTCCCTCACTTGTTTCACAGCTCAAAACTGTCCAAACGCCTCTTCTAGGCTCTGGGACTGCAGGCTGGGGCTTGGTTCCTGGGACCCAGGTCCCTCCCTCTCCGCCAAACTTTCCTCCCACCCCGTGGGGCTCTCCGGGCTGCCGTTTGCTCCGGGGAGCTGGGCAGCCCTCTTCGCGTTTTCGCTATTCCTACCAGTCTCAATGTGGCTTCTGCAGTGTTCCTTGGTTGAAGAGTCCACTTAGTTTAGTTCATAGTTGGTTTATCCAGATGATGGTTCTTTAAATTGCGTTATAATCCACTTTGCTTCTGGGAGTTGGAAGTTGGTACGTCCGCCTACTCCGTCGCCATCTTGCTTCCCCCGAAGATGATACTTTTGCAGGAACACTTTTGAAACCTAAAACGAGAAGTGCCACTGAGTTGTGAATTAGGAAATATTTTACTATATATTTAATTGCATGCTAATTTTTATGAAGTTGGCTGTGTCCATCTAATCCATTCTATGACCACATTATTCTAACAGGAGAGTCTGGGTTAGTTGGGGAGCTTGCCCATGCCTACCAATTTTTGTAGCCTTTAGCCTTTTGAGATATAATCTGGCAATAGTGTTTACAGCAGGTGCCCATTAACATCAACAGTAACTAGCAAATTAGGCATTAGAGAATGGAGTAAACCAGCAAGTCCCAGTGAGCGGGGAACTGCACTATGATTACAAACTAAGGGAGATTGCAACTGCCACGAGACATTTCCAGTGTAGAATCTGGAGACAGAATCAAAGGTCAGGGTTTAGATGTTACTGCAGACAGCATACCTCCAGCAGTTCCCAATGTGGAACTGGGGACTGGGGAAAGGACTGAACCAGCTGATCCCCAAAATGGGAACTGCAAGGTGGACTAGGGACTGAGGACTATGGGAAAGATCAGAACTAGGAGACCCCTCAAAAAAAGAATTGTGGACTGGACTGAGTTTACAACACAAATGGAAACCGGGACTAAAAAGATCAGAATGAAAAGGAACCTATCCATGGCCCTCAGAGATGGCAAGGAAGACAGAGAACTTATGGGTACCTCACCTGTGTTTCTCATTGTCCCCAAAGTCAACAACTGTTCACTTCAGATTTCACTGTTACCAACATGTCTCTTGAAAAACAAAATTCGACTGAGCAAATTTAATGATCTCATTGGCTTTATTCAAGGATTCATGAAACAGGTAACATCCCATCTAACATACAGAAAATAGATCCAAAGAGTTGTACAAAACAGAAGGCTTTTAGCAGCAGAAAATGGGTGGGAAGGAGAAATGAAAAGGGGATTATTTGAGGCAAGATCACCTTTCGTTAGGGAAAGGCTGGGGTTTATCTGGCAGATCACTGGTGTTGATCAGGAAATTCCATACTGACTGATCACATTCCTGGGAGAAGCTGAAGTCTTGGTTTACTGACATGGGGATTAGTACAAGTGACTACATTTGGGGCCTATTGTCTCTCTCTCTCTCATTCTCTCTTTCTGTGCTTGTGTATGTGTGCACATGTTTTTCACTGTCTCTCACTCGGTTGGATGTTTTTGAAACTTTTACCTTTTATAAGAGAACATATAAATACATTCAGTTATATCTATGTGAAATTCATTTGGAGATATGTGTAAAATAAGTTATTTTTCTCAGATTGATGAATGTTTTAATAGGTACCATTAAAACTCTCTTATTCTGCCTGACCAGGCAGTGGCACAGTGGATAGTGTTGGCCTGGGTTGCTGAGGATCCAGGTTCATGGGCTCACCAACTTGAGCATGGGGTCACTAGCTTGACTGCAGGGCTGCTGGCTTAAATGTGGGGCCATAGACATGACCTCATGGTCACTGGCTTAAACCCAAGGGTTGCTGGCTTGAGCAAAGAGTCACTGGTTTGACTGAAGCCCCCCAACCCCCGACCCCCAGTCAAAGCACAAATGAGAAAACAATCAATGAACAACTAAGGTGCCGCAGCTATGTGTTGATGCTTCTCATCTCTCTCCTTTCCTGTTTCTCTTTCCCTCTTGTGCTAATGAATGAATGAATGAATGAAAAAATAAAAGAAAGCCTCCTATTCTGTATGAGGATTGAGTGATTTTAATATTTCCTGATAGAAAGAGTATGAATAAGCCAAAATAAGACAAATATTTTTCTGTCCTTTGTGTCAGCAAAATGGAAAATAATATCTATTTTCTTTTAAAAACGGAAGTCAGAAATTCCATGGTGTTATTGCTACTTTTTGTTTAGGACTGTTGAAGTATCATGTTTGAGAGGAAAAAGTTGTTTTTATACCCTTCTAGATACTTTGGCTGGTCTAATAATCGCTTCACTTAAGAGAGGCTAACAAGAGAAAAACTAATTTTGTACGTATGGACCCCCCCCCACCACCACCACCAGATGTGGGATGTATCCAAATAGCAATCAGGTAATTGAGGCTTATATAACATGATGATCTAAGGAAAGAAGTGGAGTCTGGGGACACAAAAAAAGAGAAGGGACAAACACAGAAAAATGAAGGAGATCTTGGAAAACAAAATATTCTGGTAAGTCTCTTAGGTGAAAAAGTGTCTATGGTAATAGCTCTCTTCCTGATACAGGATCCCTTCCTAATGGAAATTTAGGCAGTTGAGGGGGAGTAGAGAGCTTTTCCTGAACTTGCTGAGTTTTAATCGGATGTAACTCAAAATAATCTTCATGCCAAAGTGACACATTTTGAGGTGGTCATTCTGCTCTCTTCCAACCATATGGTGAAGTTTGGCTGTTTGTAACTGTAAGGTATTTTTCCCCGCTGAGGAAGAAGAAAGGGGCGTAGCCACCAAGTGTGGATAAACAAAAGCTTTATTGAGTACAGTGCTTCTCGGCGAGATTCACTGGCCCTGGATATGGAGGCCAAGAAAATCGCGTGGAGAGACCACATGGGGCAAAATTTAAAGGTGGTTGAGCTAAAATGATGTGGCAAAATCTCACTGGCTGACAGACAGTCGCTCTTTTCCCAAGGAATCCTGGGAAGTTTCTTTTGGCTTGCATGGCTGTGGGTGGTTCTAACCAAAGTTCCCAGGACTAGTTTCTCACGTGACCTTCCCCCTTGCCCACCACCTTACAGTAACATCCTACAGAAAGGGAAAGTCTCCAATTTCTTACCTTATTGATTTGTCAGCAGGCACTGAAGGCAAGGCAATGGTTTCAGTGTCTTCCAGGATTCATGGTTCTCAATTGGGGACAATTTTGTCACCTATAGAACATCTAACAGTATCTGGATACATTCCAGTTGTTACATCTGGAAAGGGGGCTGCTCCTGGGATCTAGTGAGAGGAACCCAGGGATGTTTCTAAACATCCTACAAGGCATAGGACAGCTCCCACAACAAAGAAATGTCCAACCTCAAATGTCAACAGTACCAATGTTGAGAGATACTGTCTCAGATGAGAAGCTGCCATGGAGACAAAAAGAAGGTGAGACTTTATTCCCAAAGATTCCCCATGTTCCTGCAGAATCCAGGTCTTTCCCCTGAGGTTTCATAACCAGACAAACACCGTAGGTCCTGTTGGACATAAGCTCTCCCATTCAAAGTGTGTCTAACCAATCCTGCTATCTCCATCTTTGTTCTGAGCATTTCTGACAGTGCTGGGTGTTTGCCAATCTCTGACCCTTACTTTACAGCATTGCCTCATTGAGTGTCCCCAAGACAACAAGGCACGTGGAGATTTCTCTCAATATTAATGACCATCAATTCTCTTAAGAACTTGAAAGACTCAGATGGGCATTATTGTTTGTCTTCCTTTAGTATTAAAATGGGTTTAAATCTTTTAATTACATTTTAAATATTAATATTTTAAATATATGTGTAAATATGCATTAAGATTCTCAAACAGAAAACTTTCAGAGGCACACAGGATATGATATGTCTGCTATCTTGCCATCCTCCTGTTGTCTGGGGTGGGAAGAGACAGATTCCTTGCAGTATTGATAGGGACTAAATGAAACAGCTCAGAATGCACTGGGCCTTCTGGTTGGCCTGTAGAGAAACAGGCACTCCCGCAGTGACTGCAGGAGCCAGATATGGTGGCTGGATTTGGAGCAGAGCCAAAGGCTACTGCAATCCTGTTGTACCATGACAAGACCTTCCCTAAGGAGACCTCCATTTGTATCCATACAATCTTCTGTAAACTTAAGGAAAAGATTCCTTCACTGAGGGAGACACTGAGTTCTAGATCAGTAGTTTGTAGCCTTGATTCATCAAATTCAATTGTGCAACTTGGAAACAAAATGCCTACACCAAACTTCACCCCAGATCTTCTAAATTGAAATCCAAAAAACAGCATCAGAGTCATTCCTAGTGACCCTAATACTCAGACCATGTCAAGAGCTAGCCAACATCATTCTGTTTCCAACAGAGATTGCGATAGTGTATGTATATTTGCAAGTGTCAGTAAAAAACAGAAACAGATCATTTTCTAGTTAAGAATTGGAGGCAATGCCTGACCACGTGGTGGCGCAGTGGATAGAGCATTGGACTGGGATGCGGGAGGACTCAGATTCAAGACCCTGAGGACGTCAGCTTGAGCGCGGGCGCATCTAGTTTGAGCAAAAGCTCACCAGCTTGGACCCAAGGTCACTGTCTCCAGCAAGGGGTTACTCAGTGTGCTGAAGGCCCGTGGTCAAGGCACATATGAGAAAGCAATCAATGAACAACTAAGATGTTGCAACGGCAACAAAAAACTGATGATTGATGCTTCTCATCTTTCTTCGTTCCTATCTGTCTGTCCCTATCTATCCCTCTTTCTGACTCTCTCTCTGTCTCTGTAAAAAAAAAAAAAAAAAAGAATTGGAGGCAAGAGAGCAAATATTTTCTTCAATTTTGACTTGCTGCCTGTGGTCCTTTTTGGCCCAGAAAGGAGTTTTCACATCTATACACTCTGTTTAATCACAATCTATTATCACCTTGATTAATTTCCTGTCTGGTGGACCCACATGCAGAGCACAGGTGGTTGATGAAACAATTTTGTGGCCCTTTGATTCTAGAATCTTTGTGATCATTGCTGCCAAGATCCAGCCAGTCAGAACACTTAGGAGCAAATAGAGCAAATGTGTCTTTCACAGATACAGAGCAAGATTCACTCACATTGTGTCATGTCCCCTTGCTATGGGGGTACATTCTACATCCTACATTTCAGTGACAAAGACTCAGCCTTTGACAGTGGCTGGGAAAAAAAGAATCACTAAGTTTTTCTCTCTGACATTTTGTAAATGTATCACCTCCTACTCTTAAAATTGAAGAATAGTTTGTCCTAAACCATAACCATCCAAACACAGTAGTAATGTGACTTCTGTGTCATGTGGGAAAGAGCCATTGTGTTTCTATATGAGGAGTAGTTCAGACATATTTAGTAAAACTACTATTTTGACATTGAATCTAATGATCTGGCAACTCAGGTAGTTGTTTCTTTGAGGAACTCCTGGTCATTGGGCTGTAGAGTAACCACAGAGTGAAGAGGCTACAAAAAGAAGACCCTGTGATTCAGAGGACATTAATTCTAAGGATCCATTAAAATTATGGTGACACAAATCATCAAACACTTCCAGACAATTTTGTTATTGGGAGTTTGTTACCACTGCTAAGTCATTGCTACTGAATTATAGTGTGTTTCATGGGCCTACTTAATGGCCTCATGTGTCTGCTCATCAAATGGGTACCAAATCCAGTCTTGTGAAAGGCACTCAAGGCTCAGGTCACAGTGCATATGTTTTCACTATACTTCACTGAGGTTTTCCACCCACCCTTATGTCAAGAGATTTGCATAAGTCCTAAACCCTAGAAAGTTGTAATGAGGCAGAACTGGATTTCTTGTTATTTGATGAGTCTGAGTCTGGCTGGCTCTTTTCAGGGCTGCTGTACTACTGTGATTGAAACTCTCTTTTCTTGATTTCCAAATGCTACAAATCAAGGAAGAAGACTTGCAAAGCCAGATTTGGAGGAATTCCCTCTCAGTGTCAGCAGTGCTGGACCAACAGGTCAGGTAACAGGAACACCTTCCAGCCAACAGTTGCCTGTTCTCTATATAATGCCACTAGATTTTCAAAGTTGTTTCTAGAAAGTAGGTTTGTCTAATAAGAAGGAATGTTTGTCTTTAATTCTTTTGGTAAAAAGAAAACCATTCTAAGCAATATTCATGTAGGAGTATGTTTTAATTAAGATATTGCTAGTGCTAGCCTGACCAGGCGGTGGCATAGTGGATAGAGCATCGGACTGGGATGCAGAGGACCCAGGTTCGAGACCCCAAGGTTGCCAGCTTGAGCGCGGGTTCATCTGGCTTGAGCAAAAAACTCACCAGCTTAGACCCAAGGTCGCTGGCTCGAGCAAGGGGTTACTCGGTCTGCTGAAGGCCCATGGTCAAGGCACATATGAGAAAGCAATCAATGAACAACTAAGGTGTCGCAACGAAAAACTGATGATTGATGCTTCTCGTCTCTCTCTGTTCCTGTCTGTCTGTCCCTATCTATCCCTCTCTGTCCCTGTAAAATAAAAATAAAAAGATATTGTTAGTGCTATAGAAAATAAACTGCTAAATGTCTCATGTCTCAAACACAATATAAATTGATTTCTTGTTCATGTGACAGGCCAAACCATATGTTCTTCACCAAGAGATGCAGATTTGGCATTTTCCACACATGGCTTCCAAGGTCATCTAAGCTGAGAAACATGTGAGGGAGGTTTTTATGGGTCAGGTCTGGAATTGTCACCTACTTTTATCCACTCACATTCAGTGGGCTGAAGACCTAAATGCAGAGGAATCTGGGAAATGTAGTCCAGCCATGAGTGCAGAAAGAAGAGGAGACCAAATTTTGGTGAACTATCAATCTCTGCCACTGGGTGTGCGATTTAATTGGATAGAAACTTTTCTGCTTCCCATTGCCTCCTGTACCTGATACATAGTAGACACTCAGTAAATGTTTGTTGAATAAATAATATAGTGGAAATAGCATGGGCTTCAAAACCAAGAAGAAAAAACATTGGAGAAGGCAACATGAGAGAGTGCCATGTCCTCAGCAGAATGGCTATATGAAGAGCCAGATTGGGTGGCTCCATGCTGCTCCTGGGTTCTTCCCACTTGTCAGACCAGACACAAGGTGTGGGCGACTAGGGAGCCTGGAGGTGCAGTGCTCTTAGGAGAAGTCAGGATCAGTACTCTGGGCTCCTCCTCTGCCCACCTTTTCTCTCCCAAATGTCTTTCACCACCTGCTCCAGCCCTTTTCTGCCTGGGCCCTGGGACAGACTCTTCCCATAAACTTCTCAGTTTCTTTTTGTTTTGTTTCCCCCATAAGTGGGGCAGGATAGCTGGGAGACTGGGGTTGGGTTTTTTCCTTCCCTCAGGTCAGTTGGACTCTGATTAAACCCCAGCACATTAGGTGGGACCATTTATTTTGAGAGCAAGCCTTATTAAAAATAAATTATTCTAGATACATTTTTAAATAACCATTTATTTTTTGCTCCTCCTGCTGGGAGTTCAAGGGATGTTTCTATAATCTGAGGATCTAAAAGAGCTCCTAGATGTTAAACTCACAGAAGTGTGGTACCCCTATGACTGAGTGACCCCTACCCCTAGAGCTTTCATTTCCCAAACCATCCATACTGAGCCTCCAGTGGTTTGTCAGGTGCAGTCTAAGTTCTCCTGCCCCATACTGGTTTCAATCTCAACTTCTGCTTGTAGGTTTCTGCTTGAGATTTCTCTGTATCTGCCTTTCTGTCTTTTTAATTCTGAGGAAGAAGTTTTCCCTGTGCCTCATTTCTTTGATGAATCTGAAAAGAAGTATTGATTTTTAGTTTTTTAGCTTCCTTTCTTGTGTGAATGGGAGTGAGGACTTCCAAGATCATTGTGTGTTGGGCTGAAAATAAAAGTCTTTTGCCCTTTTTAATGCATCTCTAAAACCTTGTTCTCAGGAAAGGGTATCCTGCTCATTCATTCAGTTATTTACTCATTTATTTCTTCTGTACACACTCACTGAGCTCACCTGTGTGTTGGGCTCTAGGGCACCCAGGATCTTGACCCCAAAAGAAGACAGGATGTGATCATCACTAGAGTCCAGTGGGGTGCTGTGTGAAGGTTAGAAGGAGTTCTGAGACTGAAGCGAAGCCAATGATGTATGTGTGTTAACTGATGAATCCCTGCTTGGCCACTAAAGACTGAGTCACAAATGCATATGTACAGGAGAAAAAATTTCATGGTAAAATAATGTTTGGGTGGACTTTCAAGTGAAATGAGTCTATAAAGAAGCTATTTTCAGGGAAAAGCGAGAGGAGAATCTTCGTAAGCCTTGAAATAGCTTTTAGATACATGAATACTAGCATGCAAATATGTTTTAATGCCTTTTTATTTGTGAGCAGCCTCCATTATAAAAACAGGCATAGAGAATGTTTTCCTGGTAGAAGAACTTGATTTCAGTGCATCTGAGGCATCTGTGTGTAGAAATAAAATTGCATCCACTTTTTTTTGCCTCTCCCACTAAGAACTAACCAGTTTCTTTCTTTCTTTTTCTTTCTTTTTTTTCTTTTTTTACAGGGACAGAGAGAATCAGAGAGAGGGATAGATAGGGACAGACAGACAGGAACAGAGAAAGATGAGAAGCATCCATCACTAGTTTTTCATTGCCATCGCAACACCTTAGTTGTTCATTGATTGCTTTCTCACATGTGCCTTGACCGCGGGCCTTCAGCAGGCCTAACAACCCCTTGCTGGAGCCAGCGACCTTGGGTCCAAGCTGACGAACTTTTTGCTTACGCCAGATGGGCCCGTGCTCAAGCTGACGAGCTCGGAGTCTCGATCCTGGGTCTTCCGCATCCCAGTCCGATGCTTTATCCACTGCACCACCGCCTGGTCAGGCTAACCAGTTTCTTTTCTTTTCTTCTTTTTTCTTTTATTTTTCTTTTGGTGACAGAATCAGAGACAGAGAGAGGCCCTGATAGGAACAGACAGACAGGAAAGGAGAGAGATTAGAAGCATCAATTCATTGCAGCACCTTAGTTATGCATTGATTTATTTCTCATATGTGCTTTGACCGGAGGGCTACAGCAGACTGAGTGACCCCTTGCTCAAGCCATTGACCTTGGGCTTAAGCTGGTGAGCCTTGCTCAAATCAGATGAGCTCACACTCAAGCTGGTAACCTCAGTGTCTCGACCCAGGTCCTCCGTATTCCAGCCCGATGCTCTATCCACTGTGCCACTGCTGGGTCAGGCTAGCCAGTTTCTTTATTTTCAAAAAGAGGAGAGGCCAGAGTGGTCATCCTTGCTGGATGTAACCTTCTTTGAGTGAAAATATTAGTCTCTTTATGCAGGTGCTGGTCCCATGACTGTCAGCTCAATTTACATACAGCTTAAGTTTCCAAATCTCTATTTAATTGATTTCTTTTTTCAGGTTGACCTGAATAATACTCAGTATTACTGTATAAGTTTCTGGCAATCAAGGAGCTACTTCACAAAGTTCATTTTGTATTACTCCTAAGCATATATGGTGGAAATTGTAATTCCACAATTAGGTCACTATTTAGTAGTTCTTGTATTTTGCACTTTATTAATTGCATTAAATAATTCTAGCCTGTAAGCAATTTAGTTTTATTAAAATGATATTCGCCCCCCCACCACCAACAACAACACCTAACTTCTACCCAGGGTACAAGAAAAGAGTTGGGAGATTAGTTGCTACCCACAGCACAGTAATGAATCCAGCTTACATGAAGCTCTTAACCACTGTTGGTCAGCAGGATTTGCATGCTGCTTGTTCTGTCCAGAATGACTATAGGTGTGTAGGTAATAGGTAGTAGATGTTCACTAGCTTCTCCTCTGCTCATTTGGTTCACAGGAGCTGAATATGCAGTAGACTGACATAGTTCAATCATTACCAACCCAAGTGGGGACCAGTCTCATGCCTTGGCTTCATCACCATGCTGTTTCATTTTCTTCAATTGTGCTGCTAATTTATGTAAATATATTCTATATGTTTTGTATTGTGTGTAGTACACATAATTTCTGTTATGTATAATAAACATATAATTTTGCTTCTAAAGGCCAAACAATTTACATATCATTGGATAAGTTGATTTATGTAAATATATCACAAACATTTCCAATGATATACAAATCAAATGTCCCATAGGAGCAAAATTATATGTCTATTATACATGGACTTCTTCAGAAATAGTGTGGAAAATTGCCGATAGAATAGACATGAGGTGGTCAATCGTTCCTTTCTCCTATGTTCGGTTTCTTATATTTTAGCTTTTCTACAGGACAATAGAATAGCAACAAGATGGCAAACTGGGGGCACAAAATGCTCTTTAAATTTTCACTTAGTGGTCCTAGTTAAAATTCTTAGGATTCCTTGGTCACTCACCAAGTTCAGAAACTAGTATATTATGTTGTCTTTTGTAACCAAGTACTGAAAGTGCAACCTAAATTGTGTATAAAAGGTGAAAAATAAAATCTACAAGGTCTGGCCATAAGGCTTTTTATAATGTTTGTATATCTATGTGTTTTTAAATTTACTAGAGGGTGGGAGGGGTTGATTGAAATGGGAAGCAAAGAATTTTGGGGAGAATAGGGATGTTTGAAATGAGGGAATGTGTCAGGAACCTATGGCTCGCGTGCCAGATGTGGCTCTTTTGATGGCTGCATCTGGCTTGCAGACAAATCATTAATAAAAAAATAATAACATTAAAAATATAAAACATTCTCATGTATTACAATCTATTCATTTCCTACCACTCATGTTCATGGTTGCGGGTGGCTGGAGCCAATCACAACTCTTCTCCAGGACAACACCAAATTTTTATTGGATAATGTGTAATGTACACAGGTAGTTGTATGGCTCTCATGGAATTACATTTTAAAATATGTGGCGTTCATGGCTCTCTCAGTCAAAAAGTTTCCCGACCCCAGTCTAAATCTTGACTGCAATAGTGATTGTCTGAGTGTATACATTTGTCAAAACTCATTGAATTATACACTTAAAATGGGGATATTTTGCTACATGAAAATTATAGGTCAATGATGTTGATTTTCAAAAGAATCTCCATGTCTCTCTAGTTAATTTTTGAAGCTTACTGAAAGTAGTTTTAAAAGACTTCCACAACCCTTCAATATTAGCAAAATTCAAACTCAAGTAAAATAAAACTTTTACTTAGAATTTAGAATCTCACCAATGAGATTCAGTTCCTTATATAAATAGAATTTAGCATTTTCTGCACAATCTACATGTCCTCGAAACAAGATAAGCTTCTGACCTAATGGGAGAGGCAGTGTAGAAAGTCAGCTCTCCTGATAATCCCTTCTGCTTTGCCTGCAAAGACCTCCTCTGCAAGACCCCATCCAGGTCAGAAAATCTGAGTTTCCCAAGCAACACTGGAGGGACAATGTGGCAGCACCAGCAGACAAGGATACTCAGCCCCAGTCTAATCCTTCTTCATTCCAAGTCTTACTTGACCTTGACTGATCCCTAACCCTGCCATTTTTTTCTAATCCATATGTTTAGGCCCCAACTGCTGTTTACACCTAATGTCAAATCATCACGTGCCTGTAAATATAGTAATATAGCTCAAAGCCCTGGAAGGTTTTCTGGACGTTTGTCCCAACTTGCTTGAACTGATAAAACTGAAGCATCATATGAAATCTGCCCAGAAGAGAGGAAGGCATTGTCCTTCCCTCTTATTCTTCCAAGGAAGCAAGACCATACCTAAAACACCTGCTGTGTGCTTTGTTTCAGGAACAAGTCCTTCCAGAGCTCAGTGTAGATTCAGTGCTCAATGGCCTTCCTGGGAAAATCATACTGCTTGGAGCTAATGTCAGAGGGCCAGTTCTGACCATGTTAGAAGTGGTGGATTTTTTTTGTTTTGTTTTCTTTTTTATAGAGACAGAGAGAGAGAAAGAGAGAGTCAGAGAGAGAGGTATAGATAGGGACAGACAGGAATGAAGAGAGATGAGAAGCATCAATCATCAGTTTTTTTGTTCCCGTTGTGACATCTTAGTTGTCCATTGATTGCTTTCTCATATGTGCCTTGACTGCGGGTCTTCAGCAGACTGAGTAACCCCTTGCTGGAGCCAGCTTTAGGGTCGGTGGCTAAAGGGGAAGGTCACGTGAGAAACTCAGACCCCGGACTTTTGGCTAGGACCGCCCACATTCCAACCTCCCCTCCCCACTATGCCTCTAACCAGCAGAAAGTAGCCAGATGAATAAACAGCACCCTTATTCTATTTAACAAAAAAGGCTGGAATGTAGGGTCGGTGGCTAAGATGGAAGGTCACGTGAGGAACTCAGACCCCGGACTTTTGGCTAGGACCATCCACATTCTTGTGCGCCACAACTAAACTTCCCAGAGACCCTTGAGAGAAGAGCAACCATCCGTCAGCCAGTGAGATTTCGCCATGTCATAATAGCTCGCCCATTCTAGAGGACCCCTTTAAATACCTCTCACGCAGTTTAATTCACGTGACTCCCCTAGCCTCTGACTCCGGGGCTAGGGGACATCATCGGGCAGGATGAATGGTACTTAATAAAGTCTCTTATTATTCCACACTTTATGGCTTTCAGCTCCCCTTCCTTCTTTCTCGGTGGGGAATAGTACCTTATATTTTGGTGCCGAAACCCGGGACCCAGGAAGGAGCTAGAAGTCTGCAAGGGACTGCTCCTTTCCCTGTCCCCTTCGAGAAAGAAGCAGGATTTCAGGATCTCTGACCATTCACCCACTTCGGCTCATGGTGCGGTAAGTCTCCTGCCTCCAAACTTTCCTCAGTTCTTTCTGCCGAGACTCCCTGTCCGAAACTGTAGCTACATCAGGGAAATCTTCTTCGTCCGAGTGCATGTGTGTCTGTTGGACACATCCTGAGCACATCTACTTTACCTATCCATCCATGGCCAGAGCTTGAGTTGTGGGATGCCAATTCTCAACTCTGAGCACTCCAAGGACTGAAGACGGTCATGGGGGCACAGGAATCCCAAAACACTCCAGGAGTTGCCTTATTCGAAATCTCTCCCACCCTAAAGAAGAGGAAACTGTTCTTCTTCTCCACTCTGGCCAGGCCACAGAACCCACTGGATAATCGGACCAGGTAGCCTCCTGAAAGAACTTTTGGTTTTAACACCCTCACCAATTTAACTATCGCCGAAAAAGTTGGGAGCTGCTCGGAGATCCCTTTACATTCAGGGCCTCTAATTATTCGTACTCCTGTCCTTAATCTCTGTGCTGCCTGTTTCATTGCTCAGGCCATTTTTTGGCGAGAGGAAACCTCCATTCCTAATCTTTCCTCCTCCATGGACTCCCAACTTTCTCTCTCTCCTGCCTGACCCCCAGGGGTGCCCCTCTCTCGGGACCTCTTTCACTTGATTCTCTTCTCTCCAGAGAGCCCCATCCCCTCCCTTAGCAGAATCCTGTTTCTCATTCACTTGCAAATACCAGTCTCTCTTTCTCTTCCCCTGCTGGCCAGGGGCCCCTCCCTTCTCCAGTATGTTCTTAAACCCCTCCTCCATCAGGCCATTCTCTGCCTATCATTGATTCTTACAATGGTTTGCAGGACCCCCAACCCCAACCTGCTTGCACGAAGTTCTGACCCTGTCCTGCCACTGGATCCAGCATTTCCAGCAGAATCTGAGGGCTGGGCTCCCTAGGAGCCCTCCTTCTTTTATTTTTTACCCCAAACCCCTATCCAGGACCTATAAACATAGCATTTAAAGTTTTCAATGGTTGCGGCTAGTAGAAAAGGCCAAGGCTGTTCTCTAGGCCCACATGCAGCAGAAGGTAACACTCCAAACCCAGGCTCTTGTTGTAGTTGTAAGGCCAGAAGAGAAAGGCACAGGAGGTGCCCAGCCCAAGTCTGGACCGCAAAGAGGAATCCCACCAGCAGCTTGCTTTAAGTGTGGCAAGTAGGACCGCTGTGCACCACAGTGTATCTGCCCGCGTCTGCCCACTGAGCCCTGCCCTAACTGCAAGCAGCGTGGTCACTAGCGGAGCGATTGACCCTTTGGGCAGCAGGCTCATCCTCAATGTCTCTATGTGGAGGACAAGCCGCCCGAATGGGAGGCCAATCCAGCCACGTTGGCACATCGCTCAAACTCCTAGGACATGGCCTTGACTTGGAGAACCCAGGGTATGCTGCAACTATTGGGTAAGTCCACTTCATTTCTTGTGGACACGGGAGCTGCCTTCTCTGTTTTGCTACCACACTCTAGACCTCTAATTCCCTCACAGGTCTCGGTTATGAGAATGGATGGGACCCCTTCGTTTTCTCTTCACATACCTCCCCTGACATGCAGTTTGAACGGAGTCCTCATTTTTGCATTGCTTCTTAGTTATGCCATCGTGCCCCGTACCCCTTCTGGGTCGAGACATTCTTTACAATCTTGGAGCCACTATCCAGCTGACAGCATCTTCCCACTTACTCCTACCATTCCTCACTACCAAGAGCTTCCCCATAATCAATGCTACCTTCATTTCTAGCCATGTCTCTCGTCTCAAGCTTGCTCCCATGCAGGACCACTGGGAGTCAGAACCACTGGGCCCTACTCATCTGCAGCTCACAAAAAGGATGGGGCCTGCAGATCCTGTTGCTCCTGTCCCTCCCACCAGGAACCTTCAGAGTGAGCTGAAGCAGGGAGCAATGCTGTTCAGTAGGACTGGCCTGATGAAAAAAGCTTTAGTTTCCTCAAATGTCTGCAAGAAAAATTAAGCAAGAATCTCTCCTCCTACAACCCGCTTAACTCCTAATGGCAGGCACCCATTCTCACCTCGGCTGTCCCTATCATGAATCCTCTTCTAATTATCAACGTATAACTCATATTTGTCTCTTTTTAAAATTCTTACAGAACTGCATCTGCGAAGTTTCTCAACTCATGATCAAACTGATGTTCCTCCTGACACCCCTCAAAGCCACCACCACCTGCCAACCTCCCTTCCCCACTATGCCTCTAACCAGCAGAAAGTAGCCAGATGAATAAACAGCACTCTTATTCTGTTTAACAAAAAAGGCTGGAATGTAGGGTCGGTGGCTAAGGGGCAAGGTCACGTGAGGAACTCAGACCCCGGACTTTTGGCTAGGACCATTCACATTCTTGTGCGCCACAACTAAACTTCCCAGAGACCCTTGGGAGAAGAGCAACCATCCGTCAGCCAGTGAGATTTCACCATGTCATAATAGCTCGCCCACTCTAGAGGGCCCCTTTAATTTCTTTTTATTTTATTCATTTCAGAGAGGAGACACAGAGTGAGAGAGAGAGAGAGAGAAAGAGAGAGAGAAAGAGAGAAAGGGGGAAGGAGCTGGAAGCATCAACTTCATATGTGCCTTGACCATACCAGTGCAGGGTTTTGAACTGGAGACCTCAGTGTTCCCAGGTCAACGCTTTATCCACTGCGCCACCACAGGTCAGGCTTTTCCTTTTTTTTTTTTTTAAATTTCTTTTTATTTTATTCACTTTAGAGAGGAGACAGAGAGAGAGAGAGAGAGAGAGAGAGAGAAAGGGAGGAGGAGCTGGAAGCATCATGGAAGCATCAACTCCCATAGAGGACCCCTTTAAATACATCTCACACAGTCTAATTCACTCGACTCCTCTAGCCTCTTACCGCGGGACTGGGGGACATCCTTGGGCAGGATGCGCGAAACTTAATAAAGCCTCTTATTATTCCACACTTTGTGGCTTTTTGGCCCCCTTTCTTCTTTCTCGGTGGGGAAAAATACCTTACACCAAGACCTTGGGTCCAAGCTGGTGAACTTTTGCTCAAACCAGGTGAGCCCCCGCTCAAGCTGGCGACCTCGGGTTCTCGAACCTGGATCCTTTTGCATCCTAGTCCAACGCTCTATCCACTACGCCACCGCCTGGTCAGGCAGAAGTGTTTTCAAGTATTGTCCATCTTCCCATTTGAGTATGATCTCCATGCAGACAGGGCTCCAGGGCTAGTTTTTCTTCTTGCTGTATCCCTAAAACAGTGTCTGAACATTGTAGGTGCTCAAAAACACACAATGAATAAATTCAAATGTAAATATTGATATATGGGTATGTGTATATTCAGGTGTATTTATCTATATTTAGGTAGATGGTCATTGCAGGACAGGCATATCTGTATGGATAGTGTATATGTCTCTGTCTGCCTCATTGTCTTTGCACAAGCTTTCCACATTTCCTGGAGCGAGCACCACACCCTCACTTCCCTTCAGGGTTGCTTCTCATTCTTCAGGTCTCAGTTTGAATTTCAAGTGCTTACAGTCCAGTGTAAGTGAGGGCCCTTCTTCCTCATGCTTCCATTGCGGTGCCTTGCATAGTTGTATTTATGCATGGTTTGTGTGACAGCTCCATCTTTGTCTTTCCTGGTGTCAGCTCCACTGCAGAAGCCCTTTTTCTAATGCCTGGGACTGTATGGAACCACGTCCTAGAATGTGTTGAATGTAAAAACTACATTTCCTTTACAACAACATTTGAAATTCGGCCAGTTTGAACATTTTTAGAAGTTTTAATAAGCTCTTTGCTACTTCTTGAGAGCTTTATTGTTTTCTTGGTAAAAAACATATTCAAAGATTTGTTATGATGGGGGGTTGAATACAAAAGATAAACATCATGGTCAGGCTCATGGCTATTTAAAACTAAAATCTCAGAATCCATTTGAAGAAGTCTTGTCAATCTCAAAACTATTGATGTGGACTAGATCATTCTTTGTCATTGGGGCTATTCTGTGCACTGTTGGACTTTTAGCAGTGTCCCTGACCTCTGTCCACTAGATGCCAGGAGCACTCCCTGCCCTCAGGTATGACAATTAAAAATGTCTCCAGATGTGGCCAAGTGTCCTGGGGAGGACGACATTCACCAGGATAAGATCTTCTGATGTGGAATTCATCATGACTAGCCTGCTTCGAGGCATTGATTGATCACTTGAGTCCCTCCAACTACACCAAGGTTTACATACACAAGCATTTACATACAAATGTTCTACATTGGTCAGCAAACTCATTAGTCAACAGAACCAAATATCAACAGTACAACTATTGAAATTTCTTTTGAGAGCCAAATTTTTAAACTTAAACTATATAGGCAGGTACATTCCTTATCGAGGTAGTGCCTGCACATGGTCTTTTGTGGAAGAGCCACACTCAAGGGGCCAAAGAGCTGCATGTGGTTCGCGAACTGCAGTTTGCCGACCAGGGCTCTATACACACACACACACACACTTTACACACACATTCTCTACACATACACATTGTATATGCACTTTTTACATGTCATCCTTTGGATATTCTGCGCTACACTCCTACTAAGTATAAAGGCTTATGTCTTATACATATTTTTTCTTGCTGGTGTATTTGAATGTCTCTAAATTTAACAACTTGGAAGTTTATAGCCTGAATGAGCCATAAATTCTTCCAATACAGTTGGCTCTTGTATGTCTATAAGGACTCATTGTTTCCATGTTAAAGATGTTACGGAGATGTGCTGGAATTCCTGAAACTGTCTGGGCACCCCTGTCCTCACTCTGATGATCCAAAATAACTTTGTGAACATTGGGGAAAACCACACTTGTTTGGAAAGAAAGCCGACTAAAGAGATACTTTAAAATAATAAAGGGGAGGATGTGGATAAGGGACAGGAGGTTTAGCTGGGCAGGCCCTGGGTAGGACCCCTGTCAGGACCATTTGATAAATGGAAGGCCCCAGAGGCCTCCGTATTTGTTTAGCGCTCTGGTTCTGCTACAGCTGCTCACAAAACCGGCATTGAAGTGTCTTCCATGAAACCATAACATAACCTGACACTGATCAGCCCATAGGGCATTGCCCAGAGAAAGCCATATTGTTCTGCTGGCCTGGCTGGGCCCTGTGTCCTGAGAGGGGAAGCTGAGCGAGACCCGTGGAAGACTTTCCAGCACGTTTGGAAAGACTTGGCCCCATCCGTCAACACTGCCTAACACAGGTGGGAAAGCACAGCGGCTTCCTCAGTCAGCTTCTTTGTCCTTTCTCATTCATTCTCAAATCCAGAGATGTGCCACCCAGATCTTCCCAAACCTGAGCTTCTGGTCTGATGTTGCTTGGGGCCAACCACAGTGAGAGCTTCATTTTTGGGGTCTGCCTGAGGCTTGACATTGGGATGTCTATTTTCCTAGTCTGGGGATAATCATGACCACCTGTGACCTCATCAGGCATTGAGGCCACACCCAGGCCACCAGAGCTGCCCAGCCTGTTTGCTAATGGTTTTAAACTGTTCTTTCTATTTCTTAAGGATAAAGAGTATTTCGAATGTTACTGGAGGTACTTAATTATGTTATATTTTAAACAGAGGCAGCTAGAAAAATCATTATTAAGTTACTGCATGAAACTTTGATCAAAGGATTTCTTCAGAGTTTTGTGAATAAAGAACACATAAGGACTTTCATGAATTTTAGCAAATTCTACTCTACAAACGTCTGGTGTTTGGGATTATAATTGCATTATGTGAATATATCATGAGGTGAGTTCCCACCACTGTTAACACCATTTTTACCTCTCATAACTCTTTTTTTAAAATAACCTTGACATTTTTATGATTGTAGTATTATTTTTAATTGTTGTAGAATAGATTTAACATCAAATTTGCCATTTTAACTATTGGCAAGTGTACAGATCAGTAGTGTTAAATATATTAACATTGTTATACAGCCATCACCATCTTATTTCCAGAACTACTTTTTATCTCACACAGTTAAATTTTATACCTATTAAGCACTAATTTCCCATCCCCATCGCAACCCCTGACACCCACCCTACTACCGTCTGTCTCTATGAATTTGATCACTCTAAGCCTCCCATATAAGTGGTATTATACAATATTTGTCTTCTTGTGACTTACTTATTTCACTCAGCATAATACCTTCAAGATGCATGTATGTTGTGGTGTGTTATAGAATTTTCTTTCTTTATAAAGCTGAATAATATTTCATTGCATGTACAGTGTGGGGTGAAAAGTAGGTTTATAGTCGTTCATATAAAAATAAAATAAATAATAGATAATAATACAAGAATAAACTCTGTTTCATGTACTCACAACTGTAAACCTACTTTTGCCCCATTCTGTATATACCACATATTGTTTATCTGTTCCTCCATTGATGGACATGGGAGTTGCTTCCATTTTTTGGCTATTGTGAATAATGCTGCTATAACATGTATGTACAAATATCTTTTTGAAACCTTCTATTTAATTTTTTTGAGAGCCCAAAAAGTGAAATTGCTGAGTCATATGGCAATTTTATTTTTAATTTTTTGAGAAACTGCATCATTTTGTCCATTTTAAATTCCTATCAATAATGCACAAAGATTTGATTTTCTCCACATCCACACCAACACTTGTTACTATCTGTTTTTAATAATAGCTATCTTAGGACAATATGGTCGTTACTGGCACATGTTCTGTAGGTACTAGAAAAGAATGTATATTTTGCTGTTTCTGGATGGAGTATTCTATAAATGTTAGGTAGATTCTGTTGGCTGTAATGTTGTTGAGTTATTTTATATTGTTCCTGACTTCTGTACCAATTGTTTTTTAGTTGTTTTATCCATTGCTGAAGGAGGGGTCTTGAATTCTTTAACTATAATTATTCTCAATTTCTCTATATATTTCACCTTTGATTTCTGTCAGTTTTTTATTTACATATTTTGTAGCTCTGTTGTTGGTGCATAGACATTTAAAATTGTTATGTCTTCTTGATGGATAGACCCTTTTATCATTAATTATATAAGTTAACCTTCTGTCTCTGTTAACTTTCCTTACTCTGAAGTCCATTGATATGATTATCAATATAATCACCCACATTTGTTTTCCTTTGATTATTTTTTTATGATTCACGTTTTTCCATTTTGTTTAACCTGCTTATATTGTTATTATTCCAGTGATTTTCTTGTACATACACAATTGGCTCACTTTTTTAAAAAATAATCCACTCCACCAATCTTTGTCTTTTAATTGGTGTGATCAGAACATTTACATTTAGTGCAATTAATATGTTAAGGTTTAAGTCAGTTATTTTATTTCTCTTGTCCTAGAGGCAATCCACCAATCTTTGTCTTTTAATTAGTGTGATTAGAACATTTACATTTATTGCAATTAATATGTTGAGGTTTAAGTCAGTTATTTTATTTCTCTTGTCCTAGGGGCAATTATGTTTTGGTGTTGTTCCAATTTTTAATTTTTATTGACACAGAATTGACACGTAATTAATATACAAAATTATACTAGTTTCAGGTAAACAATATGATTTAATATTTATTCTGTTTATATTGCAAAGTAATCACCACAATAAGTTTAGTTAACAGCCATCACCATACAAAGTGACTTTTTTGTGTGTAATGAGAACTTTTAAAATCTACTCTCAGCAACTTTCAAATATGGCATATAGTATTAATAACTATAGTAACCACACTGTACATTCTAGCCCATGACTTACTGATCTCATGACTGTAAGTGTGGACCTTTGACACAATTCATGCATTTCATGTGTTTTATTTATTTATTTTTTAAATGAGGAAAACAATGTGTCTAGGTTGATGGGAATGATCCCTTAGAAAAAAACAAGTGAAGCAGAATATCTGTTATAATTTGCACTCTGTTAGAATTACTCGTGTATGCACAATGTGCTCACATTTGATGGCACACCCTTGACTTTACTGAGCTCAGAATCTACTGCAGAACTTCATGTAAAACAGTAAATTAATATTTGTGAAATTAAACTCAATTCAAACAACACTGCTCTTCAAGTTGGGCATCAAAACAAGTGTGCATGTTGGAGCCCAGGACAATAAGTGAGTCAGAGGGCAGCTGATAGCTGAGCCCATTGTGTGTGAGAAACTTTTGCAGTTGGTGTTTTCAGCTGGATGGGTAATTTCTTGACAGTATGGGAGTATGAGTAACTCCTTCAAGATGTAGAATAGGTATATGTACACTCTTTGGCTTGAGATGTGATGTGAGCATATAATCACTGAACAACAAAATGTAAATATGTCAAAAATTGTTAAGAAATGAATTGTTTTTCCTGGATAAATTTTGAGTGAGAATAGTGCTACCTTGACAACAGATTCTGTGTGAGGATTTATAGGGTCTTACTGTTGCTTCAGAACAGCGACACACATTTTTGCTTTTGGAGAAAAACATTTTCTTCCTCATTAACAGCCGTGTTTAGCAACAGGTGAGTAGGACCAGCATCAGAATGAAAGTTCCCAGTGCTCGGCATGTGTTGTCACACAGTTCATGAAAAAGTCATTAGCTGGCTGCCCTTTCTCTTTCCTTGTCAGGCTGCATCATGTCATAAATATCGTCACTTGTCGAGCAGGATATCAATCTATCCAGGTAGTTCCCACTTCCTGTCTCAGGCCATATGTTTCTGTTATTTATGTCAAG
Source organism: Rhynchonycteris naso (assembly GCA_037038555.1). Classification (NCBI taxonomy): domain Eukaryota; kingdom Metazoa; phylum Chordata; class Mammalia; order Chiroptera; family Emballonuridae; genus Rhynchonycteris; species Rhynchonycteris naso. Next base: position 247,470,972 of record CM072995.1, read on the forward strand.
AAAATGGCATTTACACAATTGCTCTGGTTGTTGACAGAAGTTTAGCTCCTCTGATAGAGCTGGGTGTGTGGCCTGTGCTTAGCCCCATAGATAATATATGAGCTGGTGCAGTTTAAAATGTGCTTCCACACGCCTGATGGGATAAACATGGCAGGGCTAACAGCACCATCTGCCCAGCTGGCTGAGGACGGGAGGGCAGGGAGTTCCAATAGCATTGACTTCTGCCCCAGGAGGTCAGTGTATTTCTGCTGAGATGGTGCTATGGCCAGTATATTCCTCTGACTGCTTAATGATAAAGCTGTTTTGTAAGAGGAGCTCCTGTAGCAAGGAGCAATTGTTGATATTTGACCTTCTCCATTCCAAGATGCCTAACACAGTGTGTTTTCATGTAGGTATGTGTTCTGTCTGTCCATTTGCTGCTAAAGTGGGCACTTGACAATGAATACCAACTGGCAAATCAGAGATTTTTCTGGTCAATGATTATGAATTGAGGAGAACTTTTCCTTGACTTGACCATGATTGTAGCCTTCTCAATATAGTTGCATTTTGTCCTTGTTGTGTATAGCTATAAACACACAAAATGGAACAACACACAAGGCAACAACCTCTGAAATAAGATGAGTCTAATTGTTGATCTAAGCTTTTTGAATAAGGTTAGGATATCAACATTTTTAAAAACGTTTTCATCAACTTTTAGAGAGAGAGAGAGAGGAAGGGAGGGAGAGAGAGAAAGAGAAGCATCAACTCGTTATTTCGCTTAGTTGTTCCATTTAGTTGTGTACTCATTGATTGCCTCTTGTAGGTGCTTCTCATTGTAGTGTGACCCAGAGGTCACACTACAATTGTTGATCCTTCATCCGCTGTGCCACCCGGCCAAAGCCAGGAATTATTTTCTGATTAATAGAGCATAATACAAGGCCTAGATTTCATGTGCAGAAACAGGAAAATATGTTAAATAAGTTCAACACACACATTAATCCTTTTCTTGTAACCACTGGCCCATTCTAAGGTAACTCAACAAGAATACCTTTATTTCATTTGGTCGCTCAGAAATTACGCTGACCTCTTTAAAAATAAAATACTGTAATCTTTAAGCATCAATACTGTTTTCAATATCTCTACATAAGAATAATGGTATGTTTAGGCAATTTAAGTATAACATTATAAAGTAGATCATCAATTTTTTTAAACTGAGCTTCAAAAGCTTCTACAGTGTGTCCGTAAAGTCATGGTGCACTTTTGACTGGTCATAGGAAAGCAACAAAAGACGATAGAAATGTGAAATCTGCACCAAATAAAAGGAAATCTCTCCCAGTTTCATACCTATTCAATGCAGTTAGATGTGGGCTCCATTTGTTGCCGTACACACATACAAACGATACTGAAGTTCTTGCCACACATGGGTAAGGACGTCTGGTGTAACAGAATGAATAACATCTATGATTCTCTGTTTGAAGTGATTAATGCCATTGATACGTTCAACATATACATGTTGCTTCACATAACCCCAAAAGTAAAAGTCTAAGGGCATCAGATCCGGGGATCATGGTGGCCATGGCTTGACAGAACCCCTGCCTATCAATGGCCGGGGGAATGTTCTATCCAGAAACTCACGAACAATGGTGGCGTAGTGTGGAGGAGCGCCGTCCTGTTGAAGGATGACACCTTCTGGAAATTGTGGCACTGCATACAATTCCAACATGTCAAGATAGGTGTTTACCATCACAGACTGCTCCGCTTGCATGGCCATGGGCTGCTCCGCTGTATACACGGTGTTAACATCATCATCTGCATATGTACACATGCTGCCACATCATCCTACAGAAACTGGGAGGGTTTTCCTTTTATTTGGTGCAGATTTCACATTTCTATCATCTTTTATTGCTTTCTTGTGACCGGTCAAAAGTGCATCATGACTTTACGGACACACTGTATAATGTTTGTTAGTATAAGGTTTGTCTTAGTTTGAGAATATGGTGCGGTTTCAATTTAATGTCCAGGGAAAGTTGGGCCAAAATTGAATATAGATCAGATCTAGAGCTTGCCAGTGGAACAAATTGGTCTGATTATATGAGATTACATGGTGCATGAATTTTTAAATTAAATAGTTTCTTGCCTTATTAACTAATGTCAACAGTATTGTTGTGGTGAGTTATTTTCATTTCTTGTCTACTTTCATATAGAAGTTTTTTTTAATTAATCAATATTCCTTTATTTAGATGTGGTAACAGCTCAGGATCTCACTTTTCTCTGGAGAGTCTGTTAATGTCATGTAAAATTTCAGAGAAAATCCATTTCTTTTTTTGGTATGTTTCATTGCATAATTCTCTGGCATTCACTTTAGTTTTGTTAGAAAGTCAAATGATGTCTTTTCACTGGAGCAAATCAATGCAGAGACTGTCCTCTTTGATGTCCCTAGTAATACTTACTGATTCTGTTTTTCATCTGTGGTTCAGCTTCAAATGGCTTCCTGGTCACCAGTGGTATTTCCAGGGCCCATAGCCATTCAGGAATCTGAGATTCTAGAACGAGGTAGTGGGCTCCTGGCTGGAAAGAAGGTGCTGAGGAAGGTGGTATCCTGGAGTTCCGGGCACACATCCTTTCTTTGTGTGGCCACAGCCAGCTTCAAACACCAAAATATGAGCCCTGTGTTATGGTGCTGTTGTCTTAGACTTCCACAAATGAGACATGGTTTGGCAAAATAAAACCACATATAGCTTAGCTTAAGTATATTCAGAGTAAGTCTCTAGGCATAGGAAGCAGTTGAAACCAGCATTGCCCTAGGCAGCTTCTTTTTATTAATATTTGTCTTTATTGTTGCTTGACTTGAACTTTGCTCTCTTAGTTATAAGCACACTTAAGTTGAATTATTTTATTTCATATATTTCTTTTTTTCAAAATTCATTGATGCCATCACAAAACCTAAGGGCCGTGGTAGTAGTTTAGTCCATATGTTTCTGTGGGGACACCACCTGGGAATGATCACTTAATGAGTTTTCAGGGTGTGGTTTTAGTGTCATCTTATGGGCCGGCAGCTGCTCAGTATGTTCTACATTCCCTTTACCTCGATAGCATGTCACTCGTGTTGGCGACCCACTCACCCAAAGCCCAGGAGCCCAGCTTCTGTGATGCCATGTCCTCAGAACTAGGTCTTTCTTTTTGATTTACTTATTCTTGTGTCATGTCAGGCACATGATAGGGACTTCGTAAATATTTCTTACATTACTTTAACAAAGAGATCAGATAAGTGTTTGTAAGAAGGTAGGGGTTTAGGGAAGGGCAGATTCCAGAGTTTCTATGTAGAAGCAATTTAGTGATCACAATTAGCTTGGAAGAGTTTATTGAGGAACTAGGCTTAGACCTGTTTTCTGATTAGTTAGCATACTCCTTTTAAGTAAATTGCATCTTTACTTGAGATGACTTGGGGAAAAGATTGCAAAGAGCGTTAAATGCAATTTAGAGATTGTGTGGGTAGACGGGATTAGTTGGAGTTAAGAACAAAAGTATATTAAAGATTATAGCTATAATTAAACATACTTATGCACACACACTTTTCCAAATGGATACATAAAAATTTGGACTGAAATAACTGTTATATGAAGTTACTTCTCCTTTTAGGACAAAATGACTTGCCTTCAATAAAAAATAAAAAGGCTAGGACAATCTTTTGGAAGGATCTCAAGGAAATAACTTTATTTTTGTTTGTTTCATTTACCACCCACACCGAGCTCTTGTGATGTCAACCTCTGTCATTTTCCAACTAGCATTTCTTCTCAGCTCTCCTCCTGACTGTCCGTTCTGCCCACACTTTTGGGTGTAAATAGTGAATGCACAAACAGTAAATGTTTATTTCCATGAGTTTCAACAACTACACCCACATATATGACCCACATCCAAATCACCTAAGAGTGGGATTGCTGTTCTATTGAATAAGTATACATTTGACTTTATTTTTTAAAACGACAAATATTTTTTCAAAGAGGAATTTATCAGAATTCTAATGATACTTGAGAGTTCAGTTGCTCTACATTCTTGCCAACATTGTCTGTTGTAAGTCTTCTTAATTTTAGCTACTTTGTTGGGTCTGAAATAGTTTTTTATTGTGGCTTTAATTGGCATTTTCCTGTTGACTACTGATTAAACAACTTTTCATGCTCTTACTGGCTATTTATATAGCTTCCTTTTGGGAGTGTTCATTCAGATAGTTTGTCTATTTATATTAGGCTGTTTATTTTTCTTTATCAAATTGTTTATATATTCTGGATGCAGGACACTTGTCAAACACAGGTGTAGTAAACATGTTTGCTCTGTGGTTGCTTTTCATTTTTATAATGATGTTTTCAATAGTATAAATTTTTAATTGAGATGAAGATTAATTTGTCAATTTTCTTCTTTTATGGTTAACTCCCTTCATGTCTTTTCTGAGAAATCTTTACCAACCCCACAGTTTTGATTTCCTCATATATTTTATCCTAAAAGCTATATAGATTTAAGTATTATATTGAGGTCTATAATTCATCTCACGTTAATTACTGAGTATGCTGGGAGGTGAGGGGTGAGGTTTATATTTCCATATGAGTATACAGTGGTTTCAAATCCATTTGTTGAAGTGACTTTTCTGTTCCACTGTGTTCCCTAACAGCGTTGTTAAAAATTAACTTAAGGCCTGGCTGGTTGACTCAGTGGTAGAGCATCAGCCTGGTGTGTGGAAATCCTGGGTTCGATTTCTGGCCAGGGCACACAGGAGAAGCACTCATTTGCTTCTCCACACTTCTTCCTCTTCTTCCTCTCTTATCTCTCTCTTCCCTTCCTACAGCCAAGGCTCCAGTGGAGCAAGATGGCCTGGGCTCTGAGGATGGCTTCATGGCCTTCACCTCAGGGGCTTGAATGGCTTTGGTTGCAAAGGAGCTAATGCCCCAGATGGGTAGAGCATCTCCCCCTAATGGGCATGCCAGGTGGATCCTGGTTGGATGCAAGTGGGAGTCTGTCTCTCTGCCTCCCACTTCTCACTTTGAAAAAATATTAAAAAAATCAATTTTATCATGAACATGGGACTATTTCTGGACACTCTTCTGTCCCTTTCATCATAGGACTTCTACTGCCTCTATACCACACTGCCTTGGTTGTTATTCTGAAATAAAAACATGTAAAACCTACAATTTTGTTCTTATTTCTTGATCATTTTGGCTACTTTAGGTTTTTGCCTTTTCATAGACATTTAAGAATCCATGTATAAATTTATGCACAAAAGTCTGCTGTGTTTTACATTCTGTATATGAATTGACCTTCTTATTATCCTGTGTCACAACAGATATATATATATATATATATATATATATATATATATATATATATATATATATATATATATCTGTATGGAGAGAGAGAGAGAGAGCATCATTTTGTCTCAGAGCTCATCAAAGCTTAGAATTCAACATCCTCCACAATTTGCAACCACAAACTTTTCATTACAGAGAAACTGTTCTACTTATTTTCCAAATGTGCTTGTACTTTTGTTTTCGTGTTCTCCCCCTTTAAAACTATTCTTCCTTATTCTAGCTCTTAAAGAAGAGTGTTACTCTTCTTCCAAGGGCAATACCTAATCTCAGCTTCTCTTCACACTTCTTGTTAACTAGAAGCCATCTGCCTTCCTCAAATTGACTTGACTCTTCTCTTGGTGACAATGTCGACATCCCACATTGTGCTCACCTATGGACAAGGTTTTGGCCCTTGTCCATAGTGGGCAGTATGGCATTTAAAGCAACGGCAAAAGGACAAGGACACACAGGAGGGTGGGCTGGGAGTGGAGAGAGCCAAAGTTCCCTCTCTTGGAGCTGCAGGGAGAGCCTTCACACTTTGCTGGGACCTCCTCACCTAAAGAGACAGGAGGAATTTACTCTGTGAGAAAAATCCTTGGGCTGAGCACCTAGCCACAGCATCACCAGCTGTTCAGGGAACCTGTAGACTGTCACACAGGAGCCTCGCCACTTAACATACTTAATGTGTGGTCTGCAGACTAGCTGGTAAGAAAGGCGGATCTAGCTTGGACCTGCTGACTTGCAATCTGAATTTTAATCAGCTCTTCATGGAATCAGCCCTGGTGGGAAGGTCTGTCCAGGTGACCTGGCTCCAAATCCCTCTATAGCTGTTGATGAATTGATTTGCATTTTCTGTATTAGTCAAAGGTGAAAGAGAATGAAAAGAAAAGGTTCCAATCTTTGCTCAAGTTCAGAATTAGGTTTAGCTTCTCTTTCCATTGATGCCACTTATTTAAGGGCTGGTCTGGTAGCAGGAGGCAAACAGGTAGCAGACGTGAGAAGGACTGAATGGGCCAGCAGCTCTCCCTACAATACTTCATATAAGTTGGAGAGGGAATGGGTTCCAGAGTCATCGAATTCAGGGGCTATTGGAGAAGGTTCACTGGACCCAGTTCAGGACTTACTGAGACCCAGAGAGACCTGCAAATTCTGGTTAGTATCAGTAATTTTCTTTCTGGCTGGGGAAGCAGGAACAACTAACACATAAATAAGCAAGTCAGGGGTGTGGAGCTCCCTTCTCTTCAGGGGAGGGTAATGAGATTGGTTTGAGATATTCCGAGTTTGAGAAACTCATGGTGCTCCTAGGATGAAATGTTCACTGTTCCGTCACTCATGAGAAAATTGATGTGACTGTGACTCCTGGGCTCTTTCTCATCTGTGGAATGTGCACTCCCGTGTCAAAAGTATTTATGACTGTTAAATGAGACAAAGTGCGTAGGCATTTCTCAAGTCTGGCACAAAATGATTTGAAAAATATTAGCTATGATAACGATAAAAACATTAATAATTAAAACCCCACAATATTTGAAACAAAGAAGGTGCTGGGTGTTGTGTGTGTGTTCGTGTGTGTGCTCTCTATACACAGAATTATTGCATTAATGCAGAGTTGATAGACCTGTATTTTCAGTAGCTAGGCTTTCAGAAGCTAAGCTTTTGATGACAATTTTTTTTCTATTTTTTGAGATTTATCTTATGGAACACAACCTTGCCTTCACTCAATATATGTGGAGGATTACAGACAAGGTGATGGATAGATTCCTTATCTTTTATAGATGTCATCGGACATGTGACTCCAGTCTCTTGAGCAGCAGCCACAGAGATGGGAACAGAGCTATTCAATAAATAGTTATGGCCTTGGTTTGAGTCAATTGCCATTTGCCAGAGAAAGAATGACTTCAAATAACTTTAGATACAAGAGTCCTCTAGGAATGATATTCTTCCATCAATCAAACCAACACTGAGGAATGTTCTTAAACTCTTAAGATATGCCCACCTCTCCTTTCTACCTGTTTCTCTTAAGATATAAAAATATCACAATTAAATTTTGTTAATTGAAAACCCAAACCATTAACAAAGTCACCTGGAGAGCATAGTCAGGAATCAGGAAGCAAACATGAACGTTTTCTGCACAGACTTAATGAGGCCACAACATCATAGGGAGATCACCTGCAGGTCACATGGGATGCCCCTCGGACTGCCACTCCAGAAGAGCACCTATTCTCACACACATTTTATAAACCTGTGAAATGATTTCTAAATCCAGCACAGATCAGAAGGCACAAAGAAGAGGTGGTTAGCTCGCAGAGAGGGTAGTTGCCCAGTGATGTGGCAGTGGCAATGAGTCAGACAGTCTTCCCAGCCCTTATCACCCCAGGACTCTCCTTGTAGTCCTGTTCACTTCATAGTGCTGACACTAGCCACCACACAAAGATCCAGGGTCTCTAAAACCAATGCAGATCTCTCACTGAACTCCTAACTGAAAGAGCCAGCTGTCCCTCAGCCACGTTTTCTTAGCTGTCTCACAACAACATCACAGATTTAAAGTGTCCAAAACTAAGCTTCCCATACATTCCCAGCTTCCCATACGTTCCCTGCTTCCCACTCACAATGTGCTATTTCCTTTTTATTCCCTAACTGACTTTGAAACCATACTCCTCTTCTCACACAGCAGCCCAGTCATAACACTGTGGCTGCTCCATGTACGTTTCAACCTATATATTTTCTCCATTCCCACAGCCACCACCCCAGTCTATGCCCCGATCCAGGTTTGCTTAGGTCCCTACACCAGCCTCCCTAATTGCTTCTCTGTCTCCCACTTTCTGGTTCCCAACCCTGTCTCCACTACATCAGAGTAATCATGCTCAGCAGCACGTCTCATCATGTCACACTCTTCCCTTTGTTCTAAGCACAGCATCCCAACCCTCACAGGTCACCAAGATTACCACCTAAGTCCCGTCCTCCCTGTTCCACCCCGGCTTCTTCCCAACCCACCAGTAAGCACGCTAAATTCCATTTGTCCTTCAAGGGCTCAGCCTTCTCCCACAGTTCTGGCCCTGTCTGGCAGCAGCAATTGTCCCTCTTCCCCACACATTCTTTCCACTAACGCCCACATCACCCTTTTGTTCTCAGGATGGGTGACACTTCCTTTAGGAAGTCCCCTTGGATCTTCAGAACCTAGGATAGAGGCCCCACACCACGTTTTCCATGGTCCCAATGAAGAGACCATTAACCTCATCTTAGGGATAAAGTATTTTAGCTGCTTGTTCAATTGCTTTCTCTTCCCTTAGACTTCAGGAGGGAGAGGAGAAGATGATTATAAGTCATCATGCTGAGAACTTTGCTTGTATGTCTCGTAACATCCTCAAAGCGATTTTCTAAAATAAGTACTGTTATTAATCTCACTTTACTGATGAGAACACTGAGATTAAGAAAGAGTAAGTAATATATTGTATTTTTTCCAAAGCTACCTAGTGTGATAGAGCTAAGTGTCAAGCTCAGGCACTCAGAGGAGATTCCTACCCACACCCTGCTTTCTTTTGTAACAGGACAGGCCTTTCTCACTCATGCTCAACACTGTATGCCCAGGTCTTAGCCCAGTGCCTAATGCAGAAGCTACACTCAGAATTCTTGGAATGTCAGCAAAATGAACAGACTGTAACTACAAAATCTTACCTAGAGTCTACTAGAAGATAAGAGGTGCCTCATGGAAGAATCAGGCTTGAGGGGTAGAAACCACTGTGGCAGCTGGCTTTCAGGGAGCAGCTGCAAATGAATCACATCCCTGGGGCAGCTTCCTGGGAGATGCTGCCCATCTGCATTTACTGTCCTTGCAGACTGGGCTTAGGATTGAAGTCCCCATGAAGGGAGTATCTGGGGACCTGGCTCAATAAAGTTGCCATTTACTGATGGTCGCCATGTTGACAAACAGTCTCCCAGGGCTCTGCAGCCTAGGGTAAGGGGGTATCATTGTCTCTACTACAATATTGCTGCATAATAATAGCCTTAGATTCTCACTGGCAGATACATAAATATCAATGGTCCTGAGCCTGACTGGTCTAGCAGAGCTGATCTGAATTTATATTATATTATATTATATTATATTATATTATATTATATTATATTATATTATATTATATTATATTATATTATATTATATTTAATTTCATAGTTGGATGGAATCTCCACCTTGCTCCCAGGGCTAATAGCTAAACTTTCTATGATTGAGACTTCCATAAATCATATTTTAACACAGAATCACCTCTGGCTCTGTAAGAGAAAATTCCATGAAGAAGCTTAAAATAATGGTTCAACAACTTTAAAGAAGAATTGAAACTTTCAGAAGCTTCTAATCTGAGAATATTCCAGAGCACATTCTGGTCTATCACTGGGCACTGGGTTCTCAGCTGTCCTGGGCAGCTGAGCTACAGGCTTCAAGTGAGGGGTTGTTTTCATTTGTACCAATACAAAGGCCAGGACTGTCATAAATCCAACATATTTGCATACTTGGATGTGATGCATGAACTTTCAAAACAAAACTGTGTCTGATCTGGCATTACAAATATATTTCTGATTCTCAGGACATCTGTGTAAGATGACAAATCCTGTAAGGCCAACACTGGTAGACAGTATGTTGAAGGGATCAAGGGTCTTGGTGGTGGCCTTGTCTGGTACATTACCAAGAAAGTAAAGAGTCATCAGCATGTGTGCTCACGAGTGGGGTGAATGTTGGGAGGGGAGGCAGTGGTTCTGTACCCATGGGTTATAACGTGAAATACAATTTTCCAAAGTTGATTAGAATAATGAATTTCCATTTCTGAACATCAAAAATAATGGTCTTACTTTTCTGTTGGTTGTTTTATTCATAAGAAATAAAGTCAGAATAGTAACCTGGAAAATGGCGAGTTGATCTATTTAAACAAAATTAGTTTCCTTGGAAAGTATTTTTGCAGCTACTAAGAAAAAAACTTTTACAAAAGCTGAATAAATTTGGCATGGAGCTACATGTAAGAGCTTGATATTTTCTTTTCTAAAATGTCACTGAAACAAGCAAGATGATACACCAGGAGGTAGGGTTACAGCAAATCTGCATGAATTTCCATAACTGTGTCATTGGCTGCATGGATTTATGAAGTCTCATTCTGGACAAAGATTCCACCTTCTTGCCCAGAGCAGTGTGGAAGGGTGCATTCACTCCAATACCTCCTGCAAGTTCTGGGTCCGGGACATGGTCTTGAGCAGGAGACTGGGTGGTGGTCTATGCCCTCCTTTCTCTCAGGTGAAAGAGGCAGTCAGAGTCCTGCTCTCTGTAAGTATGTGTTCAGGAAGAGGTTGCCCTAATAATGCACACTATAGGTATGATAAGTGTGGGACAGAAGAGGGTGTGATTTTTTTGAGTGTGTGTGCTATGTGTGGACACATAGGATTCTCCACAGTAGTAAAAAATAAAAATCACATTGGGAATAGGAATAGGTTTCACTTCAGGCCATTCAGTTCCCCAATAATAAATACGTTTAAGGCCCTGAAACTTTTAGCCACATGTATGTCAACCTACATTTTTGGTTGAGTGTGTAGTGTGGGGTCTGCAAAGTAAGCAAAAGGGTTGGGCATGCACTAGGTTCCCTGCAGGTGAGCACAGACCAGTACTTAACCCACTCACCATATTCAGACATGAATAACCCAAATAAAGGTAGACATCTGTGTTCTAAACTAGCTTCTATGGCAAAGGGGACGTGCAGTGTTCTCACAAAAATGAAGAGGAAAAGTCCACCTCTACATTCCTTGTTACAGGTAGCAGAAGGGCAAGTTAGAAAGAGTCCTTTTCCCTCCATTTTCCCATTTCCTTTGGGAGTAGACAAAAAGTTGCAACTGTGAAAGACAATAGGGTAGCACAGGAGGGAACAGGCCAGACAAACAGACATATATGAGATGATCTAAATTAGAGAAGGAAGGACTAACAAGAAAACCGAAGTTGATAGTACAATTAAATTTTTATTTGACACATGAGGAGGAAAGTTCCTATTGTAGGTTGTTAAATCAGTGATGTATAAGCTTCACTTTTGGAAAAAAACCAAAAGATTTGGAGTACACTGTATAGTAGATGACAAGGAGTTCTACCATGTGGGTAATTATGACCATTAGGAATGGCAATTACTAAGTTGAGTAAATTGTCAATATATACATATCAACAATATCAACATCAATAAATTACCTAGAAAATTGTTTTGGACTAAAAGATATCTCTGTGTATCTTAAAAATAATTATGTCAAAATAAACAGTAGTATGTTTAAGACTAATCATATTCTGTCCATTTGTATTTTCAAGTGCAGAAAAAATAACATCCTATTACACTTTTAGAGAAAATAAAAATAAAGCCAACACCAGGTTGGTCTCAGATGCCTCCCAGAGTCATATCAGAAAACAAAGGTGTTGTGGATCCAGGGCCTTCTGAAGGAGGGTAAAAGCTATCGAAAACTAACCAAAAGTGAATAAGAAAGGATATTTTTCTTAAGAATTCTGTATTCATGGGAGTTGTCATTTAAATATAAAGATCAATATTTTCAAGTATTTCAAGAATTAGTAAATTATATGTAATTATTGAGGAAAAGAAAGTCCTGAAAGCATTCTCCAGTTGACTCTAAAAAAAATTGCAAATGTAAGAACAAAAAATTGTTATTACAGTAAAGAACAAATGGCTAAAGCATAGTGACAAATTAATGGAAATGCCAACAACGGTTCTTTTTTTTTTTTTCAGGGACAGAGAGAGAGAGAGAGTCAGAGACAGGGATAGAAAGACAGGAAGGGAGAGAGATGAGAAGCATCAATCATCAGTCTTTTGTTGCAACATCTTAGTTGTTCATTGATTGCTTTCTCACATGTGCCTTGACCGTGGGCCTTCAGCAGGCCAAGTAACCGCTTGCTGGAACCAGCGACCTTGGGTCCAAGCTGGTGAGCTTTTGCTCAAGCCAGATGGGCCCCGCGCTCAAGCTGGTGACCTCAGAGTCTCAAACCTGGGTATTCTGCATCCCAGTCTGATGTTCTATCCACTGCGCCACCACCTGGTCAGGCCTAAAACAGTTCTTGAAAACAAAATTGTGTATCAACAGATTGAGGATGAAATATGGGTTAATTAATGAAGGTTAAGAAGTACAGGAGGCAGATAATAGAATAAAATGTGATTTATACAAATCAAAACTGTTACATGACTTAAATAATTTTAAATAAAAGTAGACCAAGAAAAAAAAGAAAAACATGATAAATGACAAACTTAGTATAAGTTGACAGAAATAATCCCAATCATGCTAGCAATTAAGTGTAATGTAAAATGAATAAATTAATTTACTGAACTATACATAAAATCAGGGAGAAACAAAAGAACATAATAGAAATGACTTCTTTACAGTTGTATGGACATAGTATAAATATGTATAAATCTGTACATATGATCTGACAATAGTTTCAGTGGGAACCTAACAATAGCAAAAGATTAAAAACCATTACTCTAGAATATATTACTAGAATTATATTGCTGAGTAACAGATTTATGGTCATATTTGATTTTCCTGCAAAGTAGGTGTGCTCACATACAGTCCTACCAGCATTGATTTAATCTTTTGTAACTCTAGTTAATTTCTGAATAAACTATTATTTATTGTTATTTTACTTTATGTTTCCTTGATTAGTGAGGTTGAGCATCTACTGATTTGGCAAAATATACAATTTCTTCATTTGTGAATTGCTTATATTTGTTCATTTTTTATAAATTTGTAAAGCTTTTAATATTTTCTAAGTGCAATTATCATTTTTTTGGTAAAAAATACATTCCCTTAATGTATATATATTGCTTACATTTTAATCTTGATTATTTTTTGTCATAAAAGGTCACAAATAATAATAAAGTCAGCTTTCAATATTTTTCTTAATGATTTATTCATTTTTTATTTGTTTAAGACATTTTTATTCATCTCTAAGTTACTATCTATCTTGCCAGATTTTGTTTGTGAGAGTTTTTATTAAATATATACGTTATATATATTAAATACAGTCACTCTTTGTTATCCGAAAAGGGAATTGGTTCTAGAACCCACTCCACAATCCCCGCAGATACCCAAATCCAAGGATGCTCAAATGTTCTACAGAAAATGATATGGTATTTTCATAAATAATCTATTTTTGCATATAGATGACAGCAGTATAAGCCACCTTAATGTATGCATGTGGCTTCAGAATAGTCTGCATCTTGTGACAAATTCAGTCTTGCTTTTGTGAACTTTCTGGGATTTGGGAGGGAAGAACATTTTCAGTCCAGGGTTAGCTGAATCCATGAATGTGAAACCACAGATGCAGAAAGCCAATTGTGTATACATTAAAAAGTTGAATAAAAGTTAGGTATTATCCTATCATAACTTTTTTACTGTTTTTGGGGGGTTTTAATGTCAAGATTATACTAGAATCATAAAGTTGTGTAAAATTTGTTTTTGTGTGATTAAAACTATCTATACTTATCCTTACTATTATTATTAAAATGTTATTTAAATATGCACTTTTTTTGATTAGCCTTTTGAATGGTTCAACATTTTTGTTATGATTTTAATTAAAAGATTGGTTTTGTTCATACTCTTTGTTTATTCTTAATGTTTTTATATGAATTAATACTCTTATTTTAGTTTTCAAAATCTGCTGTTTGAGCAGTGCTTTTACACAATATTTTGAACTTTGAGTTGATTAATACTCACTCTTTATCCTTATAGTATATGAATATTAAATAATAAGTTTTCCCTAAATATTATGTTGGTTGGTGTATCCTATAAATGTTTTCAGCATTGTTTGAAATATCCTCTGATTTCCATTGTAATTTTTTCTTTGAGATACAAATGATTAGGATCTGAGTTTTTAATTCTAAATGCTTTACTTGGTTATTTTGTATTACTGTCTAATAATATTCTTTAAATAATAAAAATATGGTGTGATATAAAAAATTTGAACTTATAAATGCTTTTTGAAGCTCACTGTATGTAAAATTTTCAAAAGTTAGATATATTTAAAGACAATAAGAATTTTTTAATAATTGGGTGCAAAGTTTTATAAATATTTGATCAATCTATCAATTTTCAAGATATTGATTTAAAATTACCTATTATGATGATAGATTTGCTTACTTTTCTTGCACTTATATTAGTATTCATTTTTAATCTATGTTTTTATGTACATATAGAATAAGCACTTTTAGAGTTTCTTGAATTTCTCTTTTTATGATTAAGAAATGAATTTATTTTTTACACATGCTTTTGTTTGACAGTTTTTTTTCTTTTGTTATTGCTATAGTTACAGTGCATTATCTATTGGTTAGTATTTTCTGTGTATAATGTACATATTTTACTTTTACTATTTTCTTAGACAGGATGCTGTTCTCTTTTGTTTTTCCCTGATTTTATGTATATTTGATTAAGTCAATTTATAATTTTTACCTTAAAATTAATTGCAAACATGGTTGGAATTATTTCTGTCAACTTAAACTAACTTTGTCATTTACCATGCTTTTTTTTTCTTTTTTTGGGGGGGAGAGGCTCTACTTTTATTTTCCAATAGTATTATATTAGATATCTTTTTTTAAAAAATTTTCTTTATTCTTTTTTACAGGGACAGAGAGAGAGAGTCAGAGAGAGGAATAGATAGGGACAGACAGGAACGGAGAGAGGTGAGAAGCATCAATCATTAGTTTTTCATTGCCGTTGCAACACCATAGTTGTTCATTGATTGCTTTCTCACATGTGCCTTGACTGCGGGCCTTCAGCAGACCGAGCAACCCTTTGCTGGAGCCAGCGACCTTGGGTCCAATCTGACAAGCTTTGGCTCAAGCCAGATGGGCCCACGCTCAAGTCAGATGGGCCCACACTCAAGCTGGCGACCTCGGGGTCTAGAACCTGGATCTTTCGCATCCCAGTCTGATGCTCTATCCACTGCGCCACCACCTGGTCAGGAATATTAGATATCTTTATTCATTTTTCTTTTCTGTTAATTTTTAAATTTTGTGTTCTATTTCTAAAAATTACTTAGTGCATAAAATTAATTAATAGCTGTATGCAGAGTTATATTAACTTTTTTATCTTCTTTACTAACCAAATTTTAGTTTAACTCTGATTATTTTCTCATCTTCAATGATATTTTGTACAGTGTAATATTTTAATTTTGTTTCTTAATTCACAAGTAACTAATTTTATGGTAATATGTTTTTCAAATTTATATGTTTGCTAGTATTTTTTGCTGAGACTTTCTCCTGTCATACTTCTTGTTTATGTGAACAAGCTCATAACATTGAAGTGTGATTTTTAATGTTTCTTTATGTCTGGTAAAGTTTTTCGTCTTGATTTTTCCTGAAAATTTCTTTTTCTGCTTCAGTTTTAAATAACAATTTATTCCAACTAATATAAAAGAATTAATACTTTTATATAAAATTAAAGTAAACCAAAATTGACTTTAGAAAAATATCTTAATATTTGTAGAGTTAAAAAGAAATTTACTTATTTGTATACTTATTTTATTTAAAAACTAAATTTAATGAGGTGACATTGTTTGAAGACAGAATCATGCAAAGTGACTAGGCCTGGACAGTTTTGACAATGAGGTTTGTTCAAAACATCAAGAAAGATTGGACTAATACTTGAGGCAGGAATCAATTTCAGGTTTAAATTATTTTTACAATTTTTTTAAGTGATTAATTGTAAGTCTTTTAGTTTTTGTAACTACCAATGAAAAGTCAGTTGTCCTTTTGAAGGTTTTATGTCCTTTTATTTGAGTGTTTAAACTTTTCTTGTGATCTCTTCTGTTTTGTACAGTCACTCTTTCATCTAAATGTGGATTTTTAAAAAGTTGTATTTCTAGCACCTATGTGGTTTTCAAATTTAGTGTGCAAATATTTCTTTAATTTCAGAATATTCTTATTCAAGTGCTTTTAAAACAAAATCTTTTTCTTTCTTTTTTTTTTTTTTTTAATTTTAATATATATATTTTATTATTATTAATTCTAATGGGGTGACATCAATAAATCAGGGTACATATGTACAATGAAAACATCTCCAGGTTATCTTATCATTCAATTGTGTTGCATACCCATCACCAAAAGTCAAATTGTCCTCTGTCACCTTCAATCTGGTTTTCCCTGCGTCCCTCCCCTCCTCCCTATCCCATTCTTCCCTCCCTCCCCCCATCCCATAACCAACACTCTCTTGTCCATGTCTCATACCCTCACTTTCATGTCCCACCTATGTATGTAATCGTGCTGTTCTCAGTTTTTCTTTTTTTCTGATTTACTTATTTCACTCCGTATAATGTTATCAAGGTACATCCATTTTGTTATAAATGCTCCGATGTCCTCGTTTCTTATGGCTGAGTAGTATTCCATAGTATATATGTACCAAAGCTTTTTAATCCACTCGTCTTCTGACGGACACTTCGGCTGGTTCCAGATCTTCGCTATTGTGAACAATGCTGCCACGAACATGGGGGCGTATTTCTTCTTTTCGAACAGTGCTATGGTGTTCTTAGGGTATATTCCTAAAAGTGGGATAGCTGGGTCAAAAGGCAGTTCGACAAAATCTTTTTCTTTTAAAAACATTCATTGCTTCTGCTTTTAGGTTATTATATCCATTAATCCTTCAGTCTCTATTTTATACTTTTCATATATATATTTTTCAGGGCTATCTTCTGAGTAATTTTTTATCTTTCACAGTAGTAATTTTTACTTATCTTTATATGACCAACTTTAAATCTTGGCTACACTTTAAGGATTCTAAATTTATAATTATTATTATTATTATTATTATTGGTATATTAATACCCACAATATGTTTTGACTATTACCATTTTTAATTGCATCAGTAATATTGATTTATATTTAGTCATACATGTGTCCTTTGTGTTCTTTTTAGTATTTCTTGTTTCTTCTTGTGCCCTATTCTCCCACTTTGAATCACATTTCTTTTACTCAAAAAATCCATTCTAAATTTTTTTTTCACTGTCAGTCTATTGGTAGTAAATTTGCTGTTTTTATTTCTCTGCAAATATGTTGTTGTTTTTTTTTTACTTTATTTCGTGAAGAACATTCTGTCTGGTTATAGAATTCTAATTTTTTAGTTTTTTTTCTTCTAGCACATTTAAATCTGCAACTTCATAGCACTCTCTTTTCTGTCATTACTGCCCAACAGTGAGTTGTCAGGTTGGGTTAATGGGATACCACGCTTTTTCCCTTTGAATTCTTTTTAGCAGTGTTTCTATACTATTGACAGATGTGAATTTCTTTGTGTTTATCTTACCCATGGCCCTTAGAGATTTGGAATATGTAGATTCATATTTTTTGTGAATAAAAAATTCTTAGTCATTATCTCTGCAAATACTTTTTTCTGCCACATTTCTCTTTTCACTTTCTAAATATCCAATTATATGTACATTGATGTTGTCTTTGATATTCTACTTTTTACTTTTATTTTTTTCTCTATTATTTTTAATTTCTTTCTGTTTTAGTGCAGGTATTTTATTTACTTATTTTTCAATTGTGTCACTTTTTCTTCTCTCCCCTTCATTTAATATGCTATAAAATCCATCAATTGAGTTTTCAGTTCTCATATTGTGTTCTTAATTGTAAATATTTCTTTTTCTTTCTTTTTTTTTTTTTAACAGGGACAGAGAGAGAGTCAGAGAGAGGGATAGATAGGGAGAGACAGACAGGAACAGAGAGAGGTGAGAAGCATCAGTCATTAGTTTTTCATTGCCGTTGTAACACCTTAGTTGTTCATTAATTGCTTTCTCACATGTGCCTTGACCGTGGGCCTTCAGCAGACCAAGCAACCCCTTGCTGGAGCCAGCGACTTTGGGTCCAAGCTGGCGAGCTTTTGCTCAAGCCAGATGGGCCCATGCTCAAGCTGGCGAGCTCGAGATCTCGAACCTGGGTCTTCCGCATCCCAGTCCGACGCTCTATCCACTGCACCACCGCCTGATCAGGCCTTAATTG
Source organism: Rhynchonycteris naso (assembly GCA_037038555.1). Classification (NCBI taxonomy): domain Eukaryota; kingdom Metazoa; phylum Chordata; class Mammalia; order Chiroptera; family Emballonuridae; genus Rhynchonycteris; species Rhynchonycteris naso. The sequence continues at coordinate 247,489,294 of CM072995.1, forward strand.
TAAATATTTCTCATTTCACTTATTTCCAATTTCAATCTTCTTTTTATTCATTGATATTATATTTTATCTTTAACTTTTTTCTTGACTATATTATTCATAATTATTTTGTAGTTTTTACCTGACAACTTCAAGGTCTTAATTAATCACTTGTGAGTCTATTATAATTTTTTCTCATGGATTTTGATCCTAACATTTGGTAACATTTGAATAAATACCAGATATTGTGAATAAAACATTTTAGAGTATCTAAATGATGTTACTTTTTTTAAAAGAGAGAATTTACTCTTTCCTTTGGCAGGCAGAGAGACTGAGGACTGATTATCTTTATTCATTCAGTTACTAAGTTTGGGGTGTTGTTTATTATGTTTTTACTAACAATGATTTTAATTTCACTTGTAGAAATTCTATTTGTTTCGTTTCAAACTGTTTTATTCTTTTTAGTGTCCTTTTCTTCATATTATTTAGTCATTATAGCTTTAAAAATTTTAAGCATATTTACTTTATTTTCTCCTTCAAACTGTTTACTTATTGACATTTCTTATTACTTTGGTGTATCTTTTGACTTTCACCCATTGTTTGTTTTGTATTTTAAATTGTTCATCTTTATCTTCATCCTGGACAACATTTTTTCTCTGTTAATTACAGTCATCTTAAAGCATGGAAATATTCTTATGAGACAATGGTGTGTTCACTTAGGGCTCCAAGAACTTTAACAGTATGAATATAAGTTGTTTTTTTACTTTATCAGTTTGAGAATCTTGTACAACAAGTTTGCAAATTCTAAACCTACAACTACTCATTCATGGTGACAGCTTAAAATTTTTTCTTTTAAGAAATAGGTGGTTATAAGTCATGCAACAGGCAGATGACGAGCTATATTGCTACTTTCTTGAGACAGTGGATTGGTGGTGTCTGTCCTCTCCCTCATCACCCCCCCCCAGTCATATAATGACTAAACCTCTCAGGGTACCTGTTTTATATCAATTCTCTATTATAGGTCCTGTGTTGATGGGTGTGCCTGAGCTCTAGGACTGGAATTTATAGGGTCTCTGTATTCCTAGGTCAATTTCACAAAAGCCCCACATTCACCTGTCTTGGCATTTTTATTTAGTTTATAATACCTGGAAATTTTAGTTTTCTTCATTTGAGATCTGCCTTGTATTATTTCCATTATCTCTCTCTCTCTATCTATCTATCTATCTATCTATCTATCATCATCATTATCTATCTATCTATCATCTATCTATCTATCTATCATTTACTTATCTATCTGATTGTATTTCATCCATGCATCATGTTTGGAATGAGAAGTCAACTTTATTTTTGACATATTTTTTTTTTGTAAGAATTCTCACTTTATTGCCAGTTACATAAAATTTGTGGCTTTATTCTTTGGGGCTTAACTTTAAACTCTCAACATCTAGGGTTTTCAAAATCAAGCCTTGTGTTTTTAAGATAACATTCTCTGTCATGTGACTCAAGAGCACCAAAACCCAAAAGAAGAGATTGTCTTATTTTTCCCCCGAGTCTGCTATGACATCCTTTCCCTGAGACATAAGAATGAAAGTTATAACCTTATGGACTTAAACAGGTAACAATATCCAGTGAGCCTGAGGGGAGTTCATGTGTAAAACATCAATGAACATTTAAATTTATTATCCTGCCAAATGTGTTTTGTCTAGTTATCACTAAATTGCCATCAACTCAATAATAATTCACGTACTTATTATCACTGATTTGAAAACATAAGTCAAAAAATAAAACTGACAGTGTTCAACAATTATCTTGTAATCATTAAGTTTGATTTGTTTTATACTAATGCTCTTAGATTATACAAGTAAATTTAAATAAAGTAACAATTAACTTTTGGTGGAAATTATTAATTTTTAGAATTATTCTTTTATATATTTATTTATTTTACTTGAGAAGAGGGGAGATAATGAGACAGATTCCTGCATGCATCCCAACTGGGATCCACCCAGCAACCTCCATCTGGGGCTGATGTTCAAGTACCAAGCTATTTTTAGAACCTGAAGCTGAAGCTCAACTGAGCTATCTTCAGTGCCTTACTGATGATCAAACCAGTTGAGCTACTGTCTGTGGGATGGGAAGAGGGAAAGAGGGAAGAGGGAGGGGGAAAGAATCAGATGGTCACTTCTCATGTGTGCCCTGACAAAAATCTAACTGGGGATGTTCATATGCCAGGCCAACACTCTAGCTACTGAGCCACCAGCCAAGGTCAGGATTTTTCAATTCACGTTCATGTGTTATTCCCTTAATGAAGATAGTACCATCCATAAAGATTAGAAAACTAATTCTTTTTCAAAGAAGAAGTGTGAACTTAAGTACAATTTATATCATACTGACACCTGATTAATACTAGTAAGTTGATATCACTTATTCCTGTTTTTAAAGATATGCAATATCATCACACAATTTCTTAGTGCACAGAGGTTTGTTTTGTATTGTAATATTGTCTTGATCACTTGTGACAGCAGTCATGCAGATCAACTATAGTTGCATGTGACCTCTTAAATCTTTCTGAGATATGTGGTCTCCAAATGGCAAATGTGTAATTTCATTTCATCAAAATTCAAGTGAAAACTTTTGTTTATTGTAGAAACTTATGTGTAGATGACAGGAATTGAATGGAAAATGATAATGTATCCATAATCACTACAGGTATACCCGTTTTTTTAGTGTGTGCATTTGAGAGAGAAAGTGAGACAGACAGACAAGGGCAGATGGACAGGAAGGGTGAGAAATGAAAAGCATCAGCTCATAGTTGCAGCACTTTAGTTGTTCATTGATTGCTTTCTCATTGATATATTCCTTTATACCAGGGGCTGCAGTTGTGCCAGTAACCCCTTGCTCAAGCCAGTGACCTTGGGCTTTAAGTTAGTCATCATTAAGCTCAAGCCAGTGGCCATGGGGTTTCGAAACTGGGTACTCAGAATCCCAAGCCAATGCTCTATCCACTGCACCGTTGCTTGGTCAGGCACTACAAGTATACCTTCTACTAAAATAATAAATATATGTGTATAAGATATACATGAAAATAAACACATATTTTAAAAAAAGGTAAGCAGACGAGAAACTCTTTTCTCATTGGCCATTCCCACTCAATAGCTGTCCAAAGTTCTTTAAAAATTCTTTAAAGTCTATCTCAAAGAGTGATTGAATAAAACCAAAAGCAAGTAAAGACATTTGATCCTTATTCAGGGAATACATTTTGACTGAAAGATAAACAGCCTACAAATATTTTTATGTATTAATTTGAAAATCAATGAAAACTTTATTATGAACCACTTGACTTTCTTTGTTGCTCTTTTTTTTAAAATTAATTTTAATGGGGTGACACCAATAAATCAGGGTACATATGTTCAAAGAAAACATCTCCAGGTTATCTTATCATTCAATTATGTTGCATACCCGTCACCCAAAGTCAAATTGTCCTCTGTCACCTTCTATCTGGTTTTCCCTGTGCCCCTACTCTCTTCCCTATCCCATCCTCTCCTCCCTCCCCCCACCCTGTAACCACCACTCTCTTGTCCATGTCTCATAGCCTCACTTTTATGTCCCACCTATGTATGAAATCATGCTGTTCTCAGTTTCTTTCTGTTTTACTTATTTCACTCCGTATAATGTTATCAAGGTACATCCATTTTGTTGTAAATGATCCGATGTCATCAATTCTTATGGCTGAGTAGTATTCCATAGTATATATGTACCATAGCTTTTTAATCCACTCGTCCTCTGACAGACACTTGGGCTGTTTCCAGATCTGCGCTATTGTGAGCAATGCTGCCACGAACATGGGGGCGCATTTCTTCTTTTCGAACAGTGCTATGGTATTCTTAGGGTATATTCCTATAAGTGGGATAGTTGGGTAAAAAGCAGTTCGATTTTTAATTTCTTGAGGAATATCCATACTGTTTTCCACAGTGGCTGCACCAGTCTGCATTCTCACCAGCAGTGCAGGAGGGTTCCCTTTTCTCCACATCCTCGCCAGCACTTGTTCTGTGTTATTTTGCAGATGAGCCCCATTCTGACTGGTGTGAGGTGATATCTCATTGTGGTTTTAATTTGCATTTCTCTAATGATTAGTGATGTAAGCATTTTTTCATATATCTTTTGGCCATCTGTATGTCCTCTCTGAAGAAATTTCTATTCATTTATTTTGCCCAATTTTTGATTGGATTGTTTGTCTTCCTGGCGTTGAGTTTAATAAGTTCTTTATAAATTTTGGTTATTAACCCCTTATCAGACGTGCTGTCGAATATGTTCTCCCATTGTGTGGTTTGTCTTTTAATTCTGTTCTTATTGTCTTTAGCTGTGCAACAACTCTTTAGTTTGATATAATCCAATTTGTTTATCTTGCCTTTTATTTCATTTGCCTGTGGAGATAAATCGGCAAATATACTGCTGCTACAGATGTCAGAGAGCTTGCTGCCTATGTTTTCTTCTAAGATACTTATGGTTTCACAGCTTACGTTTAAGTCTTTTATCCATTTTGAGTTTGTTTTTGTGAATGGTGTAAGTTGATGGTCTAGTTTCATTTTTTTGCAGGTAGATGTCCAATTTTCCCAGCACCATTTGGTAAAGAGGCTGTCTTTACTCCATTCTATGCTCTTTCCTCCTTTGTCAAATATCAGTTGTCCATAAAGGTGTGGGTTTATTTCTGGGTTCTCTGTTCTGTTCCACTGATCTATGTGCCTGTTCTTATGTCAATACCAGACTGACTTGAGTATAATGGCCTTTTAGTAAACCTTGATATCCGAAAGAGTGATACCTCCTGCTTTATTTTTTCTTTTTAAGATTGCTGAGGCTATTTATGTTCTTTTTTGGTTCCATATACATTTTTGGAATATGTGTTTTATATCTTTGAAGTATGTCACTGGTATTTTAATTGGTATTGCATTGAATTTATAAATTGCTTTGGGTAATATAGACATTTTAATGATGTTTATTCTTCCTAGCCATGAGCACGGTATATGCTTCCACTTGTTTGTATCTTCCTTGATTTCTTTTATCAATGTTTTATAATTTTCTGAGTACAAGTCCTTAACCTCCTTGGTTAAATTTACTCCTAGGTACTTTATTTTTTTGGTTGCAATAGCGAAGGGTATTGTTTCCTTAATTTCTTTTGCTGATAGTTTATTGTTGGTATATAAACATATATCTAATTTCTGAGTATTCATTTTATATCCTGCCACCTTGCTGAATTCATTTATCAGGTCCACCAGTTTTTTGACTGATATTTTAGGATTTTCTATATACAATATCATATCATCTACAAATAATGACAGTTTTACTTCTTCTTTTCCAATTTGGATGCCTTTTATTTCTTCTTCTTGTCTGATTGCTGTAGCTAGGATTTCCAGAACTATGTTGAATAAGAGTGGTGAAAGGGAGCACCCTTGCCTGGTTCTTGATCTTAAGGGGATTGCTTTTAATTTTTGCCCATTTACTATGATGTTTGCTGTGGCTTTGTCATAAATGGCCTTATCATGTTAAGGAACGTTTCCTGTATTTCCACTTTACTGAGAGTTTTGAGCATGAATGGGTGTTGGATTACATCAAATGCCTTTTCTGCATCTATTGAAATTATCATGTGATTTTTGTCCTTCCTTTTGTTTATGCGATGAATCACATTGATTGATTTGCGAATATTGAACCAGCCTTACCTCTCCAGAATAAATCCCACTTGATCATGGTGTATGATTTTTTTCATATATTGCTGGATCCGGTTGGCTAATATTTTGTTGAGAATTTTAGCGTCTAAATTCATCAGGGATATAGGCCTATAATTTTCTTTCTTTGTGTTGTCTTTTCTCTGTTTTGGTATCAGAATTATGCTCGCCTCATAAAAGGAGTTTGGAAGTCTTCCTTCCTCTTGAATTTTTTGAAATAGCTTGAGGAGGATAGGAGTTAGTTCTTCTTTGAATTTTTGGTAGAATTAACTTGTGAAGCCATCAGGCCCAGGACTTTTCTTTTTAGGGAGTTTTTTGATAACCGTTTCAATCTCATTTGTTGCAATTGAACTGTTTAGGTGTTCTGATTCTTCCAGATTGATTTCTGAAAGATTATATGATTCAAGAAATTTGTCCATTTTAGTTAGGTTGTCTAACTTTTTGGAATAGAGTTCTTCAGGGTATTATCTTACAATGCTTTGTATTTCTGTTGTGTCAGTTGTTATTTCTCCACTCTCATTTCTAATTTTATTTATTTGAGTCCTCTCTCTTTTTTTCTTGGTGAGTCTAGTTAAAGGTTCATCAATCTTGTTTACCTTTTCAAAGAACCAGCTCCTAGTTTCATTGATCCTCTGTATTGTTTCCTTAGCCTCTATGTCATTTACTTCTGCTCTGATCTTTATTATTTCCTTCCTTCTACTGATCCTGGGCTTTATTTGCTGTTGTTTTTCTAGTTCTTTTAGATGCAGGGTCAGGTTGCTTATTTGAGCTTTTTCTAGCTTCTTTTGGTATGCCTGTAGTGTAATGAACTTCCCTCTCAGTACTACTTTTGCTGTGTCCCATAAATTTTGAGTTAATGTATGCTCATTATCATTTGTTTCTAGAATCTTTTTTATTTCTTCTTTGATCTCATTGTTACTCCATTCATTATTTAATAACATGCTATTTAGTTTCCAAGTGTTTGAGTATTTTTCAGTTTCTCTTTTGTGGTTAATTTCTAGTTTCCTGGCATTGTGATCAAAGAAAATGCTTGATATGATTTCAATCTTCTTAAATTTATTGAGACCATTTTTGTGTCCTAACATGTGGTCTATCCTAGAAAATGTACCATGAGCGCTTGAGAAGAATTTATATTCTACTCCTGTAGGGTGGAAAGTTCTGAAGATATTTATTAAATCAAGGTGATCTAGTGTATCCTTTAAGTCTGCTGTTTCTTTATTAATTTTCTCTCTTGAGGATCTATCCAATGTTGTTAGTGGGGTATTGAAATCCCCTACTATGATAGCATTGCTGTTAATCTCACCCTTTATATCCATCAAAGTCTGCTTTATGTTTGTGGGGGCTCCTATATTTGGTGCATAGATATTTATAATAGTTATATCTTCCTGTTGAATTGTTCCCTTTATCATTATGTAGTGTCCTTCTTTATCTCTTACTACAACCTTTGTTTTAAAGTCCATTTTCTCAGATATAAGTATTGCTACCCCGGCTTTTTTTTCATTTCCATTTTCATGAAATATATTTTTTTCATCCTTTTACCTTCAGTCTATGTGCATCTTTTGTTTTAAGGTGTGTCTCTTGTGGACAGCATATGTATGGGTCCTGTTTCATTTTTTACGCAGCTACCCTATGTCTTTTGATTGGATCATTTAATCCATTTACATTTAAGGTTATTATTGATATGTAGTTGTTTATTGCCATTATATTCTTTAAAGCTCTATTCTTCTTTTGCTATATTCTTTCCTTTCTTTGAACTGTTCACAATAGGCCCCTTAGTATCTCTTGCAGAATTGGTTTGGTTTTAATGAATTCCTTGAGGCTTTCTTTTTCTGGGAAGCTCTTTATTTCTCCTTCAATTTTAAACGTTAGCCTTGCTGGATAGAGTAGTCTTGGTTGTAGGTTCTTGTTCTGCATTACTTTGACTATATCTTGCCATTCCCTCTGGCCTCAAGTGTTTCTGTTGAGAAGTCAGATGTCATCCTAATGAGGGCTCCTTTGTAGGTGATAGCCTTTTTTTGTCTAGCTGCTTTTAAAATTTTCTCTTTATCTCTTAGCTATGGTATTTTAACTATGATGTGTCTTGGTGTCAATTTTTTGGGTTTCTCTTAATGGAGCTCTGTGTGCTTCTTGAATGTGTGGAATGTTTCCCAGCCTTAACTTAGGGAAGTTTTCGGCTATGATTTGATTGAACAAAGTTTCTATTTCTTGTTCTCTCTCCTCTTCTTCAGGAACCCCTATGATGCGAATGTTGTTTCTCTTCATGTTGTCACAAAGCTCCCTTAGAGTTTCCTCACATTTTTTGAGTCTCTTTTCTTTTTTCTGCTCTGCTTCTGTGCCTTTGTTTATCGTGTCCTCTAACTCGCTTATTCGATCCTCAGCGTGATTCATCCTGCTTTTAATTCCTTCCATTGTGGTCTTCAGTTCTGATACTATATTTTTCATTTCTGTCTGGTTCTTTTTTATTATTTCAATTTTTTTTTATACTTGTTATCTCTTTATTTAGGTGTTTATAGTGACTATCCATTTTTGCTCTAATTTCTTTGAACATCCTATCATTATTCTAAATTCTGCATTTGGTAATTTGGTTATATCTGGTTCATTCAGGTCCTTCTCTGTGGATTTCTCTTGATTCATTTGGTTTGCATTTCTCTGCCTGCCCATTTTGTTTGTGTATAATAAGGTTGTTGCCACTGGAGTTTAGTCTGTGTTGTCTTTGTGTTCTCTACTTGTGGTCTGTCTGCAGGCCCGCCACCCCCTCTGCTGCTGCCTAGGGCGGTTGGGTATGGGCGTTGCCAGTGCCGGCTCACTGCGGCTGTTGCTGTGATTTCCGCATCTCCTCTGTGGGAGGGGCTGTCACTCAAGCCACAAGCCTCAGCACTAATGGTAGAAGTGAGCACCTTTGCTCAGCTTTGGACCCAGCCTGTTTCCGGGCTTCCGCTCAGACTCCGCGGTCAGAGCCTGTCCTCCACAGTTTCTCGGGTTAGACTGGGCTGCTGACGTGCTCTCACCTGTGAGCTTTTGCCCTTCTGGAGCTTTAGCCCTGCTCTTGAGGCCAGGGCCTTCCTGCGCAGGATCGCAAACCGCGGTTTATTGGGCCGGGCGTGGCTGCTGGTGTGCGCTTATCTGCGAACTTCTGCTCGTCCTGGGCTCTAGCCCCGACCCCGCATTCAGAGCCAACTCATGCACGCAGGATGCCAAACCGTCATTTCTCGGGCATGTTGGGGCTGGTGGCATGAGCTCAGCTGTGAGCCTCTGCCCGTCCCTGATCCTAGCCCCTTCCCCGCCGTCAGGGCCAGCTTGTGCAGGGTCGCAGAGCAGACCTCCCGCTTTTCCCCCACAGGTGGGGCTACAGGCGGTCCGGCAGCTGCCAGACCTCTTTTGTGCATCTCCTCTACCCCTGCTAGGCTAGACCGAGCTCACACAGGCTGGGCCCCCGCCCCTGCCAAAAGAACTGCATTTCAGCGTCCCTCCGCTACCGTCCCTCCAGCAACCCTCAGCAGAGTGAGAAGGGGCCCTGCAGCTCAGACCCTAACACTCCATACTGTAGACCTAGAAGCTCCCTCCATCTAAGCAGCTTCTGCTCTATATGCCGCGGGAGAGCTTGTTTGGCTGGTGTCCTTTCTCCCTTTGCTGGTATTGCTAGTTCCAGGGGAAGTATTTGTTTTTGATTAGGGAAGTGACTTAGCCCAGGAGTTAATGTGGCTGTCCCTCAGAGTGTTTCTCCCTGTAGCTTTCAGTTTACTCTCTCTTCCCGTTGCTCTGGTCCTCTCCTCTGACCCCGTTCCCTGGAGCCCCATGTGAGAGAGGTTTTCTGTGCTGTCCTTTTAAGAATCTTGAGTTTGAGAAAACTGTCTCTCCCAAACAGTATCCTCACTTGTTTTATAGCTCAATACTGTCCAAATGCCTCTTCTAGGCTCTGGGACTGCAGGCTGGTGCTTTGTTCCTGGGACCCAGGCCCCTCCCTCTCCGTCAAACTCTCCTCCCACCACGCGGGTCTCTCCAGGCTGCTGTTCGCTCCGGGGAGCTGGGCAGTCCTCTTCACATTTTCGCTATTCCTACCAGTCTCAATGTGGCTTCTGCAGTGTTCCTTGGTTGAAGAGTCCACTTAGTTTAGTTCAAAGTTGGTTTATCCTGATTATAGTTCTTAAAATTGAGTTATAATCCACTTTGGTTCTGGGAGTTGGAAGTTGGTACGTCCGCATACTCCGTCGCCATCTTGCTCCCTTCTTTGTTGCTCTTTATTTGCAACAAATTCACTAAATTCAAACTTGGTAGATCTTTTAAAAATCTGTATCATGTTTTCATAGTTCAATTTAAGAAAACTAGAATTTTTTTGGAAATGAAAATCAAAATTTACCTGTACTTGAAATTATCTAACTATTGGGTCTTGGCCATATAGACTGACCCTTGAGGAGGAGTAGACATTTTTGGCAGACCAAAACCATTCTGTAATAGGAAGAGAATGATCAATATTAAATCTATCCTAGAAAGAAGGAAGTTAGGGGACAGTCATCTCTGCATCATCATATGGACAAAATAAGAACTTCAATGGGATTACAAGCAAGAGAGGAAAATCCTTCAGGTTTGGGGAGATATATGGAGGAGTATGGGGAACTAGGACTTTTGAGGTTGTAGTCAAGGAGAATCTTAAGTTCATCCACAGTGTCAGTTGTGTGCAAGTGTGGGTTGGGGACAGGTATGGAGTGATGGCTGGTCAGTGTGACATATCCGATCTGCAGATAGTGGAAATGTTTTGAGCTGTGGAGTGGGTAGTGAGGCTCCAGTGTGGAATCACTGAGTGAGGCTGTGAAGCAGCTGGAGCATCATGGACTAGTCCCACCACATGGTGAATGTTCTCTCTACATAATCCTCATTCCCCCAGTAATCCTAATAACTAAGCCTCCCTTGTGCATTTTAAAGATGAGAAAACAGGTTCTTAGGAGGATAAAGCCACTTGTTCAAGGTGAGATCCTAGTTCTGATCTGTCTAGGTCCTTGTCCTGTGACATTCTCAGCAGCACAATCTTCCCTTAGAGATTTTAAGAAGGGAGCCTGAGATAGTAAGGACTGCAGCAGGGTTTGGGAAGTCCTAGCATGGGCAGGGTGGGTAACAAGATAGGGTCCAGGGCTCCATCGTTTCATCTCCCTGTCCTGGCAAGGCATAGAGATGGGAAGGAACCATCACATCCTTGGGCAAGCTTGTGAGAGAGAGGTTCAGAGCACCAAGTCCATGTTCAGACTGTGGCCTCCTGACCATGGGAGACTCAGATTTCTCCTTTGAAATAGGGGCCTCACTGTAGCTGCCTCATAGTTTGCACATTAAATTATACCCCACGATCCAGTAATGTGACCATACTGTCCTGTAGTTATTGCACAGGAAAGAAAGTTAATTCCTGAACTGATTTATTTCCTGGGCATGAATGCAGCTACCTGGCCATCCTCCTGGTCTTATTCAACTCCAGGCCCTCATCACCAGGTGGAAGCCATCCAGGGGCCTCCCCCAATCCCCTGAGCGTCCAGTCTTAAGGCTGCACTTTTTGTCCTATCCCCAGAGCTCGGCAGTTTCTGAGCAGTTCACAAGCATGTGGTATTGGGGTTGTCCAGGCACCACAGCAAAGAATAACACAAGGCATATTAAAATATGTTTATAAAATAATTTCTAGCAGAAACTACCATTGCTACCAACCTGGGGTGAGGGGAAGCAGCCAGTATTTCTAGATGCTTGAATACATTTGTCTCCTCACCAGAACTGTCTTCACTCATGTGCATGGTGTCTCTACATGTCCTCATTCATGTGTCTTCATGAACACTGGGCTCAGGAAAGTTCAATGCTTGTCCCAGCTCATAGGCAATCCATGGGCAGATGGTTTACTGTTAAAGAAAGTATGTAGATGACCCTATTAGAAGGTAAGATGATTTAACCAAAGCCATACCAAGCACCCCACCAAGTTTTGCCAGAAGAGCACAGATTCCTTCTTCACAGAGCCGCAAATGGACCTCTTAGCTGCTTGTCCTTTTGCCAATTATTTAAAGATGGCAGTGCTTTGAGTAAGGCCAACTCCCAGTTCCAGAGTGTGCATTTTGTAGACATCGTCAGCCTTTGTTCAAGGTCACTCAATTCACTTGTTTCTCACAGGAGGACATACATGAGCACACACACACAGAATCAAGGTTACTTGTGCCCATGGGGTTAGTCCCCTAAACGGAAGTGATCTGGACCGTGAGGACAGTAGGAGATAGAGAGGCCGGAGGAGCCGTGTGCAGTGGACGAGAGGAAGAATGCCCCCAGGGAGTGTGTGTCACTATCCAGCGACCTTCTGTCTGGCATTAAAAACAAAAAGATATCCATTTTTGCTTTTAGTTTGCCCCTTGATGTGTTGAAACTTTCACCATGGATGGACAGCAAAATTTCTCCTAGTGAAGCCTCATCTGTAACCAACCGGTGCCTGAAAATTTCTCCTAGTGAAGCTTCATCTGTAACCAATAATGTCCCTTTCAGAGGAACATTGCTGACTGTGTCCTCAGGGGAGGCCTGGCCAGGCTTGGCTGTGTGACAAACCCACCTGGGGTGTCTGCTGAGGTTAATAACAGACTAAGTGTGCATCTTGCTTCATGGACACACTTTAGGCCAATGGAACCAATGTCCCTGATTTTTCTTTTGAGAAAATGAAGCACAGAGATTCAGTAAGAGGTGGATGTCCCCAGAAGGAAAGGCAGTTTGATGTCCAGACAAGAGTGGGATGTCTCCTAAGTACCTCCAGTGTTGGGGCAAGGAACCATCCCAGAGCTGCACCCAATCAGCCCTTTGCAACCATGATTAAACTTTACCACAAGTTGCAAGCAAACATTGGGAGATGCCTTATTTGCATTAAAGCCAGCATGTCTTCCCTCTGAGAGGGTGGATTCGACCCTTATGTGTCTGTCAAAGGTGATATGTAGGTGTGATGGCTGTAATATCACCCTGTCCACAGCCCTGCGGGAAATTCCCAGGGCACGCAGTCTGATTAAAAACCCAGGTAATGTGGTCGGGGTTTCCCCAGTAATCCTGTGTGACTGGTTAATAACTATGCAGTTTCAAAACAGATAAGTAATGGGTGTTGTGATTTAATTAGAAACTCCTCTAATCAGTGTCTTTCTCCCCAACAGTATATGTGCCTGGTTTTCCTGCACTGTTTCCGCTGGATAGAAAGACTTTCCTGTATTTTCTGGCAAAGCACTTTGGCCGACATGTCGGGGGGTGTCAGCTTTTAATTGTAACTGTCTTGCAGAGTGGTGTTGTTTTAATATCCTGTATAGATTTTTATGTAATACACTCACTTGCAGGCAGCCCAAAGCAAGAATCAATTCTGTGAAGGGTTCTTCTTTTGTTAAAAGCCAATCTTGTTTTAATGATGCATGAAGAAATATTCGAGCATTGACATTTTTCTGTCAGGTTTCTTTTGAAAAATCAATTAAGATAATACTGCTTTGACCTAGTTATCTACTTAATGCTTATTAGGAATGTAATATGATTTACTGTCAGCATAATAATTTTTGTATCTTATCCCATTAGCTTGTGCATATTTCAAAGTGTATTACACAATGGTCACTTCTTAAAATGTAATGTAGCAGAATACATTAATTACATTGACTAGGATCATTAGACAGAAACTATCTCATTGGTTCCTTGTATCAAATTTGTATATAATCTCTATCAAGATATTGCATTATTTACATGGCTAAACACCTGATTCTCAATCAGAGTGGACTTGGACACTACACTTCCTTTATACTCATCAGCAACTATTTTCTGACAAATTACAAATATGAGATATATTTTGCTTATAATTTATTGATTTGATGTTAGTCATTATGTGTGAAATTTGAGCAAAATAAATTTCCAATAATTGAAAGACGGCATTCCCAGGTTCAGCAATCAGTGACCTGTGCCTAAGAAGACGTGTGTTGCTCTGAGCATTCAGATAGCACATGGGGTACCCAGGAACCACAAAAATGTGAAAAATCGAGTATGATTTTAAAATAGACCTCACTGTTCTTTGTTGCCTTTGTGTTAACAATGGTCAATGGCACTGTCAGAGGGAGTGCTCTCGGAGGCCCTTCCAGGGAAATGATTGATTTCTGCCCATTCGGGATTCTGCGGTAACCAGAGGCACTGATGGCTTAACCTTGCTAAGCAGAACCCAGATTAAATGTCTCACTAACTTTCATGTTAGGAGAGCCTGCCATGAAAGTTAGGCTCTCTCTTGGTTTAGACTTACTACCTTAGTTCTAGTGATCTGCCTGAAATGTTACAGGTGGCAAAGCAATGTGGCATTCTTTTTAAATGAAGTTAGTGAACTGAGATGAGTACTGTGCTTTAACATATTGGGGCTTTCAGAGATTCCCTCAACCAAGAACATGTTTTTATTTCTTCATCCTGATCCAATGCCAGTGTATATGCCTATCTCCCTAAGGAATCATCACAACCTCCTTTGTGGTCTAATTCTACCTTTACTTGTTTGGAGAGTCAGCTTTGTCATTTAAAATTATTAACCCAATTCTTATATTCTCCTCTGTATTATGAATAGACCACCAAACAATCAGTATCTAAACATATTCAAGATATCCTTGTCTTCCTGTTGCATTATGAAGTATTAAACATAATGCAGTACAAGACAAAAAATTAAGATGGCCATTTATAAAACGATGGTATTCCTAAAGAACTTCCTACCTTTGTTTTCAAATTCTCTTTTCTTTATATAACCTCTTAACTGAATCACTGAGACCTAAGATGCCATTTTGAGTCATATGTCTGCCAAACATCATTTCAAATATAACAGTAAAATATTTGCACTTAACAAAAGTGACCTTGTTTTACAGACAAACATGATGAATTTATATGGGTAGCTTAGTGGAGCTCTTTATCCCCAGACTGGTAACATTTTAATTAATTAAAACAAAAAAATCAATGACCATAGATTCAGTTTTCTATAGGATAGTTTACATTTTCTATTTTCTTATTTAAAATTCAAAGAATTTTTTTTAAATTTTAATTTGTTGGTCACTCATAAGATCTCCCTCCTTCCCCATCTTAAAATGTATTTCTCCAGGGGCATTTAGGGTCCAAAAGGTTGCCGATCATTCTTAATGCAGGCAGGATCTGAGTCCTGTGGCATGCTGATTTGAATAAAGCAAGGAGTGATTGGACTGTGTGATGGCATCTTGAATTGCTAAGTGGGAATGAAGCTGAAAGCTCAGTGTGGCAGCGCTTAGGAGCAAAGAAACATGCACAAAGGCAGGCAGAAGAAAACAGAGAGGAATCTGAATACAGACTCAACAGAAATGCCTTGTGCATAAAGCAGGAGAGGGAGGCAGGCAAGGAGCTTCCAAGCACAAGGCATCTGCATACAGGCTCCGTGGGAGTCGACACTAGGCAGGTCACTTTTGAGCACCCAATTAATTGACTTGGGGGTGGGGGCTCCCTTCCTTCAGAGAGACACTATTGCAGACTGAGGTTTTCATTATAGGAAATGGTCATCGTGGATTAAATCGGGAATACCTGAAATTACTGTTTCATCATCATTGATCAAACATGTAATCCAAATAAAGAAAATTGGGAAGGTAGGCATGGTGATGGTGACTTGATTCTACATTATTATCTCCTGCCTAACTAGGCACTTTTCCCGGGTATCTGAACTCTTTGCCTTTTAACTGTGCTTGCAGTTGCTATAGTGATGGCATAATTTTGTAATGGTCTAAAAATGACACTGGCATAGATACTGACAGATAGGAATTAATTCACTAACAAGTAATTATGTAGCGAAATGTTGACTGCCACACAGAAGGTGCACGGTGACACATTTTCTGTTTTTCAGGGATGGCAGTAACATTAGCGTTGGTCATTAGTGGTAGACATCTCAGTAGTGTTGGATACAGACTTATATGCAGACCTATTTAGTTACCTGTGTGACAGCCTTGTTCAGGACACCAGAAACAGCTGTCCTAGCCTGTATGAGCCAAAATAATTAGGCCTGTCATCTTCTCGCTCTGATTTCCCCTTCAACCTGCTCCACAAAATGCAAATATTTTGCTTTCATTGTCACATTCACCTTGACATGGATATTGCTTTGGCGCATAACTGGATAAGATGACTCAGAATTTGCATTGTTCATTCTAATAAATTTGCTTCCCCTCCATCGCATGGCAGGACCCATCAGATAAAGTCTCCCGGAGTGTCATCAATCACCAGCCTTGACAGACGGCTTTTGCCTTCATTTGTTACATAGGAGAACATGCTTAATTATTTGTCCTGTAATTAGTTGGGAAAATGTCAGGAAATGTCAACTCTCTGTTCACTGTGGAAGGACTCGGCTTGAAAGCCAGGATGACTGAAGTGTCATTAATGCTGCCTAACTAGAGGAGGATCAGCTGGGGGAAAGTGAAAGCTTCTAAAAAAGTAATCATGGTGAGTTACGGAAAACGGAAAATCGGCACCCATAACAAGACGTGAGTCCTATTAGCAAACAGTTGTATTTTTCATCTGCTACTCTTCACAATAAAATATGAGAGGGCATACCCAGGAACAAGTATATTGGATTGATATAATTTCTGTCACATACTCACCACATTACCTAAGCCAATCATGCTTAATGTATTACTATAGGGGCACCTAATATTTAATTTGCAGATTTAAAGCCCGTCTTACCGTTCAAACTGCATGGCACAAGATTCAGTGAATATGCAAAGGTGAATGGTTTTCCATTCATCTAGGAAAGTGATGGATTGAATATATAAAATTAAAATCATCTCTCTGCTTTTGGAACCCTTTGCTAATAAGAGCAAATTGCCATTAATTAACACTTGGCAATAAAAAAATGCAAATAAGTACATGTAAAAAGATGCAATAAGGATGAAAAGCATGCAGGCGGTCTTCAGGCACAGGACAGGGTCACCAGATAGATGTCTTACACACCCCCAGAATGCTGAAATGAATCCTTTGTTAATTTCAGCAATGGGATAAAGGCCTTCATGATATTTTCTAAATCAGAGTGAAACAGATGCGTCTGAAAGAAAGCACAGTTTTATCACATGACAGGCAATTCCATTCTGAAATGGATGCGCCTGGGTTTTTAATTGTGCTACCATTGCGCTGAGAACTGACGGAGTACACGAGTGTGCGCACGTTGCGTTTTCTGAGAGGCCGCACTGCTGCACCATTGTGCACAGGACGCTGCCCTGGTGAGTGCAATGCCACCAGCAAACTCTACGTCGAAGCCATCGGCTCTTTTCTGCATTGTTGTCAAAATAATATGCTTGTGTGAGATCTTTTTTTACTTAATTACTGACATTCCTTTTGTGAATCAAGAACAAGTAAATTATATCAAGAAGGACTAATTAAGATGGCATTCTTCAGTTGAACAATTCACAACTTGTCGCAGGTATGGCTGAGCTAATTTTTGAATGGTTAAACATTTACTCCAGCGGGACTATTAATAGCCGTTCCCTGCAAACCAGCTTTGTGGAAAGAGAGGCCATCCCAACCTCCAGAACGAATGAGAAGTGTAGTCTGCTCTCCACAGACTGATTTCAGGAAAGCAGATACATTATTTTATCTTTTAAAATCTAACCATCAAATGAAGCGAGCAGTTGGAAGCTGTGAGAAACTTACATACATTTAATTTTAATGACCATTCATTCTTGATTTTCATATTAATGAGAAAAATAAAAATGTAGTCACGATTACTTTGACTAGGCAGCCTTTCAAAGCTCATTCTAATCTAACTTTTGTCTCTAAAATTCATCTGTAAGGTATTATTATTAATTTTCCCAGGGGGAGGTCCTTTCTGCATAGAGCGTAGGGACATGTGCCTTCCCACCCTTTAGGAAAGAGGTCTGCTGGGCTTTCAAAGACAGCATCATGGGCAGATTTAGAAAATTCTATCAATTAACCACACAGAAGAGCAACATTATCTTCCTAATATCTTGGGATTTTCTTTCAGTTCTTTACAGGTTGAACGATTCTTAATGAATGCCAAAATAATAGTTTAAAAAATTCTGATCATTGAAGTCTTGGTATTTGTGCCTTGGAGAGTGGTATTAGGCAAGCATTAGAGACATTCTAAAATCAATGTCATGGGTACCAGTTGAGGTAGAATTGGAGGAAACCTCCTCTCATTAATAACCAAGAGATAAAAAATAAGGTAATTGATTTTGCCCACGTTTGCCCTGATTTTGGAGGAATAAACAGGGCAGTCGTCTCCGAAGACAGTGTTCCCAGACAGGTAGCGTCAGCGGAATCCATGCCATTGTGAAACTTGCTTTAACTTCCGGAGGTTTAAATACCCTGAGACATAGCTTGCGCTGCAAGATGTGCTACTGATGAGGGCAGGGGAGCATGTACTGCTACAGCCTGGCCCCTTACTGTCAGCAAGCTCCTGTCCTGTTCACACCTTGAGGGAGTTTATTGGTCATTGAAAAACCCTCCGAAGTCACCTGAGTAGTTGCTAAAAATAAAACAGACACATTCTGCTATTAAGAGAAAACAGGATAAATTTATTCTAATACTGCAAGGGACATCTTAGTCCCTCGTGAAGCTTGAGGGTGAGCACTCATCATCTGTTCCATGGTCCCCGAACAGGCATTGGGGAGACCATGCAGAGATGGCAGGAAAACATTTGACTGTGCTGTGGTGCTCTGCCCAGGAGGAATGTGAATGTCACCAGTGAGACACAGGTTGGCCACTCAGGTGGTGGCTGGGGAAGGAAACAGCCAGCGGGCAGTGGCAAGGCCTCCCGGAAACCTTTTGCTGACTTTTCCCAGCTGCTGACTGTTATATGGAAACAGCTGTTCTAGGCAGTTCCGAGAAGACAAATGTCTTGTCAGGGGATTTTGATAAAATAAATCGCAATCATTTGGATAAGGCACATTTTATTAGTGACAAAAACCTATGGGAGAATTTGTTTTATGTTTTCCTAAATGAAATGTAGCAATTCAGGTTGTCACATATAAAGTTTGAAAATAGAATTTCTGGACCTATGTATTTATCTACATACATACTGTTGTTTTATGTCTTCCTCTCAAATGATTTTCTACAGGGTGGTAGAACGATAAATGCTTTCTTTCTTTAGAGAGAGACCACAAGCATTTCTTCTTCTGGAGAAAGAGAAAGGGGCCAGCAAAATTGGCCGAGATTACTTGCTGTTTCAGAGGCAGAAAAGCCCCAAATTCTTTCTTGAGAGTGAAGGTATGTAGACCATGCATGGAGCAAGCTTCTTGCAAGGCAGTGCGTGCAGAACTGTCAGGATGGGGAAAGCAGCCTGGATGCCTCCCGCTCTCCAGGTTTGCAGGTTCCCAGACATGGTGTATATTTTATGAAATGATTAATGTGGGGAAGGAGCTCACATTTTTACATTACCATATTTAAGCATACATAATAAATTGGGAATTCTTACAAACAGATAAGACGGGTTTAATGGCATTATGGACAAATAACAATGCAATAAGCTCGAAACAATACATTTAAGAGGAAGAAAAACAAAGATATAAGGTCAGACAATATCTCACATAACATTTGGAAAAAGCTGCCAATTGTTTGGATAACGGTACAATGGCAAAGCCTCTTAGAACGTTGTTAAGTCTTTATTCAGTAATACATTATCATGCATATTTCATAGCAGGGATTACTAAGACAGAATTGTGTGTCATTTTTGTTGTATGTCTTTATAATTACACCTTGAAGCCACAACTAGATTTTTTTTGAAACTACATATTCATGAAAAGCGGACTTGTAATTTGATAAAGGGGAGCTTGTGTTCCCGGCTCCATTCAAACGGCATGGTGAAGCAGAATTAAAGTAGGCATCTGTGTTCTCGGCATTAATCTCCTCAAGCACATTCCAGCTGCTCTGATGTGCAGGAGGGAGATAAGTCCTGAGCGGACTGGAGCTGCGCGGGCCAGACAACTCTATTATTGGCTTCATAATTGCTTAATTAAACTTTTGTCACTAATCATTATGAGGGCAATAGAGCTGTTATACTGGCTTCTGTTAAGCAAAAATCAATAAACTGTTGGAGTTAATTTCGCCGTATTTTTTGTCCTGCAAATGAAATTCATTGCTGCCGGTTAGTGATCTGTGTGGCTGGCGCCCGACTGATATGAACAGCCATCACCATTTGAATTGAGGGTATTCAGTCGCACATGAATATGAACAAATGGCAAACATAAATCTCTTGCATGAAGTACACCTTCTATCCCTTTATTATGGAACAATTGACCCATCTAAAATGAATTCTAATGCCAGGAAAGCGTTTAGATTTAAATTACACCATGGTCTTCTGGATCTGAAAGATGGCGGCATAAAAAAGATTAATATGCTAATTATTTTTCTCCTTATTTTTTTCCGTCGACATCCATGGTGGGGTATTGTGAAGCGTGTAAATAAGATGACTGTTTTGTCAAGAAATGGCTCTAAGGCACACTATATTCCATTGCAATTTCATTTGTTTATTCAGAACCTCACTCCAGATTTTAACTGTGTTTGCAATAACACTTTATTTTTCACATAATGTTTTCCTTTCACAAAGAATTCCTGGGATAAGTAAAGCATGTTTTTGTTTATTGAAATAGATTTAATGGTGTTATGAATGATGATATACTTAACCAAGGCTGTATTTATAAATTCCTGTCAAACTTTTATTTTCTTCCCCTCTTCTCAGGCTGATGGAATTGATCCCAGGTTGTGCCGTCTTTCCTCTGTCTTTTGTGTTGGGCAGGGACACGGAGGAGGCAGACAGAGATTTTGTTATTGATGTACTATCCACTGGCCAAGTTACACAGGACTCACCCACCCCAACCTCTGACATTTT
Source organism: Rhynchonycteris naso (assembly GCA_037038555.1). Taxonomy (NCBI): domain Eukaryota; kingdom Metazoa; phylum Chordata; class Mammalia; order Chiroptera; family Emballonuridae; genus Rhynchonycteris; species Rhynchonycteris naso. The sequence goes on from CM072995.1 coordinate 247,509,829, forward strand.
TAAAATGAAAAATAAACAGAAAGAGAAACCTTAATTTCACTGGACACGTCAGACTGGTGTGCAGTTAACACTGAAAACCTTGCATGTTTGAGTCACTGGGTGATCTCAAGTGTTTACTCTGTTTCTTCTCCAAAGCGGCTTTGATGTCACTAGTGACCACTACGAGGAAGCACGCTGAACAGGAGGAGGGAAGGGCTTTTCTGCACCGGTGTTCAGTGCCACCTTGTACTTTAGCAAGTGTCCCACATGCCCATATTCTGCAGCTGTCCAGGAGGCCACCTGTGGCCACCTCAGAGGACATACCTGACAGCCTGTATACCCGCATTTATTACGAAGCATGTGAGACAATGGTGACATCCTTTCATAGTCTGGAGAGTCAAGTCCAATCGTAGAAAGAGAATTATTTACTTTTTGAAGATGAAGAGGAGAGAGATGATCCATTCTGAATGACATATTGCTGTGTGTATTCAAACGAAAAAGAAAATAAAAATAATTAGAGAGAATATTCCCATCATTTAATTTCTCTAAATTGTTGTACTATACACACATTTATTATTCATTACTCAGCATCCTTTGTCCATGGAAAAATGTTGAAAGTTGTGTAGCTAGATTATGAAAAATATCCTTTCGGGTCCTTTATATGATAAATGCATGGCTATCTTACTTTGTGGTCATCAAAGAGGGACTGCTTCCATCTCCTAAAGTGTCTGTCAAAGTGGTTTGAACATAAAAGTTGTTCACTCTAATGCTGTACAATAAACAAATAAATATAAATACGGCACTGCGTGGCTTCCTTTCTAGAAGGGTGTAAGGGGGCAAGTCACTATGTCCCTGAAAGATGGCTAGTTTTTTCTTTTTTAACATTCAAATTATAATTCCTGGTTTTCCAAGATTAGGGGGTTAAAATAGTGATACTAAGAGACCAAACATAGAAGGGAAAGAGATAATCTCACTGTGAATTACCAGAAATATGTTCCCTTGTGAATGTGGTCTCAATTTGTTTCTTTATTTTTAATTATTCTCCTTCTCGTGGAGAATCAGTATTTTGTGTGAAGATGGGAAATGTTGTACATATTATTATCACAATCTATGCCCTTATTATAATAATTATGATTATTTACATAGTCAGCAACAATGGAGGGAGAGTGATGCCTGATAAATCCTCTTTTTAATAAGAAAAATGTCTCATATCATGACAACAGATCCTGAACGATACTTATTCTCAAGCTCAAAACAAGTTTCACCAAATAACAGATTCTCAGGAAATTCTATTTAAAATCACATGTAGATTAAAGGAGACAGAGCAGTGCATATTGGGATTCTAATTTCCATTATTGCTTTCATTATATGATTTAAAGGAGCTTACAGTGTATGAGACACTGTACTTTCTGATTGAATAACAGTATTTAAATACCCTGCAAATCTTTCAGGTTATTCTTATATAAAATTGCAACTTATTTCAACATGCTTGAGGTACTGAGATTTAAAGCTTTATAAAGCTTCTATAAATATATGGTAGTCCTTTAAAACACTGAGAAGTCAAATGGATTAGAGACTTTTTGACTAGATTGCAAATGATGCAGGTGCCCAGGCGAGGGAAAGCCACTGGGGGCAGCAGAATTAAGCAAACGTGTGCTCTGGAATTTCCCATCAGTCCCTGTTACATAGGTCAGGTCCCAGGGTGAGTGGTACAGATACCTCAAAAATCCCTTGAATTTCTACTTGAGAAACAGTCATCTCTTCCTCTTGTACCTGGGGCTGAGCTAAAGCTGCCCTTGAGTGTCAGCAGGTTTGCCTGGATACTTTCTTGGAATAAAAAATAACCAAGCTTTTAGTTTTGTCAAACTCAATATTAGAAAGCATTTAATGCCACGCTGATCTAAGATCTTGTTTACTTCCCTTTTAAAATGCATTTTTTTTCTCATGTGCTACTTATCCCTCAACAAATAAAATTGATTTCAGTTTATCCTAACAATCTTTTAGGACTCTACCGAAATTCATTCACAATGTTGGCACTGGAGGAAAGAGTGCTCACAGGTTAAGGATGCCATCACAATTTATGTGTAAGAGTGTCTTCAAGCGAATCATCTGACTGCTTTCATGTATAAATTCTTTCAGTGTTGGGTTGGGTTAGGGTGGATTCAATTATAACTACTGGGTGACATTTATTAAGAGTTTAGTTTTGTGAACAATTAAAATATAAGGTCTTTTACTTCAGATATCTAATTTTCCTTTTTATAGTTAAAGGAGAGGAGAGGAGAGGAAAGCAGAGGAGAGGAGAGGAGAGGAAAGGGAAAGGCAGGGAAGGGAAAGGAAGGAGAAGAGAGGAGTGGGAGGGGAGGAGAAAGAGACAGAGAGATAGAGATGAAATGATATTAAATATAAAGAAGAACATTAAGAATACCCTTAAATCTAAGTATATTAAGTTTGAGTGCATTGCAAATACATAAATATGAGAAAAGAAAAGAAATTTGTTCTGGTCATTTTGCTGATTAGTGTAATTTGGATTTGGATTTTAGTTTTTATTTTATTTTGAAGTTGGTAGCCATCATTCTTGTTAGGGTTAAATGAAATAAAATTTGAAAATGAAGACCATCACTGGAATCAGAGATAATGGAAGAAAAGTATAATTCTGAGAAGAACTTGCCCTTGTGTATAACTCTATTGACTTGTTCAGTGACCTTCACAAGGTACCTACCTCACTTCCTTCACTTAGCAGTCAGACCCACCCCATGGACACCCAATTCCTATCTGCCTATTATCCTCTCCAACTTTCCAACAGGCACTGAGCACTTGACATGTACTTGTGCAGGGTCCTCAGCGGTCCTTCAGGCTTTCTGTTGCCCACACCAAAACATTGCCCTTCCCGCTGTCACTCCTTAAAAATGGTATGCATTGTACTGCTCTTTGATTAGAGAAGGCACTACTTCTTCTTTTTAGAAGGTAATAAAATAAGGAAAAGCCAAATGAAGAAAATTAAAAACACCCATAATTCCTAGCTCAGAAATAATCACTGCTAGCATTTTTGGGTCTAGTATCATGTGGTGTATACATATGATTCTGTGTGTGCACGTGCGTGCCTATATTTGTGTGTATGTGTGTGTGTGTGTGTGTGTGTGTGTGTGTGTGTGTGTGTGTTCATACGGTTTTCCTCTCTTATAGAGGAAGAAGCAGAGCTTGTCCAAATTAATATCTCACTCAACACCTAGCCCAGTAGAATGTGTTTGTGGTTATATTATCTGAAGATATTTGTTAAGTAAATACATAAAAGGGCAGATTTAAAGTTTTAGGTTTTTTTTTTCTACACTGTGACTTTTTAATTGTCTGAAAATAAAAAGTGCTGTCATTTTTTGCATGTAATTTCAAGAAATGAATTAGATTGATGATCCCACAGAATTTATTTTCCTTTTCCTTTGCACACATCCCCTCACTGCTATGTTGAACTAGCATACGTGCCTGAGAAGGACAAATGCTATTTGTTTGCATTAAGAATTGAAGGTGTTGCCTGAATGGGTGGTGGCACAGTGGATAGAGTGTCGGACTGGGATGCAGAAGACCCGGGTTCAAGACCCCGAGGTTGCCAGCTTGAGCACCGGCTCATCTGGCTTGAGCAAAAAAGCTCACCAGCTTGGACCCAAGGTCACTGGCTTGAGCAAGGGGTCTACTCAGTCTGCTGAAGGCCCGCTGTCAAGGCACATATGAGAAAGCAGTCAATGAACAACTAAGGTGTCACAACAAAAAATTGATGATTGATGCTTCTCATCTCTCTCCCTTCCTGTCTGTCTGCCCCTCTCTCTGACTCTTTCTCTGTCCCTGTAAAGAAAAGAAGGAAAAAAAAAGAAAAGAATTGAAGGTGTCTTTTTCTAAAATTACCAGTCACAAGCAAGACTTCTAAAACATTCTCGTCCATGATGCTAAGACAGAAAATAATTGTTTAGAAATTCATCTTTATATTGGTTATCTAACCAGCTCTTGATCCTAATCAGTAGCCCTTGTTTCCGTATAACTGGATGACAACGAGAAGCTATACTTGCCACTAAAAGTTGTGCACTGAATATTGTTAAACCCTCATAAGGGCATTTGCTGGATACATTTCATAACTCAGAATGAGGGAAGACACTTGTCTTTAGCAACGTTGTCACCTGGATGGAACAGCAGTCGTCGTGGTGTCCCTTCTGATTTCACTGTCATGGCACTGTGGCCAATGCAATTCACCACAGAAATTATTTGCAGGGCAATTTGGAAAAGAGAGAGAGGGTGTTCTTTTTCTTGCCAATGTCTTCTCTTCTCCCACATAGAGGATGGCAGAGAGATTTTTTTAAAATTACTATTTTATGTCCTGATAAAATATTAGAAACAAGCAAAAAATAATTGGCTCTGGCCTTTTCAGCTTTCTCAATCCAGGAGCAAACTTTAAGGGTAGTGGGAATACCAGTGTGGTGTGTGAGGTATTCCCGGGCAGCCGTCAGGCCTCAGGGCAAGGGGCTGCCATCCTAAACATCACACTGCGTTTCTTTTATTAGAAAGAAAAATCCAACCACACATTGTGCTTGACTTCATATTTCAGTCCATCTTGTCTGCAGTTCGGTCCTGCTAGTTGGTCATCAGGGCACTTTGCCATAAAATGAAAACAAACAAACAAACAAAGAAACACAACAGTATCTTGACTCTTCTCCAAATTTAAGCTGTTAGCGCTGTTTGTTTTTTTCAATCACATTCAGTTTTTGGTCGTGTTAACAAAGGAGAGCATAGTTTTAAAGTTGATTTTGTGTAATGACAGAATTGTAAGCACTATGTCTTTCCCAGTGCAGAGTGAGGACATGTGGGAAATGACCCTGTTTCTCCTTCAGCACCGTGGACTTCACACCAAGGCCTGCCTATGTGGTGGGAACCCACAGCCAGAGAGGGACTGTGCCTTTTATGAAAATCATTCTGAGTTTACAGGGTGATGTGACCATTCTCGGTCTGAGGTTTTTTTTTTTCTTTTTTTTAGTGAAAGCCAGATTATTAATGGGCTGAAAATACTTCATTCATTTTTACTGAAAGTAGCAAAAGGAAATAGCATCTTAGAAAAGAGATACATTTGGGCTGTAACCAGATGATCTGGGTGTTGCTCTGGCTTCTATTTGGGACACAGTGGGGCTGCAAGGGGACCATCTCTCAGTGTTTGTCCCCTGTCCTCCCATTTCCAAAGGCGGACAGCACAGCATGGGGAGATTTGCAAACGAACCTCGTGTCCCTGAAGGAAGCCCTTTCTGGCTGCTCATTGATACTGGTGTTTATTCAGGAAAACTCTTGAAGCGTGGCAAGCATGAAAACATGGCATTAAATGTGGAAACTTTCATTTTCATCTCATTAAGAGGGCATGAATTGAATACTAATTATAAAAGTGAAAGGAAATAAAAATGGCTGCCCCAGGTCGTCCAATTAAACCAACATCACTTTGTCTGCATTCATAAAAATAGTATGTATTTAATGAAATGTGTTTAATAATTAACCTGTATCAGGTTTAAATGATGTTATAAAAAGATGTGAGGTGGCTTCCAGAGAAGACACACTGGCAGAAGACCTCATTTGTGAGACTTCATTGTAATATATTTCTGGTAGTGTATTTTGCCAGTGTTTAAATTAGCCATTTAAATGTTTAAATGTTTGCCGTCCTCAACTCTGTGGTTCTGAAAACAGATGGACTTTCTTTCAAAAGTATAAACAAATAATTTCAGGGGACTTATATTTATTTTTTGCAAGTGACTTTTAAAGTCATTGCATATGATAAGTAAAATCCATGAGTGTCTCTTCTAGCCCCCAAATCTGTGTCCCAGTGTCCAGACTTCAGTGCAGGATGCACCCTGGCTTCTAGGTTTTTCCACAGAGGCTGGATGATCACTGAGGCTCTTGTCCCCGCATGGGGGCTCCCCCTTCTTCTCCAGCTTTTATGTGCTGTCAGAGGTCAGGGTTGGGGCTTGGCCCCTGGTCCAGTAGTGGTGACTGCAGATGCAGCCAGGACATTGGCGAGTGGCCAGCAAGCAGCGTGAGCCTGTCTGCAGAGCCACCACAGCGGCGGACTCGCACAGTGCCCTCTGCTGAGCCTTCCCTGCCCTGGGAGCAGCCTCCTTCCCTTGCCAATATCATGTCATGCTCAAACTGAAAACAAAAGATCAAAAGCTTACATACAATATCAGTGAGCGGGCCTCTCAAGTCCAGAAACCTCTGTTTATTATTTTAAGAAAACTGAGCTAATTTCTTTAAAGCAGGGCAGACAGGCGCCGCCTCCCTTCTTGGGATGATCCGTGCGGTTTCGTATGACAGGTTGGCGCTTGTCCCTTGGCAATGGGAGCGTTGAGTTTTAGCCACATTGATGTCTTTGTGAAGGTGATACATGCGGTCTGTCTGTCAGACAAATACCCCAACAAGTGCAGGTATTTATCAAATTACCTTTAAACTTGCAGGTTTGAGGTGCCCTTTCAGCTAGATGTGGGAAGGCATGCTTGGCTCATTCACACAGAAATCACTTAATGATAGTTAATATCGCCCTGTAATCTCTGCTGCTCCCATTTAATTGCAACTTTTTGAAGTCTGTCTGCACCCCTGGAGGACGGCGGATCCCTCGGTCTCAGGCACGATTCAGGTGGTCCTGGGCTCAACAGGGAAGCAGGGGGTCAGCTGAGAGCCATCACCTGTGGAGTAGCATTGGGGTCCCCTCCTGAAGGGCTTCCTTGATTTTTTCTAGAACTAGCTGTTCCCATGTCTCCCCTGCAGAAGACTGACCTTTGTGAAAAGCCTGGCAATGGGCTTGGGGCTCCTTAATAATAACAATAAGAAGAAGAATAGTAATAATAATAAAAATAGTAATTTTTTATTAAATCAAAACAACAGCTTTTGAAAATCACACAATTCAAGACGAACTTGTCTGGAAATATCAATAAAATAATTTGAAAGTTTTAGTGCTCCTTTATTGCGGGAGAGAATTGGAAGGTTAAATGACAGCTGTACTGTCCAGGTGACGGTTTTATTCATTTTCTTTAGCCAGAAAAAGTTCCTTTTAGTGAACCTCCCTCCACATGCCTGGTGGCTGACCTTTCTCTATGTCTGCAAAGGAGGATGCCAGTAAATTTTTTTCCAAGTGTCCATCTCCACCATTTGTCTTGAAGTAGGATAATAAGAAACTAGGAAAAATCCCTTTGTAAGTGGAATGGGGAAACTGAGGCAGATAGCTGATTCAAATGACCTCATCCAGCACCCTGACTCACCTGCTTCCTTCCCCATTGCAGGACCACTCTTTTTAGCATTAAACCCTCAGGACAATAAAGTTCTGATCAACATCAAATAATCTTAGGAACAAAACCTTGTGTCTACTGACCATGAGATAGAATTTTGGCTTCAAATGTGTTTCAGTTCCAGACCCAGAAAAGCAGCAAACCCTGATGAAGCGATGCCTTGGCTGGACCAGATGCGATGTCCAATGACCCCCTACCCTAGCGCTAACCAATAAGTAGAGACCACGATGCTGACACTATGCGTTCATTTTGATGAATTAGTATATTAAAGGGCACACCTGAAAAGTTGTATATTCTATTGAGATCCTTCCCGGAGACCTCCCCTAAAATTCCTGCCTTTAGAAACAGATAAAAAAACCTCTACCACAAAAGACCAAGTGCACCCTCTCTCTAGAACATGCAATGCACCTTCTGTCTTCACGTGTGTGTGTCTTTGCTTTCTTTCTCCTAAGTTGTAAGGGCCCTTTTATTATTATTATTGTTGTTATTATTATTTTTGCCTTTGTAACTTGTTTCCTGAATCCACACAGCCCAGCTGGCTCACTTCTTCTACCTCTGTGACTTTTTCTCTAAAAGTCCAAGGCAGCTTTCCACGCAGCCCACTTGAATCATCAAGTGTACTTTTGTTTTTCATGCTAAATAAACTTTCTCTTGCATTAGAGTTCTTGGCTCTGAATTCTTTCTTTGCTGAATTCAAGAACTGAGAGCCCATGTCACTGGTAACACTAAATATTCTTTCTAAGCTACATAAGTAAACAAACACACAAACTAAAATTAAATGTTAAAGCATTTTTCAGCCTATCTTCTCTATTTTGATGATAGGGAAACAGATTGAATGGTCAATAATTGCAAATAATGTATGGATAAGTGTGATGCTAAACTTTTCTAATGAAATTTATAAAATTAAGAGACTCACCAATACCACTTAGCTTTTCTGTGAATGTCACAGATCAAATTGATATATATTTGCAATGATTTATTTTTTAGTGCAATTGAAAATACATCGCAGTGTGCATCAGCCCACATCTGTGAGGAATATCAATCAAGTGCTGGAGTAAAGCTAACAGCAATCTGACCTGGTAGAGCCTCTGGATACGGTAGCCCAGAAAACTGGGAAATACAATTTCAAGCACAAGTGTGGAGAGGTGGTGGCTAAGATTATGATAAAAGCCTTAATCTGTTGAATATTTTATTTGTCTTTTGAAGCAAAAGAGTATGTAATTTTTAAAAGCGTGAACATATTATTCTCAGCAGACACACGGCTTAAGGGTTCCACTGGGTAGGGAACTGTCTTAATTAAAATTATTTATATTGACTGCCATAAATTTCTGATGTTTTGGCTTTTCTTTCCTTTTCTTTGGGGTTAACGGTTGAATTGTTTCTATTTACCTCCTCGACTGGATCTAGCAGACATTTCTACACAGAAAGTGACACTTATTCTCAACCAGGTGTTTTTTTTTGTGTTTTGAGGGATCTGCCTTTTTCCTCTCCTGAGTTAGAAAGTCATGCAGGAGAGAGGTCAGGAGGGGTGGGGTGGCTGGATTTTAGCTTTGCACATCAAGGCTCATGCCTGCCTGTTGCAGTCATGTTTCCCAGGCATCACCCCGTCAGATGGAAGACAGTATAGATTATATGCACAATATCTCCGTGTGTTATTTCTCCCCTTCTATTACAAAGTCGACACCAAACCCAAGTGGATTATTGCACCAGAATAATTCTCAGTTGCTTCAGGTAGGTGTGCGGCCATTTACAGTTACCTAGAAAGATAAATACCTGCATTAATTGATTAAATATACCTGTGTTTCTGCACACTCAGCAGGCCTGCTGAGGTACAGTGGCCATGCATGTGAAATCTTTCTGCCGTGGAGCTGGGCGTTAATTCCACCCAGGCCATGGGCTGATTTTTGTCTTGTTTCCTTTTGTCTTGGAATGATTGCCTGGACTTCAAAGGATGCTTTAAATGTGAATCTCTTCTCCATGGCAAAAGCCAGTGTTAAAAGACCGGGATTACAATGAAAATTCTGCAGTTAAATGCCTGAGCTCGTCTTCGCACGAACTTCACAACAGTTAATGACATACATAAACCTATCAGCATCTTCAAGATGGAGTGCTTTTAGAGTTTAGCTTGGGAACCCCACACACGTTATTTAAAGACAAGCACAACGTGCTTTTATTTCTGTACCCTAAATGCCTCCAGGGGACTAGGCTCCCTGGTCCTGACAGCGTGTTGCTTCTGAAATAAGCAGTTAACACAGACTGAGGTTTGCCGTTAACACTGAGCATCATACTGACTTATTGGCTTCTCATTCAAACCCACACAATGGATCTATACATCCCCCCTGAATCAGATGCAAGTGGCTAACCAATTTCTGAACAAAATCTTTCAGGGGTGACTGCTTCTAAACTCTCTGGCTATTACATGGACAGACAGCTGAAAGCTGAGCAGGAACATTTAGCGATTTACATGTTGGTGTAACTTGTCCCAACAGACACACACTATTAGACCCCATCGTCTGTCACTGGTCACTTCTGCAGTAGGGGAATCTTTCTTCTAACCAGTAAGATGCCCTGTTCACATCTCTGGGCTTTTAAAGAGCTGGTTTCTATTTTTTTATGGTAGGAGTGCTAACGTCAGGCTTCCACTTGTCCATGTCTCTTCCCCTCTGACACCCCCTGCACACGCTGCCTCCTTAGACAGCCCTCTGCTCCTTGTAAAAACAGTTTCCTGTCTCGTATCATAATGAGTCACAGTGATTCTGCAATTATTTTGTACACCAATCAGTACTTGTTTTGTCTAACTCAAAGGTTTTTAGAACTTTTTTGTATGTTTTGTTTTGTTCTGCTGTGCTGTGTATGTGTGTGCACATGTGTGTGTGCGCGCACACACACACACACACACACAACTGAGGCTATGCCTCTGGCTATCTCAGTGGGCTTTTGTGAAATGCGTGCTATGTGTTTGCTTGATTTCCTTAAGAATAAATTTAAAGAATTCCCTGTTCTCATGAATGATTTCCTTGGACTTCTTTTCTAAAGAAATTAGGGGAAATTCAAAAATTGAAAGGGGAGTGCTGTCATCATGCCTGGCCATTGTCCTTCCAGCGCCGTCATCCACATCCCTCCACCAGCTCATCACACTACCTCTGCAGTCCAGCAACACAAAAGATGGCTTGGCTCAATCTTGAGCTTGGGTGCTCACGGCTCAGGCTCTGTGGCCGACCATTCTCAGCTGCTCCTCGTCCCCAGTAATTAGCCTGTGATGGCTGCTGCCTCTTGTGGCTTTTCCTGTGAGAGACATTTGACACAGCAGACATCAGAGGGATTTTTCAGGAGGCTCTTGTGGCGTCCGAATGGCTCTTAATTAACCACTTAGGTATCCTCCTTCACTCCCCTGCTTGGCACTTTCCAAATGGTAGGGGTTGCACCGTGGATCTAAACTCCGGGGGAAGCATGCTATCAAAAGATCTTGTAAATGAAGGCTTGTGTAAATTATTTTTAATGATTCCCTCCTGGCACATCATTATGTTTGTAGCTACACACAGGCACTTCAGAGATGGCTCGTCTTCCGCGAGGTCAGCTGCAGGACCACCATAACTAGCTGCAGTCAGTAAATGGCTTATTAATTAGTGCAGTGATTTTACATTGCTAAGAGCTCTGATGTATGGAGCTGGAATTGTAATTGTGTAGAATCGAAATAATAAGCCATCTCAGGGCCCCTCATGCAAATTGGCATATTATAAAATCATTACCTATCTAAACACTGAGTTTTAATAAGAATTACAATGATGAATTTTATGATAATTGACACTCAAATTTTAATCTCTTGGATTTTTATCATTTTGGTGGTTAAAGTGTGTTTCTAATTAAATGTTGCTTAAAATGCAAAGGATTGTTTAACAATTCTATTCTGTTCTTCTAGTTCAAATTAGGTTATTCTCTTTGGTCACAGGAAATAGGCCATCTTAGTAATAGATATGTGACATTATGTAACACTTGTACAGAAAGATGTTTAATCATCACTTTTTATTTCAATGGGTGTGATTTCGATGACAATGTAGTGTCAACTATGAGACAAAGAAAACTAAGTGGCATTAGACTGGACTTCCATAATGTGAGTGAGGTTCAGTGAAGAAGTAAAAATCAAGAAAAAATATTACATCTTTATGGGAACACATGGGTTTGGGGTGCCGATTAAGTTTTTAATAATTATGGCTTCATAAACAAAACTTTTATATTTTAAAGCTGACAAATTGCAATTTAATTTTAATGTACTCATTGAAAATTCCCAATACTCTGACTTATATATGATATCATACAATAAACTACTATTGTTATTTCAAAAGCCAACTTTTATAGGCAACAGAAAAATAAGTTCTGTTTTAATTTGAGGTGGAATAAACAACTGTTTGTGTTATCACTGTCACAGAGAACATACATCTCATTGAAATATTCAGAAACTTAGCCATAGTAACCACCCCATGATCTGACTAGAATTTTCTTAAAGAAAAATCCAAATCAGGCCTGGAAAAAGTATTTCCTCTTTTTTATGATGCTGAATTTATCTCCAAGAACATAGAAAATTTAACATGTAAACTAATTTTATATTGGCAGATTTAAAAAATATATTGAATTTAAAAAATAATTGTTTTAGAAAATTAATGTTTTATCTTTTGAAAGTAACAAAGCACAGCTAGCTCTGGATCATTTTACAAGTGCGTTGCAGATGAAATGAAGATATATTTAAAATAGATCCACTGCCCCCAGTCTCCTGTGAAACCCTAAGGATCTCACTGGCGATGTGAACAGGGCCAGCCAGCTCTACCTCCAGCTGACTGAATCCAGAGAGTGTCGGGGCTCCTGGAATCAGCAAAGCAAGGCTGCAGAGAACTAGGGGATTCTTTGTCAGTGACCTCATTACCCACTAATGGTTCAGCTATTGACCTGAAAAACTAGGAAGGAAAACCTAGAAAGCTTGTTCAGCACAGCAGGCTTTTTTTCTTTTCTCCCCCACTCCCCAAGATCAGGTCTCACACATGCTCCTTCCCCTTGCCTGAAGCTGCTCGTGGGAGGTTCATTCTTACAAGGGCCCATGGTACCTCTTCCATGAAGCACCATGGCACCTAATCTACTCACCTGAGCAATGGTGGGGACGACACAGTCACCTGCCCAGATAATGCATCTGTTTGAACTTGGAATAAAACATTTTAAATGCAAACAACAAAACTTCAACTTCTCTACCTCGTTCCATTAATGCCTTTGGCTCTTAACACCATGGACCCACCACATCTGAGGCATGGTGGTTTGGGGCTGCCGTAGTAAAGTGCCACAGACTGGGTGTCTTAAACAATAGAAATTTACTCTCTTATTGCTCTGGAGACCAGAAGTTTGAAATCAAGGTATTGCAAAGCCTCGCTCCCTCCAAAGGTTCCAGGGCAGGGTTATTTTCACCTTTCCTAGCTCCTGGCACCTGCCTGGAATTTCTGGTGATCATTAGTTTGTGGATACATCATTTCAATCCTTCATCCTCACATTGTGTTCACTCTTGTGTCTGTGCCCAAATTTCCCACTTATAAGGACCACTCTTATAGAAACCACTCTAATCCAAGACAAGTGCATGTGAATTTAATTAATTACTTACATCTGCAAGGATCCTGCTTCCAAATAAAGTCACATTCTGAGCTTCTGGGTGGACATAAATTTTGGGGGGACACCACTTAACTGACTATGCTACCCATTCATGGAAGAGAGAAGAGAGCAAGGGACACTCCCACTAGCTCCTTCTTCCTTGTTCTTTTGTAAAGAAAGCAGGAGCCCTTCTACAAGGTCACCCAGCACTTCCATACACACAGGTTTAATTTATGCTTCTCAATGACTAAAACAGGTTCAATAGCCCAACGTGATTTTGAGTAGTGTCTTCCCAAACTCTAGATCAGGATGGTTCTTGCATTATAATAAGTAATATATATTATATATTTACTTATTTATTATGAAGAAGTGGCTCACATAATGATGAATTTTCCCACAATCAGCTGCTGGCAGACTGGTGACCCAGGAGAGCTGGCAGTGCAGTTCCTGTCCACATCTAAGAGCAGGAGAAGACCAATGTCCTAGCTCAGCAGGTAGGCAGAAGAAAAGGAAAATTCTCTCTTCCTCTGCCTTTTGTTCTTCTCAGATGCTCAAGGGATTGGAAGGTAATGCCCACACTGGGAAAAGCCATCTGCTTTACTGACTCCACCAATTCAAATGCTAATCTCATCTCTCCCCACAGACACATCGTTGATAACATGGAGCCAAATATCTGGGTGACCCTGTGGCCTGGTCAAGTCAACTCATGCATGGACCATAACAGCCCCAAAACACTAGATGGTGAGAACAAGAACAGGTTGTTTATATAACATTACATTCTCATATCTGTTATATCCTCAGATATGAAAACTTCTCAGCCCTATTCTGAGCTTGAGGGGGGAGACCTCTCAGAGTTGTAGGTCCTCAAACCTGTTGCCTATTAAAAGTAGACCTTGACCTAACCCTCTGAGCTGTCTTATGGTCAAGTAGATGACTAAGTAGGCTGCACAGGGTTGTCCCAGACAGTGCAGGGGAAGTGGAAATGTAACCCCAGCCATGTCCTGGCTTCAGGCAGCCTACACCCTCCCTTTCTAAGTCCAGACCCCCGTCTTGACCCTATGCTCTGGACCATGTTCTTGTTCATTGCATGTTTTTCATAAACCTCAACCTCAGCCACTCACACTCAGTCTCTAACTTTTGTGTTTCTGACTCCCAAAAGACCACTGGAAGCCAATCCTGGTTTCTCCTGACCTTCAGCCTTCTGGCCTTGAGTTTTCTCACTAAAGGGACCTGGCCTCTGAGCATTTAGCTAACAGTGCATGTCATCCTGGTGTTTGTACACATCATCTAACTTTTGAAAGTGAAGTGATGTAAACATAATAGAATTATTGTGGTAATTACATGTCTGTTCCTGACTTTGTAGGCAGATAAACAGTTCCTAAGTATTCTCGTATGTAATCAAAGCAAACTTGGAATAGTTGTTCACTACACAATTATAAGCTTCTAAAACCAGTAACCAAGGACTGGGGAAAAAAACATTCTGTTTCTAACTCATCAACATAGAGAATGTAACTACTTCTTATTATAATTCTGTTTCAAAACTGTGAGATAATTCACATAATCAGGTTACAGACCTGGTGAGCTGAACATGCTAGCTGCCACTCAGTAACATTCTCCTCTCAGTAATGGAATACTGGTCTTGTTCTGGAAGGCAAGGCAGAAAGAAGACCATGCTTCCCATGCTCTCTTGTAGCACCTTGTGGCTACATGGCTGATGTGGCCAATCAGATGTAAGGGTAGATGTTTCTAGAAAGCTGCCTGTGAGCTGACTTATATCAGACCTAGATCCAGGCCACATCTATCTCTTTAAGCACCATTTTTTTTTAAGTCTCTACTGCTGCTAGATGAAAAGCAATTTTGAGCTGAAATGACCTCTTCTCCCAAATTTCTACTTATAAGTCAGCGCCTGGGAGGTCTTTGGGGTTGCACTGCCCAATATATTTTTTTTAATTTATTTTATTTTTATTTCATTCATTTTAGAGAGGAGACACACACACACACACACACACAGAGAGAGAGAGAGAGAGAGAGAGAGAGAGAGAGAGAGAAAGGGGGGAGGAGCCGGAAGCATCAACTCCCATATATGCCTTGACCGAACCAGTGCAGGGTTTTGAACTGGCAACCTCAGTGTTCCCAGGTCGACGCTTTATCCACTGTGCCACCACAGGTCAGGCGTGCCCAATATTTTTATAAATATTTATTTAAATGGACTTTGTGGGTGTCCTTGTCACTATGCAGTGTGCAATGGAATGTGGAGAAAGGAGAGAGTGAGTTGGACACTTTTATAAATCTTCTATAACAGAATCTTAGCATTGTGTGCATGGACCCCCTTACCACTCTCAGTCCCTGGGGCACCACCTTCTGAGGATCATCTAAGGTCAAGGAACCCAGACGTGGCCAGATAGGTTTTCCATCCCCATGGCAATGGCTGCTCCAATAATGGTCAGTCAAATGGCTTGCTGAAATATGACATAGAAGCTTTCTTTCAGTAGGACGCATTACTGCTCTGATGGCATACAATTGGGTCTGGGGGCTCTCTTTAGGAGAGACCCACTGGGAGCGGAGAACCAAAGCCTGGTGAGGTGGTGTCCTCACAGCATCATGTCAGCCTCAGTCCAGCTGTGCCTGCAGCCAGTCTAGCTTTAGGACCTTTAGGTGCCTCAAAGTAGGGCTTGGGTCTAGCCCATGAGGATGGGAGCTGAGCCAGATTTGAACCCTTTCCCTGGGTGTAACATAGAATCTGGTGCTTAGTTTATGTGATGGCCTAGATAATAGTCCCCAATAGATACCCCTTTTTGAAACCCTGGGAACTATGAGCATCATCATATGTGGCAAAATTTGCCTTACTGATGTAATTAAGGATCTTATTATGAGGAGAGTATCCTAAAGTATCTTGGTTTACCCTCTATGTCATCCCATTTACTTTTATAGAGAAAAAGCAGAAGGAGGTCTGACCCATACACACAGAGGAGAAGACAACCTGACCATGGAGGCAGAGGTTGGAATGGCACTTCTTCAAAAACACATAACTTACCATGTGATTCAGCAATCCCACTTTTGGAAGTATATGCAAAGGAATTAAAATCACAATCTTGAAGAAGGAAATTCTGCCATTTGTGACAATATGGACAGACTTGGAGAACATTATGCTAAGTGAAATAAGTCAGACAGAAAAAGACCAATACTCTATGATCTCACTTATATGTAGAATCTAAAAAAAAAAAACTTATAGAAACAGAGCGTACAGTGGTTGTCACCAGGACCTGGGGGTGAAGAAAATGAGAAGATGTTGGTTAAAGGGTACAAACTTCAAGTTATAAGATGAATAAGTTCTGCCAATCTATTAATAATATAGATCATAACGGTTATAATTAACAATACTGGATTGTATATTTGAAAGTTGCTATGAGAGTAGAGCTTAAATCTTCTCACCATAACAACAACAGTAATTGTGAAGTAAAGTAATTATGTAAAGAATTTTTAAATTAACTTTATTGTGATAAACATAAAAATATGTGCTATTACATTATCACGTTGTACACCTTAAATTTACTCAAAGCTTTATGTCAATTATATCCCAACATATTTGACATAAAATTTTGTGAGTCAATCTTGGTTTATGTCTTTGTGAGCATATATTCCCTCAAGAAGGGGTCACTGTCCCAAGGACATACCTGATTCTTATCTTGACCACAGTTTCAGTCTCTAGAAGGATTTACCCAAGTGTCAATTGAATCATCTATTAGATGATGACCAAGGCATTCACTTCTCAAAATGATCCATTGTTTTCTTTCCCTAAATTTTCCCTGAAATGGTGAATTGCATCTTCATGCTATTTCTTAAACTGAAATTTGAGGGTTCTCCTGGACTTGTCTCTCTCTCCTACCCTGCACAGAATCCAGCACTGGGCTTGAAGCTGTTGCCTCCACAATATCTCTCAATCCATTTTCTTTTTGGCATATCCCTGGCCTTCATCTTAGTTGGTGCTATTTTGTCTCTCACCTGGACAATGGCCCAGGCCTTCTAACTGATGACTTTTCATGCTTGATCATTCTGCAGTCAGGTGATGAACACAGTGGGTCAAATTATCCTCATTTAAACATTTTTCATAAAGAACCAATGCTACAAACTGTCAGTTCTCTCAAGCTCTGGTTGCTGCCTACAACCTCTTCGAGTGAGTCCTGTAGTCATCCATTCATGTGGCTCAGTGGTCTTTAGTGAACTAGCTTGTAGTTTCCAGTTCTTCTGCCCAGAGGGCTGTGCCCTTCAGATTTACTATCTCAGTTCTTGTTTATCTTTTGTCACCTTTCCTCTCTCACTAAGGTGTACTCGACTCCCAAACCAGGACAATATGCTCCACTAATACTGTAATCACAGGTATCATTTTATACTTTTTATGTGCTACTTGAAGTTATATAAGATAATAGGTCTTCATCACTAGCTTGGATGCTCACAAAGACATACCATGCTTGACTCACCCATCATTGGGTCCCAAATTCTCAGCCCAACACCCAACATATAGATAAATAATAATTATTTATTAGATAAATAAACAAACATCACAATAAACACTCTAAAAATGATGGCAGTAGTGCAGTGAATAGAGCATTGGACTGAGATGCAGAGGACCCAGGATTGAAAACCCGAGGTCGCCACCTTGAGTGAGGGCTCATCTGGCTTGAGCACACGGTTTCTGGCTTGAGTGTGGGATCATAGACATAACCCCATGGTCGCTGACTTGAGCCCAAAGGTCGTTGGCCTGGAGCCCAAGGTTGCTGGCTTGAGCCCAAGGTCACTGGCTTGAACAAGGGGTCAATCAGTCTGCTGTAGCCCCCCAGTCAAGGCACATCTGAGAAAGTAATCAATGAACAACTAAGGAGCCACAACAAAGAATTGATGCTTCTCATCTCTTTCCTTTCCTCTCTGTCTGCCCCTATCTGTCTCTCTCTCTGTCTTTCTCACTGTCTCTGTCACACACACACACACACACACACACACACACACACACACACACACAATGCTTTTTTCTAGTATTTAGCAATTTCAAAAGTATGAACTGTCTCATCAAGTTTCTTCTCTTTTCCACACCTTTTACATTTTGTTTTCCACTGAGAATGACATTGAGCCCTAAGATTTCATTGGTATCTTTTCACATATTGCACATTGCATTTTTATTTTAAGAAAGAACAACCACTAGCTTATTTTGACAAGCTTGGGGGAAAAAAAGAAAAAAGCATAATCCTTCATTTTAAACTAAAAAAAAATACGTTCATTTCCTTGTTCTAGCACCCACCTTTAACAAAGTGATATTGTTACACTAAAATCAGATAATCTACCTTGTGTTTGTCAGAGATGCTGTACCATGAGGTCCATCCTACAAACATCCAGTGATAACTTTTCAAGCACTGTCTGCACAGAGCTCTGTGTTCTGAGTGAGTGTGTAGCATACCTACCCAGCAACCCACATCTGCCCATTCCGTCTGCCCAGTGGACCATCATAACACACAAGTATGGTGTTTTCTTGGTATGGCTGAAATGAGACTTATGACCCATCATCCATCATCTTCCTGTCATACTTTTGTGTGTTGTCTACTCAATCCCCAGGACACTTGAGAGCACGGAACAAATCTCCTCATAAGTTCTTGACCAGCTGCCGAGATGTCCGACTAAAGAGGTCATTGTGCTTCTCTGGCTGCATCTACCACCCCTGTGCATTCTCAGTCAAGCATAATACAGGCTGGGCATCCCCTGAAGTATTCCCCCGCCCTCTGCTCCTAACTTTCCTAGCAGGTGTTGTTCTGAGATCATCCTGTCACAGGGAGAACCTGGGGTGAAACAAGGTTTGAGGAAAATGTAAGCAATCCAGGAGCTTGCTAGGTATTCCCTAAAGAAGGTTATTAAGTTTAATGTTATGTAAGGGGAAAACATGGCTGGAACATTTTTTGTTTTAAAATAAAATCTTACATGGCTTAATTATAATGCCCTGGCAGCTCAGGGTCCACTCAACTTTGCACAATAAACACCTTTTATCGGGGATATGCAAAATAGAATACTGTGAGCAATTTTTGAGTTATTTTTAGCCCTAGAATAATTTTTTTAAAAGAATCTTAAAAATACATCCCAGCATGTTGGTGTGTGGAGGGGGAGGAAGGAGGAGGCATGACACCCACTCATTTAAGAGGACTGACTCACAGCCCAGGGTTTCACATGCCTCCAGGCAGAGACGTTTTCTCTCTGTGCATCCTAAGCATGCAGCACAGGGGCCAAGAAGGGTCCATCCAGGCACTAATCATGCAAGTTAAAGGCACACCCTATGTCAATGAGTTCAACCAGGGTAGATTCAGAGTTGAGCTATCACTCACTTGAGCTGAATCTTGGTTATCTATTGAGCCAAGGGTCATTTACCGAGGTAGCAGTTATCTACTGAGCCAGGAATAATTTGCTGTCCCAGGAGTCCTCAACTATGCCAGGTGGTCATCTACTGGGCCAAGATCATTTGCGTACCAGGAGGTGATATATTGGTCTAGGATCATCTACTGTGCCAGGGCTCACCTACTGGTTCAGGGGATCATCTACTATGTCACGGATAATGTACTGCACCAAGGGGTCATCTATTATACCAGAGGGTCATCTACAGGGTCAGGGTTTATTTACTGTTCCAGAGAGTCATTTATTATATTAGAAGTCATCTAATATATCAGGAGGTCATCTGCTGAGCCAAGATTGTGTGCCAGGAAATCATTTACTGTGCCAAGGCTCATCTACTAGTCCAGGGGGTCGTATACTGTCACCAGGGGTCATTTGTTTTACCAAGGGGTCATTCCTGGACCAGTAGCCACCTGTTAATCTAAGGGTTCACCTACCTTGGTCTGCTGCCTTATCAGTAGTGCAGAACAGAGGGAAAATTATTGAGCATGCATGCCCTATAAAACTGCTTCTGAGAGGCACAAGGAACAGAAGACCACTTGGTTCCTGAGGTCCCTTTGGCCATTGGTTCAGATGGCACAGAAAGAATAGTTCTTCATGTTTTGCCTCTGACCTCTCCTGGCACCACTTGGGGTATTTAATTTCTGTAGACCCCCCCCCGCCGCCCCTTGAATGGTCATGACCACCTCCAGTAATACCCAACAATTATAAAGAGTTTTTATTCTTCATCAAAACAGGTCTACCTTTATGTTCCTGCCACCAGGAATGCCATGAGGTTCCTTATTTATTGGTGACAGGGCCTCTGTTGTGCTTTGGTGCTTCTGCTTAAGGTGAAGCCCCCTGCAAAATGCATGGCTGTCCACCTGTGTTTCCTACAGCCCTTGTTCTTCCTGAGATAGAAAGATGCCCCCTGGTCATTGAGTGTCATATGAAATGTTGTGTGTGACTCAGTTTGATCAGAAATAAGTCTGAGCATTAATCTCTTTTCAAAAAATATATATTTTTGTCATGTTTTAGATCACATGTCCACTTTTCAAATAAAATTGGGGGTAAGTTAGAATAAATTAGAAAAATGATGAGCATAGAATATCCTTTTACAGAATGAGTGAAGGAAAAACTTTGAGCTTTATGTAACTTGTTCTAAATTATGTCATTTATGGATGTAAGTAAATGAATAAATAAATTTTCTTTATTTAAATTTATGCATCAAATGGCAAACTTGGCTTGTTGGAACTCACGGGTTGGTTATTATGGTCACAAAGGCTAGAAATTTTCAGGGCTGTCTCTACTTTCACTTAGCAAACTTGGCATTGAGTATATTTCTAATATTTACTTTTGCTTTAAAAGATAACAGTATTTTTGGCTTGTCTGAGCAGTGCTGCCCTGCGCTGCTCTTTTTCCCCACCTCTATTCTTTGTTAGAGAATTTACAGGCCTTCTGAGTCATTAGCAGGAGTCAAATTATTTTTTTTTAATTTTAAATTTTATTTTTTGTATTTTTCCGAAGTGAGAAGCAGGGAAGCAGAGATACAGACTCCCACATGCCCCCTACTGGGATCCACTCAGCATGTCCACTAGGGGGTGATGCTCTGCCCATCTGGGGCATTGCTCCATTGCGATTGGAGCCATTCTAGCACCTGAGGCAAAGGCTATGGAGCCATCCTCAGCACCCAGGCCAACTTTGCTCCAATAGAGGCTTGGCTGCGGTAGGGGAAGAGAGAGATCGAGAGAAAGGAGAGGGGGGAGGGTAGAGAAGCAGATGGATGCTTCTCCTGTGTGCCCTGGCTGGGAAATGAACCTAGGACATCTACACGCTGGGCTGATGCTCTACCACTGAACCAACCAGCCAGGTCCCAGGAGTCATTTTTCTTAGGAAAGCTTCATAACAGAAGTTTGTAATTCTGCACAGGCTGTGGAAAAGTGTCTTGTGCAATATATTTTTATGAATGAAAGACTTGGAGACAGTCTTTCCTGGGAAGCTGAAAGATGCAAATCTGTCTCAGAACTAAATGAAAGTAGAGAATGTCATGTCTTTGGCAGAGAGCTGCCATGTAGGTCTCTCCACAATCCTGTTCCTTTGTAATTCTTCCACGAGAACCACTTGCCTAATGTTATTATTGTTCCTGGACCTGCCAGTGGCCATGGATGATATCAACCCTATGGTATTTCCAACACTTGTGTCCTGGGTGAGAGGATAGGAAACATTTACCGGTGTCCTGACAGGGAATTCCAGACCAGGTGTCTTATTCTACATGGAACCCAAGCTCCCAGGAGATCTCACGGTTAGACCAACAACTTCTGTGCAACAAAGCCACTTTCCAAACTCCACTCCTTTGTGTCGCTGGAGCCGAAGATGTAATACCTTTGCCATGTCATACATTTAAGTTCATCATGTGACCCAGTTTTACTTTTTTATATAGACTCTGACTCTGAATGGCCCAGGTTAGACCAGGTAAGTATATGAATACAACAAGTGTGTGGCCAGGGGAGAAAACTAGCTATTCTTGAATAATCTCTCAGAGGCTCAGGGACCCCTGACACATTCTTATATTTAATTGAGTTCTGAAGGCTTATGAACCTTGTATTGATTTGGGACTCCAAACAGCACATTTATTAAATGGGCTAGTCAATTTACAATATTGTTTAATACAATACCAAAGAGCTAATGAGATCTAGCACAATCTTGCTGAAATTATTGCCAAATGGGGAGGGTAATATTTTGTCATTTGGAGATCGAAAGGCAACGCTGCTCAGCAGGATCAGGGTGGAGAGAATTCTAATGTTGGAAAGAAGGGCAGCCCTGGCATCATGAATTCAGGAAACATCCTACTGATGCCAAGCAGCAGGTAAATGCGCCAGAGGATCAAAAGGCTTGGGAGAGGGGCACATGAAATATTTATTTCAGGCATCTTCATTTGGATTTGGGTTGGGGCAGATAAATTAAAAACAAACAAACACACATTAATTTCACATAATTTAAAACCAACCAATATGTGCAAATGCCTTCTATAGCCAAATGTATTTCCCTTATTTTTACGAAAAGGAGAGTTGTATTGGGAAAAGGGTTATTTAAAAAAAATAGGGTAAGGCTTTTCACATGAATAGAAAAGAGATGGTCCTACCACCTCAGAGAAGACTACGAGAGCTTTTGGGACTCTTTATAAAGGCCTAGAGAAACAAGATCCAGATGATTTCTGATGTGATGAAAATAAAGAAAGTCATCAGACAAAAGAAACCGAGAAGCATCTGACTGTGAATGATTGGCTTATTGTAAAATTTTACTTTAAGAGTGTGAGGGAGATGTCTTTTTGTTCTCCATTCATTGTCATTTATCCATCCTTTCAACATTTAAGTCTGATACAGTTGTATCTCCATGCTGTGTCCTTACAAATACTGAGCAGTGCAGGAGGATAGAGTGGATTCTATCAAGACCGACTATGTGACCAAGACCCAGGCCTTGGATGATGGATGCTGGAGGTCATCAATGTACTAGAGAAAGATAGAAAGGCTGGGGCTGGTTGATCCCTACTTCAACACAGAGTGTGGAAGCTGGAGGGGCTCCTTGCCACACACAGAGGGCTTCTGCTCAGGTGCACGCAGTGGGCAGAGAAGTAGTATTCAACTCCAGAACATAGAAGGATAAAAAGGTTCTAGAACAGGTTGAACACTCAGTTCCAACGGGACTGCTAAACAACGGCATGGCCTATCCTAATGGTTAAGGAACTAAGGAACGGCACACAACATTCAGGTGGGGACATTTGCGTCAATGTACTGGAAAACCTCTCGTTCTCATATCTCCTGGGCCATCGCAAATAGCCCATTGCTCCCTATTAGAAGCCAGCATCCTGACCTTGATTTAGGATGATGCAGAAGCCTCCCTGCAGGACACAAGGCATGTGTGCACAGACACATGCTCATGCCCAAGTGCACATATACTTAGGTGTCCCCACTCACCTGCTCCAAACTGCCCAGGAGGACCCTCAACAGAGAGCTGCAGGACTCACCAACTTATACTGGCCTAGGCATGGGGGTGGTTCTCAAGGGGGCTCATCAAGAAGCATGGAATATGAACTTAGATAAGGGAAATTTCATCTGAATAGGGGGATTGTCCTACAAAGTAACATTGAACACCACTGGCAAAGACCCCCAGGAGATAGTGCTGATATGCTGCCATATGGTCTGGGGAAAGCTTGGGAGAGGCAATGGCCCATACTAAGTGGAGTAGAAATAACTATCTCTAGGGCAGATGATGGAGGAGGGATCAAAAGGCTCAGAGGATGGGCATATTGGAGTAGCTATGCTAAGCACGGTCAGAAAATCGGCCAGGCCACTGTGTTCTTTAAGGAGATGCACGGAGATGGCTATCTGCTCTGCACCAGGCTGCTTTCAGAAGGTATTGTCACCTTGCTGAGAACCTGGTAATCATAGGCTGAGAGGGGCAATGTGATGGTGTATAGCTGTCAGACCAGATGCCTGGTGGGTGTACTTAACAGAAGGACAGGGAGGGCGGGAGTGAGAGCAGGAGGGCTCCATCGGCAGGGAGCTATGATGATGGTCAAGGAAAACCAGTGTACCAGGGCAAGATGGCAGAGTGGGTGACAAGAGCATCATTCAGTCTATACACAAAAAACAAGGCAGAATAATCTCAGGGTTGTGGGCAATTGCCCCAATACAATGTCACAAGCCCTGGCTCAGATCCCGACCAGAAACTGTTTTCAGACCCAGAATGTGTTGACTAAAGAAGAGGCTGTGTCCCCATGAGCAGCAGCTTGCTGCACCACCTGGATATGTGTGACAGCTTCCCGAGGCCATCCTAAGACAGACCTATGGAGCTTTCCCTGGGCGACTGCGCACTGGGGAAGGCAACCCCCAAGCATTATGAGGATTCTTGTCGCAGACCTTGAGTGAAGGCTGATTGCCTAGGACCTGAAGCTCACACTTCCTGTGTGAGAGGGGCATGTGGGTGCCAGGATTGAAATAGAGTTCAGGCTGGAGTCAGCTGGAGCTGGAGCTTTTGTGTCCCCAGGTACCCAGTGAATATCTGGATGCACTCTGGTCCCCTGACCTGTATCACAGGGGAAGGCCAAGAGGAAGTCCTGTTTGAGCCAGAACAGTAAATTCAAAGCAACACAGCAAACTGAGCTGGGGTTAAAGGAGAACGGAGAGATTAGCGATCCCTATAAGGTCAAAGTATGGGTGATGGTGGTCTCAATGTGCCCCCAATTAATTCAAATCTGGCTTCCACAAAAATCAGTCCTATTCCAGAGGACATCGCCAACTTAACTAAGGAGGAGCTTGATTACCAGGGCAGCGCTGACCAGGACATCTCTGCTGGAGCAGATGCGAGGGGTCTAGGCACGGTGCTTGTGGCCAGTGATCTGGAAAATGCATTATTGTGCACCCTTATCAAAAAGGAGGACCAGAAGCAGGTTGCATTATGTGAAATGGGCAAACATGCACCATTTGGGTTTTGCTTCAGGGCTACATTACTCTCAGTCTCTACTATGATATAGTATAAAGAGGCCCGGACCATCTGGTCACTTTGTAGAACATATCAATGGTCCACTCCATCAGTGACATTATGTTAATAAAAGATAAGCATAATGAAACAGAGCTTCATGTGCTTCAGAGGGTGGGAGGTAGTACAAGCAAAGATTAAGGATCTGCCACTTTAGGGAGATGTTTCAGGGTCTGGGTATCTGGGGTGTGTTTAGGCATCCTCTTCAGAGTAAAAAAATATTGCATCTTGACTTCTTTTAAGAAGAAAGCACAATGTCTGGTGGGTCTCTTCAAATTCTGGATGCAGTATATTCTGCACCTGGGGAGTTTTCTGACCCATCTGTACAGCATCATAGAGGCTTCCAGCTCTGAGTGGGGCCCAGAGGAAGAGAGGGCCCCACAGGAAGTCCAGGTTGTGAGGCAAGCTCTTCTGTGGTTTGAGTCACACAAGGCGTCAGAACCTGTGTCTTGAAAAGTATCTTTAAGAAGAAGTGACAGCATATGGAGGTCATGTTAAGACCCACAGAAGAATCTCATCATAGACTCTAGGACTCAGGAATCCAGCCCCAGCTGCTACCACAGAGGAGAAAGCATGTCCTGAGTGTTCTTGTGCCCTGCAAGGGATGGAAACCTAACGGGAAGAGACCACAAGGCCAGAGCTGTCCTTGAGATGCATCTTGCACAAGTAGCAACTTCCATTTGGTAGGCCTAGCAATAATCCTTGGAAGGTGGATCAGGCACAAGCAGGGCTATAAGGGCCAGTAGGTTGCAAAGTCAATGGCTCAGACCCTGTGTCTCCAGCATCAGTGGACCAGAGCCCCTCTCTCACTCTGTTCACAACCAAGCCTACATGAGAATGGAAAAGCTGATGAAGAAGAAAAAGGTTGAGCTTGGTTCAGAGATGGTATTTGTATGCAAACCTAAAGGGACGGTAGCTGCAGTATAGCTACCCACATGGTGGCCCTGAAGGACAGCCGTGAGGAGACATCTTCCCAATGAGCAAGGCCTCAGGCAATACATCTGATTTTCTGATTTGAAAAGCAAAGTGTCCTGAGGTGTGAATACATACCAATTCATGTGCAGTGGCAAAGCAATTATTCAGCTAGTTAGTGAAGAACTGGCAGGAGAGATACTAGACACAGGGAGACCTGGAGCAGAGTCACACAGATGAACTTGTGGGATTAATATCAAAGTGAGAGGTCATTGTGTTACATGTTGATGTCTATTCAAGGACATCCACTGTGGAAGAGGCACTAAACAACTAAGCAAACAAAATGACTTCTTCAATTGAGACCAGCTATAGGCAGTGGACTTATGAATGAAATAGCCGTGGTGGGAGAGATGGAGGCTCAGCTTGGATCCATAGCCTTGGATCCTTTTTGCCGAGGCTGTTTTAGTTATTTTTGCTGCTGGATGTCTAATCTGCCACTCAGACCAATACTGAGCCAATACTGACCAGTATCTACAAGGCACCATCCCTCGGGAGATGAACTGGAAATTTAGTGTTAAGTTTATAGCATTGGACTTCCTCCAACCTTAGGACAGAGATTCCTCCTGCATGGAATTAATGCATATTCTTGGTTGGGGGTTGCCTTTCCTGCTGGGGAGATCTCAGCCAGCACTACTGTTCCAGGCCTTTTCAGGACCTGGTGCACTAGCATGGGATCCCACTTAACATCACTACAGACCAAGGGACCCATTTTACAGCAACTTAAGTTCAGTGTGGGCAGCTGGTCTTAAGACCCACCAGTGTGCTCACATGCTGTCACCCTAATAGAGAGTAAAAAACACCTTACTTAGTAAGATGAATTGAGATGCCAGCTATGAGATGCCCTCATGGATGGGCCACCAGCATCCAGGACACTGTCTGTATATCTATGAGATCGGTACACTACCCTCAGTAAGATTCTAAGGGTGGAAGTCAGAGTACCCCTCTGACTCTCACACCTAGTAACCACCTGTAGACATTTGCACTATCTTCCCGACAGCTGTGGGTTCTGGGATTCAGTCCTCATTGTTCACAGAGACTCACAAGAATGTCATTAGATATTTCGTTCTGGCTATCATATGGAAACACTGGGTTCCTTGTGACAAGATACCAGCAAGCAAGGAAAGGAGTCACCCCTTGGCAAAGGCAGGAGGAGAAACACTGCTTTTACCCACCAGGAGCACGAGTGATTCCTTGGCACCCAACCAATCCTCTCAGGCACCTTTTAAACTTCCCAGACTAAGCTGGACAGCAAGCTGACCAATGCTGCAGTCACACCTGAGAAAAGCATGGTCACCAGAAGAAAAAACCACCCAGGATGAGGTTGTGAGTACCCCATCGAGGAAAATCACTCAGTCATGTCAGTACAGGGTGACGGGACTCTGCAACAGGCAGCGAAACATGGTGATCCACTCGCAGTTTGGAGTCCAGGTGCGTGGCGGAGGCTGCCGTTTGTTTGCCCACCTAAGGGGCCTCTTACCGCCCGGAGATGAGACCCAGCAGCATCACGGAGGTGCTGCTCCCTGGGCAGTGGAATCAGTACAAAGAGCAAGTGACTCTGAGCAGGGCAAGGGGCAGACTGTGGCTGCTGTGCCTTCAGACCCACTGGGAATGCTTAGTTTCTCTACAGCAATGCCTCACCCACGGTCAGAAGCAGTCTCAGGGCAGTGATATTCAATGACCAGCAAGCGTGAGAATAAAAGACTTGACTCCGACATCAAGGAGGGACATTGCTTGACAAAGGAAGAGTAGAAAGTTAGGAGTAAGAATAACAGCCACGGTCCTTCCCCTCACACAGGTGCAGCGTGATGGAGGAGGGAAGTACCGTCTCCACCCTGGCCACTCGTCTCCCCGGGATTTGTGTTTGTGATTTAATGTTTTTGTACAAAGAACTTTCTACAAACAACCAGGTTCTGTGCCAAACCTGGAGCAACATTAACACATTTCATCTTTATACTGACTCCTGACGGACATAAATGCCAGTGGCCAGGCAGAAAGATGGAGGCACAGAGGGGACAAGACCTCAGCTTCATAGAGAAGCAGAATCCAGGCCAAACCCGTGTGCCCATTGCCGTCTTGTTCTCGCTTTGTCTCCTCCTGCATCCTCACCAGAGAGATCCGTTGCAACGGAAACTCAGTTTTGGAGCTGCACTCAAGTCCTCCGTAGCTTTGATCACTTGCAGGACAGATGTGGACAGAAGTGGAGCCTGAACAGGAGCCACCAAAGTCCACTGACCCCTCTCCCCACTCTCATTGCCCCAGCTCACTACCCAGGTAGTGAAGGCAGACTGCCTCCCAGCGGGATGTCTGCACATGCTGCCCGCTCTCCTGGAGAGCCCCGCCGCCCCCATCACACACCTGGATGACATGCTGCAGGACTTCGGGGGCGGCGGTTCTGTGACTCCAGGGTCCCTCCCTGCTGCCCCAGGCCTCGTTTCCCGGTGGGGATCCCTCAGAAGACATGGTCCCCTGTTCCAGAATTCCCTATCTCCGAACCGACCACCGTACAGATGAGGCCCATGGGCAGCTGTGCCTGCTTCTCCTCCCACACTGCATGGCCAGTGCCAGCACGCAGCAGTGCCCAGCACATATTTGTTGACCTGAATTGAACTGCTAACAATAATTACAACATAAGGCCACAGGGCTGGGGTGTCCTGGGGTGATGGCGCAGGCTTCATGAGTTCGTGGAGACAAGGTCGTGTTTAACTGTGTTCAGGGCCTCGTGAGAGAGTTTGTCTTTGATGAGAGCCCATCTGCTGGGAAGGATTTTGTCAGAGGAAACTGGGGCAAGGGAGTGTCAGGTGGAGTGAATGTCACACGAGAACAGAGACTTGGGGAAGGTAGGGGTAGAACCAGCTCTGCCCCTAGGAAGGACGTCGTGGGCAGCTCGGTCCGCACTGGCCATTTCTCTCTTCCTTGCTGACACATAGGTCCGGAGATCTCCTCTCTCCATCCTCCCTGCTGCTTGGCTCTAGGTGGCTGCCCCCAAACACACTGATTTCAGAAATACAGTGCTCTGACTGAGCCCCTGGGTGCTTCAGATGTCACTTCTACCATCAATTGTCCCACACGGCAGCTCGGTCACCAAGGACACTTGATTCTTCAATTATGTTTGCTCATCTCTAAATGCAGTCAACCCATCAACCCACCTCTCTCACAGATTGGTTGTCAGAGGTGCATGATGCTCAGGGTACTGTTGGGTCATAGGAAACACTAACACGCGGTGGCTACTTTCTGTTAGCATTAGAAATGTTAACTTCAAGGGCAACCTACAACAAACTGCAACTAAGATCATCATCGCATTCCAATGACAGACACATAAGCTTTCAGGACCACCCATGTTTCAGGACCACCCTTGTCGGCAACAGCAGGAGGTAGCAAAATATAGTCAGCTTAACCAATACAGCACTGAGAGCGAGCAACTGAGTGTCAATCATTCTCTCTGAGTGGGAATGACCCCCGGAAAGCAGGCAATGAGGGAGCCTCATGGAGGAGTTCTCTTTGTCCAGGAGTGGCTAGCCCGCAGGAAGTAGCTCTGGTGTGTGCTGTGCCCTCAAGGGCAGGGCCGGGGGGCCGGCAGTGCAGGAGCACAGGGCCCTGTGCCCAGGAGAGCAGCCTGACAGTTGGCATCGTGGATGTGCTGGATTGTGTAGTGCTCCAACCCCATTAAGCCCTGTTGCAAGGTAGTTAGTGAAATGAAGTGTTGAGAATCATCTAGCTAACTTGGGACGTGTCGACGGCCAACTGAGATAATTTAAATCTTTAAGGGAAATTTTAGTTCTTAATTACATTGAATCACCTTATATTCAAGTCCAGTAAACAATTTTTTAACTTTATTTTCCCACAGCAGACACAGGGAGCATGGTAGCCACAGCTAAGAAATAGGCAAAATGGAAAATAGAATATTTATATTTTGAGGGTTTATTTTACTGTTCTCATTTGTAGAAAAGTGAGTAGAAAAGGTTTGTTTAGGAAAATGGCAAGGGGCTTACTAGCACTGTTTGGGGAATCATTTCTTTAATCCCTGGGAGGGCTGGCATAAGAAACATGCCAAGGACAGTCACCCATGGCAGGGCCATCTGGTTCAGGGTCGGGGCAGCCATGGAGGGCCTCTTGAAGGAGGTGGCGTTTTTGCAGCAGCCTAAAGAATACATTTCACTGACAGAAACCTACTTAGGAAAGAAGAGTGCTCAGTTAGAATTTCCTTGCACCACTTGTTGTTGAAGAAGGGAATACCTTTTACTTCTTCCCTCTTAATGGTGAACACACTCCCAAGAGTCCGGTTCCTTTGTCCCTTTTGAGGGCTGCTGCAGATGGTTATGCTTACTGGGTTAAAACACGACCCTCTTATTTCAAAACACATGGGCTAACAAGGAAACAAGAAGACATTCTATATAACAACTCCAAAAGTTAGATGAGATGGTTCCTGAACTTCTCAAGAAAAATCTGCGATGGGATAGCTAGTTTGATCACTGAGTCACCCCAGCAGTCAGCCACATGCATTCCAGGTTCCCTGGGGTGCAGCTGGAAAAAGTTGAGGCTATGGTTCCAGCTATAGCAAGCTTTGCTCCAGACAGTATAAAAGGGAAGTGACCCCATCAGGTGCCTAAGTGAGTGTTTCTGTGAATAATCACGCTGAGGATCCCATCTGAGTGTCATTGCTCACACTGGACATGAAGCGTTGACCCAGAAAAGGGATGAACACCTGGGAGGAATGGCCCAGAAAAGGCCTGAATGGTGGGAACATCTGGTGACTCATTTCTCTTGCACCTGTTTCTAAAAACTCCAGGGACAGCACCTGTGAAGTGGTAGTCTCAGCTGTGTTTGGCTGGGAATGGGTGGGACAGGCTAAGTGCCAGGTACCCAGGCCGGTGCTTGGAGGACACAGCAGGGGTACCTTAGCTGGGGCTGTGTTTCCTTCCTCATCTTCTTCCTCTTTCCTAGCCTGTTGCACACATTACTGAGGCAGAATAGCCCTCAACAACCTCTGAGTAAGGTAGGCTGGAGTGGGAGATAGCCTTCTAATCAGATCATTTCAAACAATAAGAGATTGTCAAAATGCTGAGGCCAGAGAAAGGGGTCAACTTGCATTCATTCCACAGACATGCATCTGACTGGGACCTGTGCTAGGGTGTTTAATTTCCCTTGTCTGTTTTTTCTGTAGTCTCTTCTCCTCTCCAACTTTGTTCTCTCTCTCCAGGCCAAGCAATTAGTCTTGAAAAACCTTCAGTGAAGGTCCCATGTTTTCTACCATTCATCCCAATATTCACAGGATGTGGTAGAAGCTGCTTGAGTGTATGGGTGAATGCACTACTACAGCATGGCATCCTACATTCATACAAGGCACAGGATAGCCGTTCTTTATCATTTACACCTTTGCTATGTGCAAAGGGAAACCCTAAACCATGAAAATCATAGACCTTAAACAGCATTGACACATATGTCAATAGTAGCCTTTCTTCCAGTATGCAATTTGTGTATTTGAAATATATACCCCTTAGCTGACACTCTTTTGTGTATATTTACAGGTATATATTCATTGTAGCCAATCTGGAAACCAATAATGAAAAGCATACCATTTCCTCAACATCAGGTGTAAAACTGTAAATCCAGGTTGATCATCTAGGGAGGAGCTTGGAAGATAAATGAGCACCTTTTTTAGACCAAATAAGTTTAGCGAACAACTGACTCTGTATAGCTCAATTAGTTAACCATGATGGAAACATTGGCTAGAAGTGACATGTATGATACTCTTTCTTTCAGTGCTTAACCTTCTTGGTTTTAACACCAAGAGTCACATCACTGCAGGCTGGGCAGCGTGGAAGGAAGAGTAGAATTTTCTGGGTCAGAACATCTGTAGTCTTGCAAGACATGTGTCCTAGCTCCCAGGCTGCGGTGAGAATGAATGGGATGATGCATCCAAAGGGCTTCTTACTATGCCCGGCATATAGATCGTGCTCAATAAATGGTCAAGATGTCAATAATGTAAAGATATTTACTGCCATACCTGGTACAATGTCCTGGTTGGCCTACCTTAACCACTCATCAGCTTCTGGGAGCACACTCTAAG
Source organism: Rhynchonycteris naso (assembly GCA_037038555.1). NCBI lineage: Eukaryota > Metazoa > Chordata > Mammalia > Chiroptera > Emballonuridae > Rhynchonycteris > Rhynchonycteris naso. The sequence goes on from CM072995.1 coordinate 247,541,713, forward strand.
AGCCTGGCACCTGTTAGGTGGTATAGGTACAAAGGTGGGTAGGATGCATTCCCAGTCCCTGAGGTTCACTTCAAATTACAATGTAAGCAGCATGTGGCCTTGTAGGAATGTGAACATCACTTCCTTCTAGAAGAAACTTTATAAATAGCTGAATATGCCTGTATCTATGTGATCTTTTATAGCTCACCATTATCTATGTGTCAAGATTCTAGAATGCGGGATCCCCTATCTCCCATATACGAGGTGAGTGTGAGCTAACTGGGAAAAGGTAGAGTTCTGGGGAAATGGACACGTTGTGTTGGATTTGAAGCTTTAAGAGCTGTATTATTTGTTTTGTTTCTTCGGGAGGGTATATAAATTGGCAGAATTGAGAACATGGATGAAATTCGAAACCTGTGATACTAACCCTCCATACCTTCAAAACCTCACTGGGCTTGGCCTCGGCAGCACAGTGAAGGAAGGGTTCCCTTCTCATGGGGAGGGCACCCTGGTACTGTCTTTTGTGCTTCTGAGGAACCCTCTGGAGAGCAGCGGACACATCTAGCTTATGTTGGCACTGGAATTTTGTTGCAGAAACTGGGTCATGTCAGAGAGGTGGAGGGCGGGAGCAGGTCAGGTTAAATCACTTGCAGGGACCAGTGGCTGCCTTTCACACCCTGTGGAGAAGAGCGTCTCGCCCTTCATGGAGCATTGTCTCAGGACCTCACCAGCCTGCTCCTTATCCCACACTAACTTGGAGTGAGTCTTGCCCTCTGCTCCCAGTCACTGGTTGCCTCCGAATTAGGCCCCGTTGATTCTGTTCCATGTAGACAAGCTACTGAACCATTCATTCCCACGCCTCCTAGAGTGCTCATAGCTAGCTTCTCTCTGGAGGGTCTGAGCATGGACAGCTCATCAGCAGAAGATGGACGTTTTGTTGACTCGCATGGTCAATTGCCACTGCACCATCCCCGCACACCATGAGGTTTCACAATCAATCCTCAGACCCCAGCTGTGGTCAGGGGAGGACGAGACCCACCTGAGGAGACAGACAGAGGTCAGTATGTGGTGTTATGCTGTGTTCAGGAAGGGAGTCACTGGGATGCCACTCAGTCTTTGCTCATTGTCCTAGGAACCCACCCACAGAATCACTGTCCTCCACCAAGGAACACACGGCCTTTCCATTTGCAGACAGAGTCCACGTATTGTGACCTGCTTAGCATTGGATGCTGTGATACTTTATTTCAGCACTATGTGACATCATTAAAGACACTCTATGCTGTTTTGTCTGTGGTTCGGAGTCATGTCTGCTTAATCAATTCCATTATGTATTCCACTTCCAGGACACATCAAAGGCTGATAAGGGTTTTTTGTCTTTTTAACTTCGCTTGCTTAAAGTGATTTCCCTCCAGATCAAGATGCAGAGCACAAAATATTAATCAGTTTAAATAAATATCAAGACTACCCAAATAATATGAATAATTGGCACGGGTTAGTGCCTACTGCCCAGTTCCCAACAGCTGGTCACGCTGGCACGTGGCACCCTCTCAACAGTCTTTTAGATAATGACTTTGGCATCTGCCCATGAGCGCTCGCTACTGCCCACAGAATTTACAAGTCACAAGTGGGACACAGCGGCTCCAACAGAACTTTTTTATGCAAGGTCTTTGAAATTTATTAATGCAATGCAAACACAAGCCTTCCAACCCATTAAATTGTTGATGTTATGCGAATCCACTCTGGAATGGCAGATCCTCATTAACATTATTTGCATGTTAATCTGCATCTTTTTAATTAGTGATATTATTTATGCACATAATTTTCGCCTACTGGTGCCAAGGCTGAAGCGCATTAATTAATCTACTGAGATGCCAAACTGTTTATTTTCTCCCGTACTTTTATTTGTTTACATGGTGTTTTGGATTCAGGGAAAATAAAAAAGAGCCTGAAGAATAAAAGCAGAAAGACAAGATTAACTAAAAGCTCTTTTTGTTTTCATAATTTAAATTGTAATATTAGCCAAATGTTGTGTTTCTTCCCTTAGAGATCGGTTATTCAGTTACATTACCTTGATGTATTATTAAAATTTATAATGGACTCCAGAGGCTTCTGTTAGTTCTCCCCTTCATTTACAGAATATACTCAATGTTATTTTAATCTTCCTACAACGCTCCCATGCATAGGTAATGATGAGCTGTCCCCAGCGAATCGCCAGCTCGGTTTGCTCTGCACAACTGATAAACATTTAAATAAGCCCTTTCAAAAAAGAATAGCACATAAAATTATTAACCCATTGATGGAGTCTGATGCTGCTCAGTAATTTCTCTTCCCTCCAAATAGGTCAATCACAAAATGCTTTTGCTTTGGCAATATCAAGTCTTTCTCAGTCTCGTAGCCTTATTTACCAGGAATTGTTCAGAGTTGGGAGTCTGCATGTATACCTGCACACGGTATAAAGTTTGAAAGTACAGAATTACGAATGTTCTGCACCATCCATGCCGAGTACACACACTTTGAAAGCAGGAAATAAAGGGGAGATTGTATGTATACCGTGGGCCTTGTGATAAATGATAGTGCAGCTCAGAAGTGGTCCTCATTCCAGGGGAAGGAAAGTAGAAAGATTGCACTGCACTAACCACAGTCACACGTATTTATTATTTATAGCACATCAGAGAGGGTGTCTGCCAAGCAGTGTGGATAGATACTCAGATCAGTGCCAGTTTTCTTAGTACAGGAGGCTATGGATGTGTTCCCAACATTGTGTCACCTATTTCCTGGGATACAGGTGACACCTCTGCTACACCACACCTGTTTTTGAGAGAGCTGCTTCCCAAAGTTTCTCCTGCTAAACATGACCTCATGTCTCACAAGTGACCAGCTCCCTCAGGTCCGCCTCAAGGAAACCATGGCAGCAGTCCTACGTTTTAATAAGATGGTTGAGATCCATTGGGCATGACAGCACAGGACAGTGTAGCTAGACCAAGTTCCTTCTCTGATTCATGTTATTTGAATAGCACATAATACTAGGTTGTAGTTCATTTGTCAAAGGGCTTTGAGTCACATGCCACATCCTGGTTCACTGGAGGGTGAAGAAGAGAAATTGGGCAGGGACAAGGCACTGAAGAACAAGGGTTCAGGGAGCAATATGAGTATCTTAGTCCATGTTTTCAGACTAGGGAGCTGAGACCCCAAATCCAGTAAGCTTTATTTGTTTGTTGTGAAGTAGCAAATCTGCAATACAGTTGTTTTTTCTATTGGCTAACTTTAATTGGGGAGGGGGGTTGTTAATAAATGCTGTTGCTGAAAGTTTAAATACAAAAGATGTAAGGCAAAAGTGGAAAAGCTTCTCCCTAAGCTCTGTGTCTTATTTATTTTTGTGGAACATTCTGTTATTGTGTGAGCATCCTTTTATTCATGAAAAGCAGAGTTTATTGTACCTGCTCTTCTACAGCTATTGCTCTCACCAAACAGCACCTTCTGGGCCTCTTCCAAGAGCCCTGTTGCTTCATGTTATGAATATCAGGTGTGATGCAATATCAGCTCTGGGGACAATGAGGCAGCATCACATTAGCGTTCAGCACTGGGGTTATTGGGAATAATGGAAAATGTGCACCTATCAGCACTGACCTTGGAGTTAATAAACCACATTCATTAATATTTTAATTTTTTATACTCCCCAGGAAATGGCATGAGAAAACCATCTGAAAAATATGAGATGGATCAACCAGTGGGACATACATTTTCTTGTGATTCTACAAATTTCTTGTGCATAGTAGTACAATATCAATTTTGATGCACATGAAAACATACAAAAAATTATCAAATAGCACAAATTATATACAAGAATGTTGCATGATGTACAAAACTGAAAGGGAACAATAGACTTCCTGGTGAAGCTGTTCAGTGTGTGTCAAGGCTGCTTTTACAGTGACTTCTGATGACAGTGTCCACTGATCTGAGAGCCAGGCCACTGCACCTTGATCCTATAATGAACCAGTGCCTTGACAGGGATTCACTGAAACTGAGTTAGTATTAGAGCTGGGTCCTGCACAGTGTGGGATTGTGTGCACATGTAAGGTTGGACCTAAGAAGCATGACGATGAAATCTGGCCATCTACTTATAGAAGTAGAACCTTTTAAATGTCATTTGTCCAAAGAAAAGTTTTATATTGCTTGACCTGTGGTGACACAGTGGATAAAGTGTTGACCCGGAATGCTGATCAGGGTTGCCAGTTTGAAACCCTAGGCTTGCCTGGTCAAGGCACATATGGGAATTGATGCTTCATGCTCCTCCTCCCTTCTCTCTCTCTGTCTCATAAATAAAGTCTTAAAAATAATTTAAAAAAAGAAAAGTTTTAAATGGATATGAGGTTACACCTTGCTCTCACCCACTCGGCACAGTGACAGCCCCCGAGCTCCCGTGGGGGCTGTCCTGCTTGTGCTGACCCCTCTGCAGTAACCTGCCCTGTTAGTTTCAAAGCAGTTGTATGAATTTTGGTCCCAAACAGAATTAAAAATTTTACAGAATATTTTGTTTAAAAATAATATATATACATACAAAATACATGTAATCTCTGATGTTTATATATACTTATGTTTATTTGCAAGAAAAGAAATTCTGATTTGATGTATAAAAAACTTGTTTATCATGTCTAGTATCTCCAGATGACTTAATCTATACTTCTGTTTCTGCTTTCAGACTGGCTTTTATTTCTTTCTGACCACTTATATCACACTTCTGAGCATAAATTCCACAGCTACCCTGAGTCCAGCCAGGTCATAGCTTTCAGACAGATATACTCATCCATCGCATCCCCTTTTCACCTCCTCCAGAGAACCCAGACCTCGATTGTGCTTAAAGGTGCTCACTGCTTACTTTAGCCTCAGAACTCTGACTCTAGAAGGCAGTATCCTGTCCTGTCCCAGAGGTTGTAGACAGAGGGCCACTGACCTCCTCAGCCTAGGGGAAGCATTCACCGATGGGTAAGATCCATAACAGCTTCCACTTGTCTGTGGCTGGCAGCGAGGACATGTCTTAGAGAGTGTAGCCAGACTGTGTGTCCAATCTGGCTAGTACTCAAAGCATCATGGTTGTCTCTCAGAAAAACAAACAAAAATCATGAACTAGTCCCTTAAGTAAGTGATGTCTGAACAGCGCTCCCATACTGGTTGTGCCGAGCCCTACGAAAGACCCTTCAGAAATTGTTCCCGTCTCTAAGAGAAGCAAAGACACACATAGGAAGAAAAAACATATAAGAATATGACGGTACTTTTTTAATCACCGAACTATTTTCTATTTTGTAAAAAATGATATTTTCTTATAGCTTCTTAGGTATTTGTTTGCTCATTCACCCATGTACTAATTTTTTTTTCAATGTTCCCCATGTTCTAAGCATTTGTTAGGGATTGGGGCCGAGATGAATAAGGAAGAAATGCAGTTCCTTAGCTAATGACATTTTGACACAAGAGACGATGTCAAGAGTTTGCATTTGCAGTGCCTCTGGCAGCTGCTATTGAGCTGAATAATCACCATCAGGTTGAACCCTTGGACAACACGTTTACACCTGGCAGGTCATGGGACACTCCTGTGTCCAGCTAGATGTATAGCTCCTGTGCAAAGAGTCAGACTCACTCTACAGTCATTACATGCACACTCAAAGTTCTCCAGTCTACAGGCGCATCGTGGGAAAGTTCACTTTCTGTGAAACACCTTTCCATTCTGCCACAGATACCCTGTCCCATGATAAATTTTGCTCAAAGAACGGGCACGCTCAGGTAAGAGTGACATTTGCACTTGCGTTTTAGTTTACAGCCTCTTTAATTATACCCAGTCTCTAAAGCACTTACATGATGCTCTTAAATATAGCTGACCCTTTTTATTTAATTTCATTTGCCTGTTAGTGTTTGGAGACTATCCAGGAAAGCACTTCAGTAAATTCAATAAAGTTCATACCACAATTAATATAGGAGCCAACAACAATGGAGGCCAGCACTTTATCCAAGGCATCGTAATTCGACTGGAAGCACAAATATTTCAGGGAATTAGGTAACAGAAATTGGAGTGAATAGATAAAATAAAGTATTATGTTTGGTACAATTAGTAAGCTTAAAATGTGGAATAGTTTGCTGCCTAATCCAATCAGAAGAGTTTTCTGTAGCTCTAAACAACTGAAGGTGCATTGTGGTGCACATGGGTTTTGTTGGGATAAATGACTCATCTTCTCCTGCTCACATCATACAAATTGATATGATGCCGAGGTTTGCTTAAAGTTTTGCTCTATTATTTCATTCTTTTGTTTGTTGTAATTTGGAGCTAGCTATGGATGGAATACGGTGCATTACGTATTGACTGTTCTTATTACTTCATCTTATGATTCTAGAAAGAACATTAAAAATAATTTTATTAGTTATATATTGCGTGATTTGAGTTACTTCTGATTTAGGATAATGAAAGTTTACTGAGTTAACTAAAGATGAAAAATAATGTTAATGAAATACAGTATTAGCCACAACTTAAAGCAAAATAATCACTATTCACTGCGAACGCATTCGAACTTGTCATAGCACGTGTGTGCCTCCATGTTCTCAGCAATGATCATCCATCTCAAAGAAGCTCTAAATGGAGAGCGAGGATCTAGATTCTGAACAGAAAAATAAACTTTGCACATTCCGCTTGCGTCCAAGATGCTGCCAACATTATTATTTCATTAATAATGCATTTTTGGTTGTCAAAACCAATCAGTATTGTAGTTCTTCCCTAGATATTGTTTATTATAAATCACTTAGCAACAATACATTATTTTGCAGAGAATGAAAAGCAAAACCACTCCCTGTCAACTAAAATTAACAGCCAGGAAACTATAGTCTTTCAGAAAGGGTGCTCAGTAAATTAACATATGGAAATCGCTCTAAAACAGCAGCCTATACTTGTTGACATAAGACAATGAACAATGTGTATTCAAGCACAGAGATTGAAATTACTTGAAACATTTCCTAATTGTTCTTGTTGGTTAATAAGAAAATACTGTTTGAGTAATGTCAAGTTGTTTTTTGTCAGATTTCAGATGGGATTTGTTTCACACATAAAATAGGTATTTCATGAGGAACCCTCACAAGAACTCAACATTTTGTAAATCAGAGCACAATATGATAACAATGTTATGTTAATCTTATTCTCAGACCTTTTAAAATCCTATTGTTTACCAGTACCAATAGGATCCCAATTTACACGTGATGTTGATTTATGCCAAAGGGAGGGAAACTTTCATGAAGGAGTTCTCATCATTAGCACAGATGGGCAGGAGCTCTCACTGCTGGGCAAGGGGCAAGATGTGGACCAGACTTCTTGGTCCTTTTGAGAGGGATGAGAAGATCCTTTCTTGGTAGGTGAATAGGGCAAAAATGTGCTCCCTTTCTAGTAAGCTTCTTTCCTTTCTCATGAAATGCAAATCTCCCCAATTTGAGCACATATTTCTGACCCTACCACCTGCTGAAGCAAGCAGACCAGTTTGGAGTTCAGTGAGTTCTGCTAATTTCACATTTGCCTAAAAGAAAATGCTGAGTAAGTTGTTAGAACTTGTATGGAGGATCAGTTAAGTCAAAGGCACATATATAAGTGCATTCCTGGACACAGGATAGGAATAGACTTTCCCACAGGGCTAAGACTTGTGTGCCTTCCCAACTCATCTCTTTCTGTCTGAGCCCATGGAGAAAATGCAGCTCTGGCTCGAGTTCAGAGGACTTGATAGGGGTAGGACAAAGACTCCAAAGGGAGACATGTGCTGCTATGATGAATGGGAAGACATGGGTTCAGGCCTAAGCTTTCAGTAGGTACTTGGGGACATAGAGGTGAGTGATCTCCCTGGATTCGTTCTATCAGCCACTCTGAGTTTAGTGGTCTTACCTGTGTCTGATACTGAAAACATCTACTAGCCAGGGCAAGCCAACAAGGTACTAAATTTTCCCAGGTAAAATATTTAGTAAGGCCACTGTCCTTTGATGCCACCTGGACTGATGGGAACCGGGGTCAATTCTGCACTTAGGCCACTTACTAGAAAGAAAATATTTGTAACACATGCCTACTCTCCTTTGCTGGCTACTTTTGTGATGCTGAAATCACTTCAGACCATATGGTGGGAGGCTGACTGGTTACCTCAAGGTATAGTTCCCTTGTCTTTCAGCATCATTTTCCTAGGAAATCTTTTATTTTCCACTTGGAAGACTTATTTAGTGAGCACCATGACATACTTCAGTTGCCCTTATTCTAATGGTGGAGTTTTCTTCTGGCCAATGCCCACCCCACTACCACTTTTAAAATTAAAACCCATTGCTGAAAGTAACTCTAATTGCACCCAGAGTTGAACATGACCTATGCTTTGTTATAATGTGTAGGTTCTCTTACATGATAAATTCACCTTCAGTTCAAGTTGACTTGATTTAAAGATTGGGTCAACAATTATCTGGTACATTGGTCCAGTTGGACATGGAAGCCACCAGCATAGAGGACCCAATTCTGCCAGTAGTACAGCTCTGCCTAGGGTGGGATCCTGACAGGTGAGTCTGGGGTCAGTTTTCCTTGAACCCCAGCTGGAAAGATCATGATACAGGGAGTAGGTTGCTCTCTCCACAGTGTGGGCTGGAATGAAGTGGCCAGGGAAGTCATCTATGTCAGTTTCTTCACAAAATATGGAAACTTACCAACATAAAGGCTGATATCTACTTCTTCTGCTGGGGGGAAGTATAATAACTTTGATGACTCATCAAATATTTTTATTTACTCTCCTGGAAATAGGGAGGTGAGAAGTAAGAAAGTTAGAGAATAGAATATCATGCATCTTCTTCTAGTCCTGCAGACATCGGGTATGGTTTCCTTGGGGGTGTTTAAGGGCTGCAGATGTTGAATGCACCTTTCTCCATCTCCTCTGTATGACTAGTAAATCCAAAGTGAATAGCTCCCAGGCTAGCATCTCACCCATCAAACATACCTTTATGCAGCGAAGGAAGCACATATGGTTTCATAAATATATTAAAAATTGAATGGTGGTGATGAATTTTCCCAGCTGCCCAGAAACCAGTACTTGGGGCACTGTGTCTGGCGCAGACAAGGGTCACGTTTTGTGACTTCAGGAATCAAGTTTTAGTCTTTGTTCAAACCATCTGGCCACAGAGCTTGACATTACTAAACAGTGTACCATATTCCTTCTTAGGTACCATTGATAAGTCCCTGAAGGTTCCTTCAAGTCCATGAAACATTAGCTCTGAGACTTGAGCACCCAAGAAGTTCAGACAGCAGCAGAGAACATTACACTCCCCAGGGAAACTCCTGGATTTGGGGGTCTAGGAGTTGTGCCAAAGCTACTCTTTGAGCTTATTGTCTGGATGGAATGGAACAATTTTACTTTAGATAAAGTTAATTCATACCAGGAATGATGACAATGTGGAGGGATAGTATAGTAGGCAATAAGTAACAGCTCAGAGTTCATGGCCAAGCAAATGGAAAGAAACATGGTCAAAGTGTGAGAGACACTCTAGATATCCAATACCAACATCATTTTGCAGAAGCTAGAGCCTCTTCTAATAGATTCTTGGAGTTAAGAAGGTCCTGTTTGTTAAAGAAAATGAAATATAAGTAACAGAGCTCCACCAAAGCAGAAAGTAATTTGTCCTCAGCGCCATCAGCTTGGACTTCGTGCTCAAGTTCCCGGTCATAGTGTCCCAGTGACTACTTCTATGCAATCCCACCAAACCATGCCATGCTTCTTACAGTCAACACAATAAAAATGTACCAGGAGCTCCCTGTACGCCGGCACAGGGTCACATGCTTGCCTTTTGATCTTTTGCCAGATAACCACCATGAGAAACTGGAGGGACCTGCTGAGGTGTAGAGCCGTGATGGCGAACCTATGACATGCATGTCAGCACTGACACACATAGCCATTTTAGATGACTCATGGCTACATACAGCTGCATAGCAGAGAAATATGGGGCCGTATTCTGAGAAGGATGTTTCATCCTTGGCTCCTGCATGGCCAGGTGCAGTAGCCGAGGATAAAACATTTGCTGTAGTATAGACACTCTGTGCGGGAGCTCTGTAGGCGAAAACAACAGAACTCCGGCACAGAGCGTCTAGTTCTGGGACTTCCAGTTAGGCCGTTTTTCTCAAAGTGACACACCACCCGAGTTATGCTTGGTTTTTTGGCAAATTTTGACACACCAAGCTCAAACGATTGCCTATCACTGGTGTAGAGAGATCTCTCTTAATTAGAGAGCCCCACACCCCTTGAAGTCAACCTGACATAGGGAGGTCTAGCCTTTAGCTGAGTTTTCACTTTTCTGCAGTCTCTCACGCACAGCATCAAGTGAGGGAAATGGTAAGTCATGTTTTCTTGACTTCTTTGTTTCTTGTGTTGTGGACAATTAATGTAATTTGGAGGAGTGGTGCCTTGGATATCATGGCCTTTCCTCCCTTATCTTTTTCTTCTCAGTGAGAATGTCAGTCTGCATTATAAATGATAATAAAGATGACCTTTGATGATTCATCAAATATGGGGAGTAAATAGATGCTGTTTTGTTATTACATTTGAGGTGAGTATGATGCCCACTCTCTTGATTTTGTTCATTTTTTAAAAATAAATTCTCTTGATCTTACAAACCATGTGTTTTTTATTTTAAGATCAGGTATGTTACTACTCCACACAAGTCAAGAGTAGAAACGCTCACTCATGCACAGGGTAGGTTGTAGCACAGTCAGCGGGCCCAGGGTCTTTGTCTCAGAGAGAAGGATTGCCAGGAATCCGCAATCACGACCTGGGTGTATCTGCCCCTGAAACACTCTCGAATACAACACTCTCACATCTCAATGAAAGAATGGCTTACTTTACTCTGTACTTTGGCTTTCCTCAACCCAGTTCTACTTGTCCTATGGGAGGAGTCTACACTATGCTGTTTTCGTTATGCTTTCTCTCTAAGTCTCCCCTGTGAGAAGACTTTTAAAGTCTCTCAGATATAAATCTACTTTTTTCTATACCTGTAGTTCAAGGCCCTGACCAAATAAAACTTTCAAAAGAGTTCCAGCAAAGCTGTCTGGTTCTGCCCCCACCAGTGGTACTACTGGGCATGTTTCTGTAAAAGGCTCCTTCTCCAGCTGTGGGCTGTTCTGTCTGCTTGCTCCCAGGATTGCCATCCAGTTGGAGATTTCTTGGTTATCTTTCCATTTTTGCAGAAAATCTGCAGACTGACTCAAAGATGTCTCCTTCAGATGTACAGGGTCCCCAAGATCTTTGTCCCCGAATCCCAGAATTTGAAATGTCACATCATTAATAGCTTCATATACAGGATTCATCATCTTTCCTAGAAAGGGGCTTTTCTTCTAAAAAAGAAGTGGTCCGTGAAGAGTTAGAAATATGTGTAGCACACTGTAAAATCTCTACAGTTGCTTGTATAGAGAAATAACTAAATAGGACAAACTGGGCGTATTCAAAAGAGAAAGGGTACATATGTTCTCATCGGTAATGGACCAAACAGAGGAGGAAATGTTCAAAATACAAACATGAAGTATACGGAAAAATGTACTTGATTATAAATAACAATTTACTAAGTTTGATCATCTCACAGTTTCTAAAATAAATATAGACATAAATCTTAGAATTATAATAAAACTAAAATAAAACCTACAAGGAAGCTCTTGATAATTTTCGGGAAACTTAACTCTTTACACCATTGAGAATTTAATTTAACAACATCATGACTCGGTATCACTGTTTTAAAAGTAACTCTAAAATGATAAATAGCCTGCATTATGTAATTTATAGCATATATATTTTAAATTTCTTTTGAATATAAATATCTTATATAATGCATAATAACATTACAAAATTTTCATTATAAAAAAGAATTAGCACAAAACAATCCATCATTAAAATATAGTCACTGGTAAAATTTAACTGTATCACATTTTCTAATTTTTTATGTTTTTCTTTTTTTGTTGTTTTTTTTAGAGGGACAGAGAGAGAGTCAGAGAGAGGGATAGACAGACAGGAACAGAGAGAGGTGTTAACTAATCAATCATTAGTTTTTCGTTGTCGTTGCGACACCTTAGTTGTTCATTGATTGCTTTCTCACATGTGCCTTGACTGCGGGCCTTCAGCAGAACGAGCAACCCCTTGCTGGAGCCAGCAACCTTGGGTCTAAGCTGGCGAGCTTTTGCTCAAGCCAGATGGGCCCGCGCTCAAGCTGGCGAGGTCGGGTCTCGAACCGGGGTCTTCCACATCCCAGTCCAATGCTCTATTCACTGCGCCACTGCCTGGGCAGGCATGATTTTGTTTTTAATGTTTAAAATAAGTTACTAGATTTTTAAAAATTTGGTAATTATGGATTTTATAATTATTTTGACTTGATGAAATAATTTCTTTTAAATGTTTCACCTCATTTTTAAAAGTTATAGCTATAGTTTTATTTTTCTCTAGTATTTTTTGTCAGGTTTACATATCACAGTGATGCTGGCTTCATGCTGAGTGAATTTAAGTAGAGTAAGTATTATTTCTTCCTTTAAAATTTTTTAGAATTTACCTGTGACCTGACATTTTTTTGTGGGAGGACTTTTAAATATAACTTTAAAACATACAGGACTTTTAAGTTTTTAGTTTCTTCTTGAGTGAGCTTTGATATTTTATATCTTCTAATATTTTATATTTTTCAAGAAATAAGTCCATTGCATCTAAGTCATCAAATTCATTGCCACAGTGTTGCTCATAATATTCCATTATATCTTTTTATTGTTTGTTGGCTCAATAGTGATGTCCCCTATGTCATTTACAATATTAGTAATTTGTGTCTTCTTTCTCTTTTTCCCAGTTGACCTCCTCAGAAAACATGCCTTTGGTTTAGTTGCTTTTCTGTTTTCTATTTTATTGGTTTCTGCTCATATGCTTATTATTTCTTCTGGTGTTATAATTGTTCCCTCTGTTACACGGATGAACCCAGACACCACTCCTCGATTGCAAAATCCTTGCTTCTCAGGAGCATCTTAGCTCTGGGAGGGCCTTCTCTCTCCTCCCATCAGGAGGGTTGGCATATTGGCATCCTTGTAAGCTGCATGCTTTGATGAGGGGCTTGTTTCCCTGAAGTGCCCCCAATCATATCCCTACACCTGCCTTCCATAGTTGTTCCTGGTGGGCTGGGATACAGGCTCAGGTAAGATAAACCAGAGGTGAGGCCCTTACACTATTTATTTTTTAAGAATTATTACTTTATAAAATAACACATTGTGAATACCTGAGAAAGCCTGAGGAAATCTGAAGAGTGGTCAATACATTGAATGAGGAAAATGCTTTGAATGGATGGCTAAGTTGAGTTTCATGGGAAGCTAATCACTGGCCATTAAATGACAATCTTGTATATGACTCAAATTAAAGTCCTTTTATACAAAACTTTCTTGAAGTTGGCCAGGGAAGAAGAAAGAGAAACCTTTCCATTGTTGTCAGAGTGGTGACTATTGCCTTTTCTTTGGAACCTCCAACACCCCACCCACTTTTTAGAAACCTGTGGGTTTGTTCCTGATAGAAGCAAAGCTCTAGAGTCCTTGTGGTCTGATCCACAGAAGACCTTCTCTTAGGCATCAACAGGCAGACTTAAAGTCTCCAAACTCTTCACAACTAGAAAAAACATTAAATATGAAGTATCATTTAATTTTTTGTTAAACAACCTATGATTCTTGAACACTACAAATATCCCCCCTTAGTCTGGAAGGGGAGAAGGTCTTCCTGGAGAGAGAGGATGGACCAAATTCTTCTCCAGACCAACAGAAAGAAAAACCTTCTTAAAAAGACTGCAGAGGACTTACTCAAGCCATAAACTCTCTATGATGAGTCAAAGAAAATATAGTGAATGTCAAAGATAAGCATGGATATGCAAATAATTATATTATTTGTATAAAAGGTAAAGCATCGGGAAAAATGCAAACAGCATTTCTGCCTTTGCGTAGGGATTGGAGAGACCTGTCCAGGTATAGGCTGAGCTGGGTTCTCTGTTCCATCAGATATGCCTTCTTCACAGAGCTCAGGGTCAGGTCAGTCAGCCCTAGGGATTTGATTAACTCCTCTACCCTCCACAAGTCACTCCTCATGCAAAACAAGACTTAAGACATCAGAGATGTTCCCATGGTTGAATTCAGAAGTCAAAAGTAAAGTGATACAAAATTTTTGCAGGTATACTTGTGGTCTTCCTCTCCCCAGATGCATGCATGCTCTTAACATTTTTTGGTGGATGAACACATTAAAAATATATTTTTAAATGATGACATAGTGACATGTATGACAACATGATGGACCTTGAGAACATTATATTGAATGAAATAAGCAAATCAGAAAAAGCTAAGAACTGTATGATTCCACACATAAGTGGAATAGAAAACCGAGACTCATGGACATAGAGAAAAGTAAAGTAGTTACCAGGGCGAGGGAGTTGTGGGGGAGGGGTGGGAGGAAGAGTGTAAAGAGGAATAAATATAAGGTGACAGAAAATGATTTGACTTTGGATGATGGATATACAACATCATCAACAGTTCAAATGCTATAGAAATGTTTAACTGAAAACTATGTAATCTTATTGATCAATGTCACCATGTTATTAATTTTGTAAATAAAATTTAAAACTTAAATATATATGCATATATATGTCTGTGTGTGTGTGTGTGTGTGTGTGTATATATATATATATATATATATATATATATATATATATATATATATATATATATATATATCTTATATCTTTTAGGCTCATTAACCTGGCTTTGAAGCCTAAAGTCCTGTGACAGTGAGATGTCCTCTTTCCTCTCTATTCATCCCAGAAACCTGTTCTGGGTGTATTAGTGTATTATGTGAATGGCGAGTTAGCTGTGGAACAATCCCAAGAAACAGCTGTGTGTTGGGTAGAGGATAAAAAACACTTATTTTCCGGTGGCGAGCAGGCTCGGACTGAGGGGGCTGGGCGTAAGCCTTCCAGAAAAAGTCCGGGTCCGCAGCTGAGCAAAGGTGCTCACCTCTGCCCTGCGCGCTAACGCTAGTGGCTTGAGTGACAGCCCCTCCCGCAAAGGAGAGGCAGAAACCACAGCAATAGCTGCAGTGAGCCGGCGCTGGCAACGCCCACACCAAACCGCCCTAGGCAGCGACAGAGAGGGTGGCAAGCCTGCAGACAGACCACACCTGGAGAACACAAAGGCAACACATACTGGACTCCAGTGGCAACAACTTGCTTACACTCAGATAAAATGGGCAGGCAGAGGAATGCAAACCAAATCAACCAAGAGAAATCCCCAGAGAAGGTCCTGAATGAACCAGATATAACCAAACTACCAGAAGCAGAATTTAGAATAATGATAGTTAGGATGTTCAAAGAAATTAGAGCAACAATGGATAGTCACTATGAGCACCTAAATAAAGAGATAACAAGTATAAAAAATGAAATTGAAATAATAAAAAAGAACCAGACAGAAATGACAAATACAGTATCAGAACTGAAGACCACAATGGAAGGAATTAAAAGCAGGATAGATGACGCTGAGGATCGAATCAGTGAGTTAGAGGACACAATAAACATAGTTACAGAAGCAGAGAAGAAAAAGGAAAAGAGATTCAAAAAATGTGAGGAAACTCTAAGGGAGCTCTGTGACAACCTGAAGAGAAACAACATTCGCATCATAGGGGTACCTGAAGAAGAGGAAAGAGGACAGGAAATGGAAACTTTGTTCAATCAAATCATAGCCGAAAACTTCCCTAAATTAAGGCTGGGAAACATTCTACATGTCCAAGAGGCGCACAGAACCCCATTAAAGAGAAACCCAAAAAGATCTACACCAAGACACATCATAGTTAAAATACCAAAGCTAATAGATAAAGAAAAAATCTTAAAAGCTGCTAGAGAAAAAAAGACTCTCACCTACAAAGGAGCCCCCATTAGGATGACATCGGACTTCTCAACAGAAACACTTCAGGCCAGAAGGGAATGGCAAGATATAATCAAAGTAATGCAGAACAAGAACCTACAACCAAGACTACTTTATCCAGCAAGGCTAACGTTTAAAATTGAGGGAGAAATAAAGAGCTTTCCAGACAAAGAAAACCTCAAGGAATTCATTAAAACCAAACCAATCCTGCAAGAGATTTTAAGGGGCCTAGTGTGAACAGTTCAAAGGGAGAAAAAAATATAGCAAAAAAAAGAAAAATACAGCTTTAAAGAATAAAATGTCAATAAAAAACTACATATCAATAATAACCTTAAATGTAAATGGACTAAATGATCCAATCAAAAGACATAGGGTAGCAGCGTGGATAAAGAAACAGGACCCATACATATGCTGTCTACAAGAGACACACCTTAAAACAAAAGATGCTCATAGACTGAAGGTAAAAGGATGGAAAAAAATATTTCATGCAAATGGAAATGAAAAAAAAGCCGGGGTAGCAGTACTTATATCTGACAAAATGGACTTTAAAACAAAGACTGTAGTAAGAGATAAAGAAGGACACTACATAATGATAAAGGGAACAATTCAACAGGAAGATATAACTATTATAAATATCTACGCACCAAATATAGGAGCCCCGACATTCATAAAGCAGACTTTGATGGACATTAAGGGCGAGATTAACAGTAATACTATCATAGTAGGGGATTTCAATACCCCACTAACAACACTGGATAGATCCACAAGAAAGAAAATCAATAAAGAAACAGCAGACTTAAAGGATACACTAGATCAACTTGATTTAATAGATATATTCAGAACTTTTCACCCTAAAGCAGTAGAATATACATTCTTCTCAAGCGCTCATGGTACGTTTTCTAGGATAGACCACATGTTAGGACACAAAAAAGGCCTCAACACATTTAAGAAGATTGAAATTATATCAAGCATTTTCTCTGATCACAATGCCATGAAACTAGAAATCAACCACAAAAGAAAAACTGAAAAATACTCAAACACTTGGAAACTAAATAGCATGTTATTAAATAATGAATGGATTAACATTGAGATCAAAGAAGAAATAAAAAAGTTTCTAGAAACAAATGATAACGAGCATACGTCAACTCAAAATCTATGGGACACAGCAAAAGCAGTCCTGAGAGGGAAGTTTATTGCACTACAGGCATATCATAAGAAGCTAGAAAAAGAACATATAAGCAACTTAACCCTGCAGCTAAAAGAACTTGAAAATCAACAACAAATAAAATGCAGGACAAGTAGAAGGAAGGAAATAATAAAGATCAGAGCAGAAATAAATGACATAGAGGCTAAGGAAACAATACAGAGGATCAATGAAACCAGAAGCTGGTTCTTCGAAAAGGTAAACAAGATTGATGAACCCTTAACTAGACTCATCAAGAAAAAGAGAGAGAGGTCTCAAATAGATAAAATTAGAAAGGACACTGGAGAAATTACAACTAATTCAACAGAGATACAAAGCATTGTAAGAAAATACTATGAAGAACTCTATGCCAAAAAATTTGACAATCTAGATGAAATGGACAAATTTCTTGAATCATATAAACTTCCAAAAATCAATCTGGAAGAATCAGAGCACCTGAACAGACCAATTACAACAGAGGAGATTGAAACAGTTATCAAAAAACTCCCAAAAAAGAAAAGTCCTGGGCCTGATGGCTTCACAAGTGAATTCTATCAAAAATTCAAAGAAGAATTAACTCCTATCCTCCTCAAGCTCTTTCAAAAAATTCAAGAGGAAGGCAGACTTCCAAACTCCTTTTATGAGGCGAGCATAATTCTGATCCCCAAACTGGGCAAAGACAACACAAAGAAAGAAAATTATAGGCCTATATCCCTGATGAATTTAGACGCTAAAATTCTCAACAAAATATTAGCCAACCGGATTCAGCAATATATGAAAAAAATCATACACCATGACCAAGTGGGATTTATTCTGGAGAGGCAAGGCTGGTACAATATTCGCAAATCAATCAATGTGATTCATCACATAAACAAAAGGAAGGACAAAAATCACATGATAATTTCAATAGATGCAGAAAAGGCATTTGATAAAATCCAGCACCCATTCATGCTTAAAACTCTCAATAAAGTGGGAATACAAGGAACATTCCTTAACATGATAAAGGCCATCTACGACAAACCCACAGCAAACATCATACTTAATGGACAAAAATTAAAAGCAATCCCCTTAAGATCAGGAACCAGGCAGGGTTGCCCACTTTCACCACTTTTATTCAACATAGTTCTGGAAGTCCTAGCTACAGCAATCAGACAAAAAGAAGAAATAAAAGGCATCCAAATTGGAAAAGAAGAAGTAAAACTGTCACTATTTGCAGATGATATGATATTGTACATAGAAAACCCTAAAGTCTCAGTTAAAAAACTACTGGACCTTTTAAATGAATTCAGCAAGGTGGCAGGATATAAAATTAATACCCAGAAATCAGAGGCATTTCTATATACAAACAATGAACTTTCAGCAAAAGAAATTAAGGAATCAATCCCCTTCACTATTGCAGCCAAAAAAATAAAATACCTAGGAGTAAATTTAACCAAGGAGGTTAAGGACTTGTACTCGGAAAATTATAAAACATTGATAAAAGAAATCAAGGAAGATACAAACAAGTGGAAGCATATACCGTGCTCATGGCTAGGAAGAATAAACATCATTAAAATGTCTATATTACCCAAAGCAATTTATAAATTCAATGCAATACCAATTAAAATACCAATGACATACTTCAAAGATATAGAAAACATACTCCAAAAATGTATATGGAACCAAAAAAGAACACGAATAGCCTCAGCAATCTTAAAAAGAAAAAATAAAGCAGGAGGCATCACTCTTCCGGATATCAAGGTTTACTACAAGGCCATTATACTCAAGACTGCCTGGTACTGGCATAAGAACAGGCACAGTGATCAATGGAACAGAACAGAAAACCCAGAAATAAACCCACAGCTTTATGAACAACTGATATTTGACAAAGGAGGAAAGAACATACAATGGAGTAAAGACAGCCTCTTTAACAAATGGTGCTGGGAAAATTGGACATCTACCTGCAAAAAAATGAAACTAGACCATCAACTTACTCCATGCACAAAAACAAATTCAAAATGGATAAAGGACTTAAACATAAGCCGTGAAACTATAAGCATCGTAGAAGAAAACTTGGGCAGCAAGCTCTCCGACATCTGTAGCAGCAATTTATTTGCCGATTTATCTCCACGAGCAAATGAAATAAAAGGCAAGATAAACAAATGGGACTACATCAAACTAAAAAGCTTTTGCACAGCTAAAGACAATAAGAACAGAATAAAAAGACAAACTACACAATGGGAGAACATATTCGACAGCACGTCTGATAAGGGGTTAATAACCAAAATTTATAAAGAACTTATAAAACTCAACACCAGGAAGACAAACAATCCAATCAAAAAATGGGCAAAAGAAATGAATAGAAATTTTACCAAAGAAGACATACAGATGGCCAAAAGGCATATGAAAAAATGCTCAACATCACTAATTATTAGAGAAATGCAAATTAAAACCACAATGAGATATCACCTCACACCAGTCAGAATGGCACTCATCAGCAAAACAACACAGAACAAGTGTTGGCGAGGATGTGGAGAAAAGGGAACCCTTCTGCACTGCTGGTGGGAATGCAGACTGGTGCAGTCACTGTGGAAAACAGTTTGGAGATTCCTCAAAAAATTAAAAGTCGAACTGCCTTTTGACCCAGCTATCCCACTTTTAGGAATATACCCTAAGAACACCATAACACTGTTCGAAAAGAAGAAATGCGCCCCCATGTTTGTGGCAGCATTGTTCACAATAGCGAAGAGCTGGAAACAGCCCAAGTGTCCGTCAGAAGACGAGTGGATTAAAAAGCTTTGGTATATATATACTATGGAACAATATTCAGCCATAAGAAATGATGACATCGGATCATTTATAACAAAATGGATGTACCTTGATAACATTATACGGAGTGAAATAAGTAAATCAGAAAAAAAGAAAAACTGAGAACAGCATGATTTCAAACATAGGTGGGACATTAAAATGAGACTACGAGACACGTACAAGAGTGTGGTGGTTACGGGATGGGGGGAGGGAGGGGAGGGTGGGATAGGGAGATGGGGAGGGACACAGGGAAAACCAGATAGAAGGTGACAGAGGACAATTTGACTTTGGGTAATGGGTATGCAGCACAATTGAATGATGGGATAATCTGGAGATGTTTTCATTGTACATATGTACTCTGATTTATTGGTGTCACCCCATTAAAGTTAATAAAAAAAAAACACTTATTTTCTGTTATTATTGGCATTGTGCTCCTTGAAGAGTGCATCTGGACATATTTCCTGCAGGTGGGAGCCATAGGACAGAATCAGCATCGCAGCAAAATTGCAGAACTTCTAACCTGGACTCAGAGACCCAAAGAGACCTGGGTTACTGGGTTTTTGTGTCTAAAATGCTGAGTGTTGGGACTAGACCAAGGGGACATGAAGACTCCTCCAAAGTCAAACCAAATTTGCTTTTGAAAAGAAGCATTAATAGGAGCTGGCAAGATGGAAGCTTTTCTAGTGTGTTTCACATCTATTTAAAATCAGAGGGCAACACAAATTATTTTGATGGCTTTATCAATCATCTTTAGTGAAATACTATACAAATAAGCTTTTTTTCTTTCTTTCTACCCCTTAAACAACCTTTATATGTGGGACGGGGAGAAATCAAGGAACAACTTCGAGAGAAAAAGAAACGTATATCCAGGGAATAAACTAGTGTTGCCAGCAAAGATCATCATCAACTGTCAACCTGGTCAGCTCACCTACATTTGACTTCATGACCTAAACAACTAAAACAAATAGACTTTAATATCATCTGTCACCTAATTTTTTGGTCATTTGATTATGTAAATAAAGAAACTCAGTGCCTTCTCATTTGACTTCACTGTTATCTACCAAATTAAATAAAGAGACATTTAAGTTTTGATGCTAACAGGTGTCATTTAAAGAGACTTTTTGAAGACCTGGTCTTCATTTTGGTTCTGCCACAGGCTCACTGCTCTGTTGCTTGGATAATGCTTCTCACCTACCTTGACCTTTGTTGTAAGTTGGGGGTTTTTTTGTCCATAAAACTAAGGCAGATGGACAAATTAATTACCACCATTTCACTAACTGAAAAAACCGATCCTATGTCTCTTTATGCCTTGGAAGTGTTTCCCTTGGAGAATGTATGTGCTTATAAAACACATCTTGCTTGTTGAAGAAAAGTGATGATTTTCTTTTTAAGTGAAAGGAAGGGAGATAGTGAGATAGACCCTTGCAGGCATCCCAACTAGGACCCATGGAGCAAATGCTGTCTGAGGCCAGTGCTCAAATCAACCAAGCTATTTTTAGCACCTGCAGCTGATGGTCTTGGACCAACCAATCTATTCTCAGTACCCAGGGCCATGCTTCCTTCTGCTCTACTGGCTCTCCTTCTGAGCCTATGGCTACAGGAGGGAAAAAGGGAAAGAAAGGGGAGTAGGAGGGAAAAAGAAGCAGATGGTCACTTCTCCTTTGTTCCCTGACCAGAAATCAAACCCAAGTTGTCCATATGCCAGGCCGACGTACTATCCACTGAACCAACTGGTAGAGTCCCATAGTTTACTTTCTAAATAGCTACCTACACTGTTTGCTGAAACACAACACTGACTGCAGAAAAAGAAAGCTCTCATCTTTAGAATTAATTACAATCTTTCGGGAATAAAGCAGAATGAGATGGTTTGTGCCCATTTCCCTTGCATTAAATCCAATGTTCAGACATTGCTTTTCATTTTGCCAAACTTGAGTGTCAAAACAGTGATGAGAAAGCATGGCTAGGCTGGGACTTTGGTAGCAGCTGAGCAAGGTGCCACAGCTGTCCTTTTCTCTGCAAAGACAGAATAGAGACCTTTTTCTTAGACACAGATGCCTACATCATGGTGGCTTTCTCTAACAGCTGTCCGACACTGATGGAGACATGGACAGCCACTCATCTGACCTGAAAGACTTGTGTTGATTCTTCTGAGTGAAGGCTTTGTGGCCACTGAACTAGCACTGGAGAGAAAGCAGCATGTCATGTCTTGAAATCAGATACCAAGGGCATACAGACAACTGGAAACCTCTTGTGGGAAAGAATTGCTAGCAAATATTAACATAGCAGGCACTAACCCACAGCACTGGTGGTACCATTCTGACTCAGCTCAGTGATTTCCGTAGATGCTTATTAGACATCTAATGACTATGCAGAAGAAAAGAGAAGCCTACTTAAAAGAGAAGAGGAGAAAACAGATAAGTGATCACTGTTCTGTTTTTTAGAAGAGTTTACTGCACAATCAGCCATACACAACAGCCTAATATACATGCTGCGAAGCAGGAAAGAGGGCCTGATACGACTCACCAGTCTTTCCTGTGGAAAGCGCATTTTCACTTTTTGAATTAAAATACTTGGGACATGTACCCCAATAAATTCAATAAAAATAAAATTAAAAATATGCATTAGATATTATTTGCCAAGTAAATGCCACAGATTCTGTATTAAAAATAAGAATGTTTTCATGAATAATGATTACATACACAGATAGTCTTAACATTTTCAGTTTGAACAGCCTGCTCTGTGCTGGTCAAATAATTAAGCATTTTATTCTGACTGAAATAGATAATTGATATAAGAAAGCAATTGAGTGATATATATACCTGGAGAGTCTGTGCATTAAATAGCAGAGGGATATAAAAGAAAAGAAAGAGAAGGTAAGCTAAGCATATATAATTAACCTAATTCAAAAATTTTGAATTTAGTGTTTTTAGTGATAAAAGTCAGACTTTCTTGCTCCACAAAATTGGTAGTATTTACCAAATGCAACTAAAAGAAAGTCACATTAAGTAACATGATATTTACTGCATCTACTGCACTTGACCGAGCAAACTACATGGGGCATACAGCAAACTACTACCTTTCTCTCTAAGGTTTTTTACCATGTTTTCTTATATAAATACTCTCAAATGCCTTATAATCTTACCACTCAGAGCCAAGTGTATTCACTGACATGAGTGAGGTTTTAGTTATCAAGTTTTTAGTTATAAATCACTGCATTTCCATGGAAATTTATTGAAACACATCTACTGTCCTCAATCAATACAATTAATAGCAAGGAAGGCATGTTATTATTGAAGATGTTTAAAGTCAATTTGTTCTGAAGAGTCAGGGGGTCCCAGGATATCAGTTTTCTGATTAGTGAGCGTTATCACACTCAATCATATTAAGAAGTGGTTTTCAACGCATTTCTTAAAATTCCTCATCTGATCTCTCATGTTAAGGGAGAGTCTAATTGGATTTTTAATCCTTGGGTAACTGTGCTCCCCATGGCATGCTGAGCTTAGATGGGGACCAAAAAGTGTTTTGCACCAATCCATTATTTCATGGAAGCACCAGTGTAACCAAATCAGTAGGAAAATAGCAAGGAGAGGCCATCTACTGTATAGACCTTATGCGAAAACAATGCACCCCTTTCTTCCCGGCAAATCCTGCCCCACCTTTGAAGCAGCTTGGAAATAATGGAGTGCCATGGGCGATTTTCTTCTAGTTTCTCTGTTTCAATACCAGGCTTGTCTCCTCTGTTTGTTTTCAGCTAATTGCCCCAAGATCTAATAAGTTAGTGATGATGGGTGTTGCGGGCCAGTGACCCCTGCCAAAAGGAATATCTCCTTGAATGACTGTGAAAGGAGAGGCCCCGATTGGTCAAAAGTGTTTCCTCTAAGGGATTCTAATTCCTTGTGTGGGGTCAGAAAAGATGACGGTGATTGGATTGGGCCGTCTAAGTGCCCATACGAAAGAAGCTTGCCTGAGAGAGACTGATGGCACATGTGTCCCCAGCTCACTCGGGTTGTCACCTTATTGAAAAGCAGTTATGGTGGCCCTGGCCCATATTCCTAAAGAGCTGTCACACTACTCTTATTTTGAGAGCCATTACTGGAAAATTCAACTTTGATGAGAAGTTTAATCTGGTTGTTTCATTCTTCCTATGGAACATACTTTCCCGAAGTTTTATCCACTGTTCTTCCGTCCTCCAGGCAACTGAGCTTAATAAAGAAATAAATATTGTTGGTTGCAAGAAGTGTCTCAGCCAGGATTCTAAAAAGGCTCACTTGCCAACAGTTGTTCAAGGAACAACAAACAATGTCTTCCATTAAAAGGAAACATCAGGGTTCCTTAACTAAATATGGGATGTTTAAACACCCGCACAACTCAGGAGCAAGTGGTCTTTAGACCTGTGGGCCAGAGTCAGGCTCAGGGGAAGCATGTGTGTGTGGGTGTGTGTGGCGGAGGGGTTCATGCCAGGTTGTTGTTTAACTGGGAGCCTTTTTATTCTCAGAAATACACACAGTATGAGTTTCCCAAGGATGCCCTCATTGTTTGGGAGCCAGAGGTCTGAAATCAAAGTGTCGCGGGATCATACTCTATTTGAAGGTTACAAGGAAGGACGCCTTTCAGGCTTTCTCTAAGCATCTGGTGGTGCTGGTGTTCTTGGGTGGGTGGCAGTATCACTTCGGTCTCTGCCTCTTTCTCCACAAGGTGACCTTCATTCTGTGTCTCACCTTCATATGGTGCTTTCCTCTCTGTGTTCTGGTGTCCAAATTTCCTTTGTCTTATACAATACTGTTCAATAGGTCAGGATCCACTCTAATCTAGTTTAAACCGAACTTGATTACCTACTCAAAGACCTTATTTCCAAATTAGGTCACATTCACAGGTTCAGGGATTAGGACTTCAACATGGCCTTATGGCTGTGATGGGCAATCTTTTTATAAAAACCACCCATCTTTGCAGTGCTGGTCAACCTGGTCCCTACAGCCCACTAGTGGGTGTTTCATCTTCCATGGTGGGCCAATCGCAGTACTGTTTGGTTGCTCCACTACTGCCCACCATGAAAGCTGGAACGCCCACTAGTGGGCAGTAGGAACCAGATTGACCAGCATTGCAAAAGTGGGTGGGTTTTTTTTGTTGTTAGTTTTTTTTTTATTTCTTTTTATTTATTTATTTTAGAGAGGAGACACAGAGTGAGAGAGAGAGAGAGAGAGAGAGAGAAAGGGGGGAGGAGCTAGAAGCATCAACTCCCATATGTGCCTTGACCAGACCAGTGCAGGGTTTTGAACTGGCGACCTCAGTGTTCCCAGGTCGACACTTTATCCACTGTGCCATCACAGGTCAGGCAAAAGTGGGTGGTTTTTATAAAAAGGTTGCCCATCACTGCCTTATGGAAACAAACACACTGAAGGTATACAACACACGAAGGAAAGTTACTCGTTTTTCTTCAAGTGACCTCTACCACGGAAGGCCTGCTATGTGCACGTGAATGGGCCTTTTGCATTTTTCATAACCAGCTGTGTCTCTCTCCTTATAAACAGGCCTCCTCAGCCTCCCTGTTGACACATTGGATTCACTTTGTCCTTAGCTATATCCAGGGTCAAGAAGAGTGTTGCACTGACATGTCGACTCACCCTATATTTACATCTAATGATAGGTTCTCATGAGTGTCCAGAGCTTGTGATCAGAGAAGTAGAACCAAGCTCACACTAAGGGATCTTTCTAGGTTAGGAGGTCCTAAACATCCCTAACAAACATGGGTGTTTTCTCACAAGGGGATACCAAAGGGAGAGTAAAGGTACTGTGAGAAAACAAGGGTTTCATTGCACAACATAAAGTGAGACTTCTGGAAACCCTTTTCTGGGCAACAAGTCATCCTGGGTCCTCCAGGAAGCTGCCCTCACCCTTGGCCCCTTGATCAAATGTCTGTTGCCCCTGACTGTATACTCTTTTCCCTACTTCTCCAGGTAGCCATTTCCCATTTGTATCCTCCTTCCTCTGGTGGGCCACCCACACCCTGGGCCGCCACCCACCCATACTCACCATCAGCATTGTCAAGGTGGGCCTCCGGATACTGAGGAGGCCAGTAGCAGTGCTGCTGCCACATCTGCCCTCCACATGTTGAGACAGGAGAAAGTTATAAGTAATTATCATTACTTTGTTTCTCTTCTTCAGTTTTAACATGCAAAAAAACCCCTTATTTTCTTGATCTGAACATGTTGGAGAAACTATTTTAAACATGTAAATGCAAGAAGAAAGGTGGTAAGGAAAAGACCCTGCTGACCAGGGAGACGAGACGCTTCTTATGGGAAGAAAAAGCCTTACGAGAAGAGTGATGAACAGGCACAGACTGGAGTGGGCATCTGGATGAGAGGAACCCTGGAGTAGGTAGCATGTTTAAGCCCAGGGGACTGGAACAGACCAGAGATATCAAAGGCAGGATTTAGGAGAGTCGGCTAATGGGACAGTCAGAACAGCCATGGTATAGGATGCCCAGCAGGTCTGGGTATGTGATGTGCAATATTTATCTAATGCCATGCTATTCCTACAAGGTAGGCACTATTCCACTTTACTGATGAGGAGGAATGATTCCTGTTCAAAATAACTTCTCCAGAATGAATTGGCTAAGCCAGGATGAAGTCAGGACTGATCAAGTCAGTCTGAAACCAAAATGTATGTTTATTAATTAAATGCAAAATACACAAACAGACTCTTTTGAGCCAAGGCTAAAGGAAATGGTCTATAAAATCAAGTAAGAAATACATTGTTCTTTCTCCGACACTGTTCATGTGGACTTGGATGGCAGGTGGACATGTGTGGGGGTCCCAGAGATTGTCTGGGCCTAGGGGAAGTACTGAGGGACTGGAGGAGTTCCTGACACCACTGGGCACTCCTGACCTGCGAACAAGAATCCCTGCTGCCCTCGGTCTCCCTGGGGAATGCTCATGCTTCCCAGTTCTTTACTAACAACTCATTTTTCACTGAATCCAGTTTTGCCTGCTGGATTGAATTGTATAAGAATTGTGCTTCTTAAAAAAAATGTGTCTGATTAGAGAAGAATGGGCAAGTAACAGAAGTTATGGCGGTACAAAACTTATCTTTGAGGGGAAAAACCAAAAATCTCTCTCTCTCTGTTGGGGTGTCTCCCTCAGGGGAGTCACACACGGACCTGCTGCCTGGGTGTCGTGGCTTTGGTTCTGCCGGTCAGGAAGCACTTCTGTGCCAGCCCCTCAGGTGGAGACGAAGCTTAGGAAAGAGCCAGGAAGTGTGGCAGGAGCATCCAGTGTGTGTGGGGGGGCGGGATGTCGCTTCTTCCCTGGTGCAATCATACCAGCTTGTCCTTGCTGGTCATCGTAGGAGGGTAGCAGGCATCTGAACAAGATGCAAGGCAGCCATATTGTGATCTGATATTGTGATGCGATATTAGTATAGTAATGCAATCTCCTACCTGCTTTATCTAATCTCCCAAACTGACAAGTGAGCAGTTTTGAATTTTATTATTTTTTCTTCAGTGTTTTTGAAAATACTTAAAAACCCAAGTTTAATCTAAAATGTTTACTCTCCCAACATAGATACTTTATATCTAATAATGTATTTAACAGTAAAGGTTTAAATAGGAAAAAATAATTTACTTAAAAGATATTCAACCTAATTTGATAAAAATCCCTCTTGTTTAGAATTAATTTTGATAGTTTTATTTCTGTATTGTGTCTACTTCAAAGTCTGTTGATATAATAAACTTGCCCCACCATAATCACAAATACACACTGAATGTATACCGGCTTTGAAAGCTGTGTTTGAAGAAGACTTAACCCCTTTTCAGATTGAGATCATATTTGCAGTTCCCTTTGTTTAAAATATGTCTAAAAATTCTACTTCTACTGCAAAAATAAATGCTAAATTATTTATATACACCAATTATTTATTATTATTTATGCAAAGCTTGTCACATTATGCATGCATAAGGGGATTAAATCACCGTTAACCCGCAATGCCTTTAGGGGCATTAGATAACGGCAAAGGGTGGCCTGTGGGTTTTACCATCAGCAAATATATGCTTTAGGAGCCTCCACATTGTTTATGTACACTGCTGCTTTCATATACTTCAAAGGAAGGAATATACGGTAACAGAACTGTATCAGCCAATCACGATTATTCACCTAATTCTAAATTTGATTATGTTGGCACTCAATAAACAACGCACCCACGGAAGGAGGTGCTAAAGTGTGGTTTGCAATGTAATGTGGACATAAAAATGCCTCTTAGCTTAAGTTTGAAACTAAAAGAAACAGATGAGCTCAACTTAAAAATAAAAAAAGTGTGCTTTTCCTAGGGCAATGCTTTTGTCATTTAATAGTGATGTATTACAATCAAGAAATAGAGATAAATCAGGAAAATACCATGATATTATGACTTGTCATGGTGCTTCCTGATAGCATTCTGAATTTCAAGGCAAATTCAGTGAAGGTATTTTTTCCCCCAAAATACTAATGCATATAAATGAAATTATTAGCAACATTCATTTTTAATGGAAAACCTAATGGAGGACTTGCAAAAAGACATAACTACCCTTTGATCCTGAGAAGGAGCATTTTCCAGTTCCTAGGGCAAAAACTACTTCCAATGTGATAATGCTAAAACACCTCCCATCTTTGCAATTGGCAGTTTAAAGATGTGCAAGATTTTTAAAGTTCTGTTGGAGGTGCAATTGAGGGTTGGATCAGGATTCAGAAAGGGCTAACCCCAGAATAAGGGTGACACTATAGTGTTGAAAGTGAATGACACCACCTAATATCTATAAAACTAACGTGTCCATGATTTTCTAGAAGAGAGAATTATTCCATTTTTTTCCCCTTGATCAAAATTGCCCTATTCCTAATGCACATCTGTATGTGTGTGATGTTCATTATTAACTCTGGTCACAGTTAAGAGTCACATTTTCTCATTTTGTCCACACTGATATCAGGAAATTTTTTTGATGTTATGAAATATTCATAACCTTGAAAAATGTGCTCTGTGGTGACTCTGGTGAGGATTGGAACCAGTGGTCATCCCATTACATGTCACAGCCCTGCTCCATTTTCTAGCCAGAGAAGTGTGATGTCCTTGCCAGGATACATGTAGGGGCCATTTGGCCAAAACCAGATCAGCCTCCCACCACTTTGACACATTCCAGTTAAATGGACTCTGCTCTTGTCTGTCGCTGTGCTTGGTAATTAGCATGTTCCAGAAGCTCTTTCTCTCTGGTTTATAATAATACCACCTCTTTGTTCTCAACTTAAGAGCTCTATCTCTGTGGTTCTATCCTGAGACAGTAGTTTTTCAGATGTAACACGCTCTTTATATTCATGACAGATACATTTTAAGATCTTTGCGAATTGGCAAATTTGCAAATATCGCTATGGAATATAATTCCCTTCATAAAATGCAGTTAAGTAGAGCTAAACAATTTAAGTGGCATGCTAAGACCATCAATGAATCAGCAGTACTAATGATATTTACCCAAATGATTAGCATCAGTTCTCTCCTGAAAATAAACTGCACTGTGTCATAGCCTTGCTGGAGTAATTTTAACCATGTTTCTCTGAACCAGCAAAACTGAGGCAGGGGTGATCGTGCCACATGCACCATGGGGAACTTGCTGGGGCAAAAGCCTGGGGAGATGTCCTCACCCATGGTAGGATGTGAGGTTTCGGTGTTAGCAATATGGCGGGTGATGTGTGAGACGACCACAGAGAGGTTCTGATATTATTTATCTGCTGAAGAGCTCAGAAATTGGAATTTTAAAAAACTCTCTGGATGAGTTAGATGTTCATTCAGAGAGGACAACTGAACCCCTGAAAGCCCCCATGAAGCGATTGGTTGGTATTGCTTCACAAATTTAATAGATTTATTGATAGATCTGTCTGTTGACTCATCGTCAACCTCTTTGTCATACTCATATCATAGGTGATGAAGATGTGAATTGCTGCTGGCATAGAATCAATAAGGATGCCCTGACAGGGAAAACAAAGCCTGGTTCATGCTAAGTGCACATGCCCTGGGACCAGATACCAGGACTGCCCTCCTCTTGCTAGCTGATACATACATGCAACTTTGGGTCTTGTTTGCTCTTTGGTAAAATGAAGACAACAGCAGCACTGCTCTCAGAGGGCTGTGAGTAATAGTCTAATGACACAGGCTATGTTGTCACCCTTCTCCTTGGTGGGTAATTCTATGCACATGCCTGTCCTCCTTGTAGGCTCTTGGCACCCAGTGTTTTGAGGCTTGAGAGCCCAAACTCTTAGAAGCAAATGTACAATCCATTTAAAAAATGCCCCAGCAGCTCTCCACCTGACACCCATGTTGGGGGCACATCCTGCAGTTCATAGCTTGTGTAGTTAGCTGAATAATGTAAGTGGTGACACATATTTGAACAATAGGTAGAGCTTGGCACCTTACCAACTCCATATGTTGTAGTGTAAACAGTGAGTACTGTTTGCCTCCAATCCTCCCAAACCAAAAAGAATCTGAGCATCACCAGTCTAAAACCTGGCTCCTCAAACTCACAAAGTCATATGCACACTCACATGTGTATCCATACACACACACACACACACACACACACACACACACACACACACACAAAGTCCTCTTGCCACACTATTCATTTCTCTTCTCAGAAGTTTATACTTGACTTTAGGACTCCAATTTGAAATCTAGATACATGTCTTACCTCCTACCTTCTCCTGCCTGGTCCATTGGGTCCTGGACAGAACATTGCCATCTGTTTGCTCCTAGACTGTCCCGGGCTCCTCCTGGGCCAGTACGAAGGCCTCAGTCTTGAGGTTTCTCAATAAAGACATAAATGGCAGAGACCACGAGGGGATAGGCAGAACCACCCAAGGAAGGTTTAAAGACATAAATTGTGGGACTACTTTCCAGACCTACCAGATAGGACTTCCAACATGGACCTAGAGTCAGCACTCTTCAAATGTTCATGAAGAAGGCATGCTTTCGGGGGATAAGGGTGGTGGCAGGTGGAAAGAAGGAAGGAGCCACTGGAGACTATGTGTACACTGTACACCAAGGGGCCCATCCAGGATATGAGTGGAATGAAGGGGCTTCCTACTCAAGGAGGCACATGTGAGACCATCGCAGACTCGCTTCTTTACGTAGAAGGTCATAGTTGTCCTTTACAATCCACAGAAATGTGGATTTATGGAGGTAGAAATGCCCCATTGTGCTTTACGAAAAGGATTTCCCCTACAAGTAAAATGAAAGTGGGCTTTCATCAAGAACCAGTCTTCAGACTCATCTGTTCTTAGCATGACCTCAGCAGGTTGTGCTGTCTTCAAGGGGTTGATAGGTGGACTCCCAGCATCAGTGGGGGAGGAACCTGGGAAGGTATCTTTGCACATGACTTATCAGAGAGAAGGTAGAAGGCCTCCCCTACACCTGTCCCAGTGAGTGTCCCATTGACAGCTGTGTATCTCAGGCTGGCAGAGTGCTGTGTGCATGCACATGTGCTTGTGTCTGTGGTGCAGCACATAACATTGTTGCAAAATACAAACAGGTTGTCGTCAGTACAGCACAATTCCCCTGGAGTCCCATGTGCAGACGCTGAAGTCCCTGCTCAGCATTTTCAAGTCATTTAAAAGGATAATTAGTGTGTGGCGTCTGTCTGGGACCCTCCGAGGGTTAGTGTCCATCCTGTTTGTCACTGTTTCTCTCCTAATCCCCTCTAATGAGGGTTTATGTTAACACGGATAAGCCCTCGCTGGTGTGCACTGCCCAGCTAGCTGAGCTGATGGAGGACATGTTGCTCAAATGTCACCGCCCTTGGCTATCTGGCTACAAGACGTCAGAGGGCGTCCATGGGAAAGGCTCTGTGTGGCTCATGCACAGTGTCTACTGTCGTTGCAGCTCCCAGAGGGTCGGTCACCTCTGCTTTGACTGTGTTCTCTCAGGGATTTTATGTTATTTAATTTTTGTAGTTTGCAGCTACTTAACGACATTCTGTATTGGAGGAAAGTGTTATGAGTCTTGCTGCTTTCATCACATTAAGCACGTCACCCATGAAGACAGTAGTGGCTGCTGAGCTGTGTGTGGTTTAGCTGACTGTCATTTAAGACCTGAAAACTCTGTAGAAACCAAATTCGAGACTCAGGGCGATATGAACCCGGCCACCAGAATTGGAAGCTGTCAGTGGTCAGAGGTGGTTCTAGGCCTGTCCCTCCCTCTGCAGTGAGTAATGAAGGTTTCAGAGAAGGGAGCTCGGACTGACATGTCACCCTGCTTACACAGGAAGCAGGCTTTCTGTAGGCTGATACTCACTACAATTTTTATTTAGATATAAGATAATAATAATGGAAAATGAAAACAGTGAACACTAATAATTATCACAACTTAATAAAAATAAACTCTCACAACGTGTTATTCTTTGTAATCCCACATACTCATATGCCATTTATTCAGTCCACTCAATACTTCTATGTTACGAGCATAATTATTTATCTTATTTTACACGCAATCACAGGTTGTGAGTATCAGAGAGGCCGAGCAGTTCTCCCAAAGTCACACAGCTAATAAAGTGAGGCCTTTTATCTATAGCTTTGCCATGTTCCTTGCTGAAGTTTCAGTGACATCAGGGTGAGGCTTAAGAGACTTACTTTTAAGCTTCGTCATTGCCTGTATTGTGTGTGTAGCCATTCAGAGTCATCAGGCTGGTGTGTGCAGGGCTTCCAGGTGGTCACAGAACTTTCTAACTTGTACGCTCTTTCATGGTCACCCTGGAGAGCTGTGCAGGGGTCAGTGGAGTAAGGGAATGAGCAAGAGGGCATGTGCACTGCCACCAGTATCTAGGGGACCAAGCAGAGTTCTCTTCACAGGGCTGAATGTCCTGTGACTAAGGTGGCAAGGTGGTCAGTGGGCATGGTGCAAACCAGCCCATGGCTTACTGCACTGTACCCCAGACATGCAGCACCCCATCCTGCCCTCCAGGCCTCCTTCTACAAGCTTTGCTACCAAGAAAAGGGCTCCTGGCCAAATGCAGGTAAGCAAGGAGGAGGATGGGCTCAAATGCTGACTTCCTTGTGGGCTTGAGAAGGAAATTGCCATTCTGGACCACAAGAGTGGACTTTTATTTATAATCATGTGGGAGAGAGAGAGAGAGAGAGAGAGAGAGAGAAGGTGGGGAGGACCCAGAGAAGTGTTGGTCACACTGCCTTGAGCTAACACCCCTAAGCTTGCCCAAAGATCAGGGGTAACAACACCTCTTGCTTGAGTCTGGACTGGTCTGCTCAACAGATGCACGGATGCACGATGTCTCCTCAATGGACTCCCCAGTGCTCTAACATAAACTCCAGGTGATGGCTTTGGGAGGGTGGCATGGAAGGAAGCATGTGACGGGACCAGAGTGATCTGAAAGCTCCTTCATCGAGAGGACTCCTACAGACCACTGAGGGGAGCTTCTCAGTAAGATTCCCCCAGAGCATCAGCCAAAACCTCAGTGTTTAATGACCATGACAACAGCTGGAGAGATGATAGCCAGCTGTGTCATCTCCACATTCAAGGCTTATATTAGGACAGCATGTGGCCAAGTTATCACAATGCTTCCTATTCTGAAAAGAATCAGTGGTTAAGGACTTAAGTTAAAGAAGAAAATGTAAGGCTCAGTACTATGAGAAGCAGGAAGGGCAGGCAATATGCTGAAGGGCCAGGTGGTCACTGCAGCACAAAGGGGCCTGTTTGACCTATAGGTGCCTCAGCCGGAGTGCACTGGTCCCATGCAAGGTCAACATTTTATGTCAGGATAAAGGGTATGAGCAGATGTGAGCTTCTCTAGGTGACATGCCATGTTAGCTAGAATTAAACACTAGTGTGTGGGGGGGGGGGGGGAGAAACTGATTCTGGAGATCTGGCACCCAAAGGATTTTCTCAATAGGGTCTCTGGTATACAAGATGAGATGACACCACAGAGACTGTAATAAATTTCCAGAATTTGTACTTTCACTTCAGTTTTATTCACCTTGGAAAACATGCACCTTCTTCGATGAGTAACTAATTGCTTAATATCCTTCAATGACTTATTGGAGCATCTTCGTCACAGATTGCGATGTACTCTTCTGAAAGGTCTTAGTGGGACCATTTTTGTCTTTGGAGAGGATGCCTGATCTTTAAAGGGAAAGATGTTTTCTCTGCCTTTTGTAGTAAGCTTCCTGTTCTGTGAGAGAAGGGCCCCTTTTGTCTGTATGTTACTGTAATTCCTGCCCCAGCACAGGGGAGACACATGGAAAAGCCCTTCTGTGGACTCACTGTTTGAATTAATGAATGAACAAGCTGATCATGTTGGGTTTTCATTGGGTGTCAGAAAATAGCAGCATAAAATCAAGAAGCTGCCGCAAGGTGCACACTCAGTTTTCAAGGGTCAGACATTTGTGAGCGAAAGAGCAACTGGGCATCCCAGACTTCTGACAAGTAAAAGGACCTGTTATAAATGCCAGTCGGGGTATCCTGGTCCCCTCAGGAATGGCCCTCAACCCATGACAAACAGGAGTTGGCGGGTGTGTTAGTGTCTTTCAGTTACCATAAAGCGCCACACATTGTGTGGCTTAAAACAACAGAAATGGGTTCTTTCTCAGTTCTGGGGACCAGAAATTGGGATTAAGAATGTCTGCAGAGCCTTTCTCCCCATTATATTTGATAAACTTTTTGGTTGCTGGAAATCCTTGGCCTATAGCCACATGGCTCCATGTTTTGCCTCTGTCTTCACACAGCCTCCTCCTCTGTGTCTCTGTCTGCTCCTCTTCATATAATGACACCAGCCATATGGGATATAGGCCCCACTTTAATCTAGCATAATCCCATCTTAACAAATTATATCTGCAGCCTTGGCCGGTTGGGTTGGCTCAGTGGTAGAGCATTGGCCAGGCATGTGGATGTCCCAGGTTTGACTCTGAGTCAGGGCACACAGAAAAAGCACCCATCTACTTCTTCACTCCTTCCCTTCTCATTTCTCTCTCTCTCCTCCTCCTCCTCCTCCCCTCCTGCAACCATGGCTCAAGTAGTGCGAATTGGCCCCAGGAACTGAGGATGGTCCCATGTCCTCTGCCTCAGACATTGAAATGGCTCTGGTTGCAATAGAGCAAAGGCCCCAGATGGGCAGAGCATCACCCCCAAGGGAGCTTGCCAGGTGGATCCTAGTCATGGTGCTGCAGGAATCTTTCTCTGCCTCCCTTACTCTCACTAAAACAATAACAACAACAACAAAAATAACAACAAACAAATTATATCTGCAAAGATCCTATTTCCAAATAAATTCACATTCACAGGTCCTTGAGGTTTAGGACTTGAATATATCATTTATTTATTTGTGTGTGTGTGTGTGTGTGTGTGTGTGTGTGTGTGTGTGTGTATAGAA
Organism: Rhynchonycteris naso; assembly: GCA_037038555.1. Lineage (NCBI taxonomy): Eukaryota > Metazoa > Chordata > Mammalia > Chiroptera > Emballonuridae > Rhynchonycteris > Rhynchonycteris naso. The sequence goes on from CM072995.1 coordinate 247,576,993, forward strand.
GATACAATTCTACCCACAACAAAAGAACAATATTCCTATCTGTTCGCCCCTGTATGTCTCTGATGATAACCTACTCATTAGCACCCTGGACTGGCCTCCCTCACTTCCCAGCCTCTCCTTGGATTCAGTCCTGGTCTGGAGCTCCAAGGGGTCACGTCTCACACAGGAATTCTTGTCTCAGACTCTGTATCTGGAAACCCAACCCATCCAGGATTCCCGGAGCCGTTTTAGTTTCCAAGTGAACAGCATGAGAGCAGATGAATGACCTTTCAGCAGGAGCACCAGAATCATTGGGAGAGCAGGAAGTGATGGACATCAGGTTTTGAGCACTGGCTTCTCACTGCATAGGTGATGCAGGCTGGTATGTCCTGTACCTTTCATAGAGTCTCTTAATAGAGTCTCCTGGTGGTTGAGGGTTATTTACATGTCACCCACCCAAACTGCAGCACCTAAGGCCAAGTAGGGAATCAGGGCTGATAGTCACAGGCCTGGAATTCATCCTCCCCCAGGAGCAAGAGACTGAGGGTAGATCCAGGGTCCCCTATCTTGGGTCATCTGCAGGTGGGACGGTGGCACTTTTTCACACAGACTCTTGAGTACAGTGCTCTGATAGTGGAGCCTAGATTGGTGATTTTCAATGGCAGGTGCAGCCTCCATGGGAGACAAGAATTCAGGTTGACTGTTTCTTGACTCACTCTCAGAGCAGCTCAAGGCCAACCCAGTGCAAGCTCGGAAGAAGGGAAAGAAGACTGTCCTCGCTTTAGAAGGAGGTGAAAATGTTCACGCTGCATCAACAGCCGGCCAGCTTGCCTGACTCAAACCGGACACTTGAGAAGCGGACTCTGCTTGCTAAATTAAATTATAATAAATACGTAAATGTCAAGACCAAAGACTCTTCTTCATGTTTCTATCAGAAATGCTCATATTTTTCTGGGTACATGTGAGGAGACACACAAATGTCAACACTTTCTTCTTACAACAAAGACATTGCTGTACCCACAGGTGCACTACCCTCAGTAGTTGGACACCTACCTGGCCCACAGGCGGCTCAGCCTAGAGAAGTGGCCCCAATGTATGTTCAGTTCGAGCTGGGCTACCCAGGCCTGTGGGAAACTGGCTGCTGCATTTCTCCAAAGGGCTGGGTTGTTGCATCAATTGTAAAGCTGTGTAAGTGAGGACTGGCCTGCCTCTGCTTAGTTACCTCGATTTCTGTTCAGAGCAGATTGTCTATTTGTTTTCGGGGAATGAGACGAAAGAGAGGATTGGATTGCTTTGCAAGCACCCTTCCCTTCTCTGTTATCATTTTCTTGGCGAGGGATCACCTTCAAAACACAGAATTTTAAAATCTGTCATCTCTATCACATGCTGGACTGAGCTGTCCATCAGGGATAACGGACTTGCTTTCATCATTTCCTTCCTGGATGCACCTGGTGTAAGCATCAGGTATGTGAAAGGTTGTCTCAGGGTTGGGAAACAACCTTTAAACTGTCTACTATGCGGCTCCAGTGGTCTTCTCCGGGCTTCCCACACAGCATAGGGAAAGACCCTATGCCTACCATGCCAGATCCCTCTCTTTCTCCAAACATCTCCGGTGACTCAGATGCCTTCCAAGGTCACGCTGGAGCTCCTGGAATTGCTCAGCAGTGGGCTAAACACTGAGTCTGGAGAGAACATGTTCAGAGCTGTGTTCCTTCCTGATACCTTCTCCCCCATCCCCCTAAAAAGGTATAAGCCGCTATTGTGGGTTGAACTGTGTTGGACAAATATTCATATACTGAAGCTATAACATCTAGTATATGACCTTCTTTGGAAATAAAATCTTTGCAGGTGTAATTAACTTAAAATGCAGTAATTAGGGTGAACCCTAAACTAATATGACTTGTGTCTTTATAAAAAGGGGACATGTGGACACAGATCCACACAGGGAGATGCCCTGTGAACATGACCACAGAGATTGTAGTTATCCTTCCACAAGCCAAGGGACAACAAAGATGGCTAGTGAGCCATTGGAGGCTAAAGAGAAGCCTGGACCAGATTCTTCTCACAGCCTCAAAAGGAATAAGCCCTGTTGAAACCTTGACCTTGGATTCCTGACCTTCAAACCTGTGAGATAATAGAGGTCTGAATTTAAGCCACTCTGATTATGGTACCTCTAATAGCATTCCTAGCAAAGTATGACACCTACCCACACACATGCAAGTGCATCTTTTAGTGTGTCGGAAACTTTCAAATTTTATAAAATGCTGTAAGCATCCTGCTTTGGGCTACCTGGTGTGCACAGAGTAGAAACATATCATCAGTTAGGATACTATCTCAGTCGACATGGGTTCACAGGCAAAGCAGACAAGACTGATAAGTATGGGAAAAGAACTTCAAGCATAGAATTTTCATATTTGGCAAACAAAAATATAGAACTCCCAGTTCAAATTCACATCAACCATGAGTCATTCTTAGTACAAGCATGTCCTGTGCAATACTTAGGACTGATATTTATATTATATTCATATGAAGACTAATAGTTATACTAAAAAATTATTTTTTTGATTATCTGTACTTCAAACCTAACCAGCATCCTGTATTTTGTTTGGCAGCTCAATGTGGAAGCCCCTAAGCCCATTTATTTTGGACAGGGAGCACATCACACTCTAACAACCTTTGAGTACTGTACAGATATTTCAGCTCCTCTCCCCCGGTAGACTGTAGGTGAGCTCCGTGGCATCCCTGTGACTTACACTGCTCCTGAGAATTGGACTCCTTGTGTGGACCCGAGCTCCCTGGGGCTGCGGCGATCTTGGCTGTTGACACAGTTGGAGTGCAAGCCCAGAAAACAGCCGCGAGGGTGGAGCGCTCTCTTGGTGGGAGGATAAATCAAGTCTCCCGCCTTCTCAAAGCCGAGTTTCTGCTGAGGCTGCAGCTGACAGTCAGTCAGATTTATGGCCTTTTGGGGCACACTTTCATGGTCATCTCTCCGTTAGGGGTTGTAATCAGACCTTCTCATGTGGATCGCGAATCCAGCAGGGGCCACAGATTTCAGCTGGAAGGACTAGACCACGCTGAGTTCGGAGGAGCTTATGCTAGCAGAAACCTCATAGATACTGTTTTTGTCCAATTTCTTAAAATAAAGTCAACCAGCGCCTTTAAAAAATAAAGTAATAAAATTAAACTCAGCATAGATTTGAATGATCCCTGAACCTCAGGGGGTTGAGAGCATTCAGATAGGGATACGCAGCTAAGCCAGGGTGTGGACCGTGACAGTGACGGTGATGGTTGTACCACGCAATAGTCACAGCTGAACCTTTTCCATCTCCTGTTGGTATTCTGTGCCCTTGATGGCTGCATGGTTTTTCAAACCCAAGTAAGCTCATAATAAAATTATCAATTTATTACTCAACACTACTATCAGGAATTAAAATGAAGTTCTTTTGCCTTAGTAAAAGATTTGATAAGCGTGGACTGCTTCCCAAGTGCTAATTTCTGTGTTTCTATCAATGCACATGTCTATGGCAGGATTATTCATACTTATGACATGAAGAAAAAAAAAATAATCTTCTAGCATTCTAGCTCAGTTTTGCAAAATAAGCCCTCTTGGAGAAAATAGCATAACGTAAGGAGACACTGGGCACTATCTCATTGGAGTCAATATACTAAAAATAAGGTGCAACAATTAGACATTTAGGAAGAAATCTAGTTATTTCATCCAACCTCACCATCCAGTGGTATCCCCAATAGACACCTAACAGCTCCAGCAAGAAGGCAGTTGTCTCTCCAAAGGGTCACCCCGACCCTTCCATTCCTGCTGAGCTACACTTACTGGGAGCTCGTAGCCCAACTCTTCCATAAAAGTGGGGCCACAGTCCCACCTCCAGGACACTTTCTCTTTCACATAGCAGCCACCAAATAGTCAAAACCATTTGCCACCATCCTTAAAAGCTTCTCTTTCCTAAAATGGAAACCAAACACCTCTTTTTATAGCTTATCATTTGCATAATAGGGTCCTAGCCATTAAATGTGTGGATCATCACTGCTGGTTTATGTGCTCAACGTTGTCACTGTCCCTCAACATAAATAGTGCAGAATGAATTTCAAATATGGGCCTTTAAGTTTGTTTCTCTTCTGTGTCTGCTTATTTGTAAACAATTCTAAATAAAGAAATTGAAAGCAAATTTCTTTCTGAATAGAGCTTGTTCCCATGTGCCTCAGTAAAGGCTGGCTCGACTGATCGAAGCCCTGGGATTTGGCACAGCAGCTATTCATGTTCAGCACATACCTCCTGATGTGCAGGCACCCTCTGCCCCCAATCTAACCTGGGCAATCACTGGAAGCTATAAGGTGCGTAGGGCCTGCCCCTATTGTCCCACACAGCCCCATGTATCTCTCCATGTCCCAATTACTTCCTTGGTTTGACTTCTCAAAGTTACTTGATAGTGGTCTGTCCCCCAGAGAGTAGCCTCTTTGAAGGCAGGGCCTGTGTTTGTCATCTTCATCCCCTTGCCTGCCTGGGTCACATCCAGCACTCAGGAAACATTGACAAAATGAAACAGTGAGTGTGGTAAAATTAATTTGTACACTTTAATAAAGAAGAGTATTTCACAGTGGCCTATGTCCTTTGTGTTGTTTTGCTTTTCTAAATCCATCAATAATATTTTTCTTTCATTATTCAGAGAGGGGAGGGAAGGCAGAGAGACAGACACCCGCATGTGTCCCAACCAAGAAGGATCCGCCCAGCAAGCACATTAGGGGGAGATGCTTTGCCCATCTGGGATATTGCTCTGTTGCTCAGCAACCAAGCTCTTCTCAGCACCTGAGACAGAGGCCAAGGAGCCATTCTCAGCACCTGGGGCCAGATCACTACAATTGAGCCATGGTGGTAGGAGGGGAAGACAGAGAGAAAAAGAGAGAAGCGAGAGGGGGAGGGGTAGAGAAGCAGATAGGCACGTCTCTTATGTGCCCTGATCGGGAATTGAACCTGAGACATTCACACACCAAGCAGATGCTCTACCACAGAGCGAGGAAAAATAATCTTTTTTTTACAGCACTGAGAGTATGGTCTTCCTGTTGCCTCTCCTCTGACATAGTCTTTTTTTCTCACATCATTTGACACCAGTTTCTTTTGCCCACTCAGGTATCTTTTCACATTTCAAGTTCTTTACCTTCCTCAGTGTATAGACCAGCCTGCCCTTTCTGCAGACACAGGACTGCTTTCCCAGGAAGGATTCAGGGTGGCGGCTACCTTGGGGGAAGCCCTTGCTACTTCCTCTGGCTTGCCTGCAATGTGCCATCTAGAGGACCCAGTGGTTCTGGACTGCTGGGGCTTGCTGTGAGGTGGCTCTGGAAGCTACTGCGATCCTCAGAATTCAGCATTCAGGTGACTTGAGGGTTGGGGTGGGGAGCAGAGGAATCCCATCTCTCTCCCATCCCCACTTATTATCAAGGTCACCTTAGCCTGCCCTGCAATGCCCACTATTCAGCTGGCTCTGCCTTACGAATCTCTGACACTTTCCTGCTAGATGGCCAAGAAAGCCATTCCCTCTTGGCTGGAAGGTGCCTGCGCTGTCCTGTCTTTTGTCAGGTTCCGGTGGGGAGCTCTGCCTTCCCCACTGTGGCTGGCATCACACTTTTCTGGGACCCTTCCTTGGATTCTTGGGGACCATTTCTTTCTGGGACTGTTTGGGAAACGAGTGGTCATTTCTCCTGTTTTGCACTGGTGGTAACCTCTGGCAGGCACCAGCCCTCACCCAGTTCTCTAAGAGTCTCAGGAAATGAAGATGTGTGTACATACAACTTGTGCCAGAGAGCGCCTCCCATGATGCTGGTAATCATTCCCCTCAGTGAGGGGACATAGGCAGTGCTCAGACAAGCACAATGTCACCATCTTCCTTCACTGCTCTCGCTCGTTTACTGCCTGTTCCCAGTACTCTCAGGTGAAACTGTACTAACTCTCTGGAAATTCTCATAGTTACGTGTCTAAAACATTGAAACAGTAGTAAACACATGGTCATTGAAAGCCCGGAGTTTTATTAAGTGCCACTTAACAGGAAATTTTAATTTAATCAGAGATGTTTTATAATTCAGAAGGGATATTTCCAATGAGTTAAAAAAAATGCAATGCATTATGTACTTTGAGAACCTATGTTATTAGCTGAGAGAAGTGAACTGTGAAATCAGGAAGTACCCATCCAATCTACATGGACATCTTTGTTAGATCATGGCCAAAAAATATATTATATTGTTCTTAGTGTTGCAAAATCAAGCCTCAGATGGGAGAGAAAGAGCTCAAAATATCTTGCTGAATTTTTAAAGGCCTGGAGTGTCAGCTCACGCAGGGCAGTGACAGGTGTGTTAGAAAAGGTATTCTAGAAGCAGATGCCAATGAGGATCACATGGACAGGAATTTTATCATGCAAAGAAAAGTCGGAAGGGGTCAGGGACAGCTGGACAAGGCGTCCAACCAAGATGTGAGCCCGACCCCAAATGCAGGAGGGAGGAAAAGAGAGAAGGTGGAAACAGTCCAGATAGCTTTGAGGTCTAAACATGTTAAAGGAGGGCTTCAGTGGGCCCTTGAGCCAGTTAACCAGTCTGTCAAGATTGCTTTTACCTCAGTGTCCCCACTGTGTCTTGTCATAGGCTGGGAGCAGCCTGGGGAAGGCAACTGTGGGGAGCCAACAAGACAGTGGAATACAGACTTCAACACAAGGTACCCGCCATATACACACGCTCATTTAACGTGCTCTGCAGACAGAGCGAGATCATGGGCACCTTTCTTCTCCTCCCTGGATCATCACTGGCCCCTTGGAGACCTTCTGGCAGCACTCTGGGTCCTGGGAACATGTTGGGGTTCAGGCACTTAGAAAATGAGTGTCACTGAAGGCACCTGGTTTGTGTGGTGTCAGGGTTGAGTGTAAGAAGGTCACAACGACACTGACTGAGGGTGGTGGGCGGCTCCCTGATGGCCGTCCCTCCCATGTGTCCATTGTTGTGGGGAAGGAGCTCTGACCCGTGGGACCACATGGGCAGTACAATAGTAGATCCAGGTAAAAACACTGATACACAGGACACTGCTGAGCAGGACATGAGGGTGACTCCAAGGAAGTGCCAGGGGAGGCAGAAGAGGGTGGTTTCTCCTCAGGGAAATTCTGGGTGAGACTAAGGGGGGCACAGCAGGTTGTTCAGATTGCGTGCTGGTGGGGGTGAAGTGGAGTGCAGGTTGGGGTGCGGGAGAGGAATAGAGCTGACAAGGAGTGGCTTGTGTGTATGTGTTTTATTTCCCCCAGTTCCTAAAGTTTGGAAGATTAATATTATATCCATTACTGAAAAGAAGATAAAAGAAATAAATAGAAGTTAGAAAAAAAGTAGGGTATTATACTAGAATCAAAAGATGGAGAGAGAAGTGAGGAAAAAATAAGAAAGAAAGGGGAAGAAAGAAAAAGAGAAACAGAGAGATAAGAGGGAGGGAGTGGAGAAAGGTGATTCAAGGAAAGTTAGCAGAACAAGGAACCATCAGGCAAAGGAGGGAGGTACAAGGGTATAAGTTTGATGGAAGATTCCCTAAATACTAAAAGCCCAATAGTTCTTTTTTAAACTTGAGATACATTTTTCTACACAAAGACGGAAGTTCAATGCACAGAGGCCACTGAAGGCAGGTGTTTCTTCAGGAAGGATCCAGGCACGTGCTTGGTGACTCCTCCTACCTCCTTGCTCATTCTTGTACTTCTTTTAAATTAAGGAGGGTATGCAAACCACAGTGACCCCCAACAAAGGGACATGTGCTACTCTGGGGACAAGCGCCTTTGCTGAGCTGAACAGGGGTCTGGGGACAGCTCCCTGCATGCGTTCTGAGCTCTCTAACAGGGAGCACACAGGCCATCCTTCAAGCTGTGATGTTCCCCTGGGAGGATAAAATGGGAAAATTTTTCCGTCAGCTTTGCTGACTGCCCCAGTGAGACTAGCTGAAGTCACATACTGATAACTCTCATAATTTCCATACCTTAAATAATTTAACGTGAAATCACATAAATAAAATGCTATAACTGAGCATAATTCTTTATACATTTTCTAATAATCCAGCCTTATAAATTAGCATAATAACACTTGGAATAATTGAAGGATTTAATTGCACAGAGCACTGGAATATCATCTGCCATGCTGTGCACCACAATGAAGCCATGATGAGCTTTAATTTAGTTGTCTTTTTTTTTTCAATGTAGTTATCATATTAAATCATGTGGCAGAAGGTAGACACACATGCAAAAATATGTGGATATGTAATTGCTCATAAATGTTATGTTTTACTTAAAGTCTCTAAACATGTCATTCTTTAACTTACAATAGAGGAAAAGAATTAGTAGCTTAAAATGTGAAATGTCACCTTTCTCTCTGCTGTATACACAGAATTATCTCTACTTACTGATTTTAAGTTCTTGCTCTAGGGCAGAAGTTGTTTCATTCTTCCTCTTTCCCTCCCTTCCTTTCTCCCCTCCTCCTTCCTGACTTCCCTCTCTCCCCCTTTCTTCCTATACTTCTTTCCTTCTTTTCATAAGTATGCAAAGATGACTATGTTCAAAATATTCAAGTCTATTTTCTTTATAGCAAAATTGTGTAGTTTGGTTAAGAATTAATTTTACACATAAAACAGGAAGGAATTGCATTTTGCATGAATCTTAGGTGTATAAATAAGAGTTTTAAGGCCAACTTCAGAGTCACATGAGAAATAGACATCATTCATTAAAAATAACATTTTGCTTTTTAAAAAAGTGAATATTTTTAAAAAATAAATACATTAGTGAGGTCAGCAGTGCTTTACTTTCTAAGAAGATGTAACTCAGAATTTCTTTAATAATTTATCTAACTAATTTTAAAATCATGACAGTGAATTTTCTTTCTACTGCTACATGAAAAATTACTAGAGATTTAGTAGCTTAACACTAAATTACCTCACAGATTCTGTGGGTCAGGAGTCTGAGCACCATGTGGCTGGCTCCTCCACATGGCTACAGTCAAGGTGTTGGCCAGAACTGGGTGCTCAGGCAGAGGCTGGACTGGGGAAGGAAGGGACTGTCACAAGTTCACTCAGGCTGTCAGCACAATTCATTTCTTTATGGTTCTAGAACTGAGGATCCCAGCTTTTTGCTAGCACTGTATAAGAGCTGTCCTTAGCAACTAGAGGGAAGCTCTGTGCCATATGGGTCTCCCAACAAGGCCACAACTTCTTCTCAGTAAGTACAAGAACTGTAGTGAGTCATTTCACTAGCTAGAGAGTCTCCTGTTGTGTGATGCATGGCAGAAGGGGACAGCCTAGCACCCTTGCAGATTTCGTTGGACACAGAAAGCAAGGGTCATTGGGGTCACCTTAGAGTCTGTTTGTCACATATGTATGAAGCTTGGTGGGCATCCTTATCTAAATATAAGTTTGAGAATGTAAGACAAATAAAGGCTTGTTTACTTTTTAAAAGAAACTATAAATGCATTCTAAGTTCTGTTTTCTCAAGTTTATCATATTCTAGTCTAATGATTATTTCTAGAATTTAAAACTTATGTATATTCAAAAAAACAACATAAAACCTCTAAGATCAAGTAGTTTTTGTCTAGCCAACACAGTTCTGTGATTCTGGCATAAGTACACACACAACACATAACCCTATGTGCATGCACACAGAGATGCACAGACACACCTCTGGAAGGAGTGGGGTTTATAAGAGTATTTCTCCCTGACCTTGATTTTGTTGATTCCGGAGAATCACCCTGTATGCTCTCCACAGAAACATGCACTGCATCTCAGTGAAGCACTGAAAAGCTTTGACTGGCTCCCAAGTGTGGGCCCTGGTTCCCTTTCTCTGTCCCACTATACAATTCCTTTGTGACACACGTACCTCTCAGTGGTCAGCAAGTAACACATGGACCCCACTATTTCACAGACCCTTGTTTTCGAAGAAATGCCCATTATATATTTTTGTAGCAAGCTGAGTAGTAGCTTCCACACCTGGACATTGACAGCCCATCCTACACCACAAGTAGGTGGCAATATCTAGCCCCGAGGCCAACATGTGCTGCTCAGGTACAGATCTAGGATGCACACCTGGTGGCTTTCTATAGTGCTGAATTTGATGCAAATGAGCCGGGTTCCCACCTAGTCTAATGAATATTATCAGCAAGGAGAAGGCCAAGTGCTCCAGGCCAGTGCAGCGACGGTTGGCTTTGTCGGATCCCAGACTACACACTGTGCTCTAACAGGGGAGGAGGGGCCAGGGATATCAGGGCTCAGAGGAAAATGTGCCGAGCTTGACAAAAACCAGCCCTCCTGCTGTAAAAGGATAGATTAAAATATGTGCATCGTTACTGATGTGCATCAATATTAGCTTTGAAGCTAAAGAGCTGCGTGTACTTGTCCTGAGTGACAAATTGGGTCTAGTGGCTCCTGGCATCGGAGGCTTATCCACCAGAGACCACTGCATCTACTGGGAGGTGTGGTCCACAATAAACACATGGACAGACATACGCCTGGATGCACTAACATACATACCCATGTAGACACACATGAATATACACAAACACACATGACACAGACACATGACACACACGTAGACATGCATGAATACATCCAGACACACATGGACACACACACAGAATGACAGTTTTCAGAAGAGTGGATAGGGTAACCCCGGGGTTAGGTGAGGTAGGCGCTGGTCCAGGCACAGAGTCCCAAAGAGGTGTGGCCTCTCCCAGAGAAAACCCTCAAAGCCAGTGATAAATTTCATCAGCTCACAGTCCCGAGGGTCTGAGAAGCAATGATGAGGTCCTTAATTACCAGTTTGATGTGCTACTGTGTGGTGAGAACCCTAATTAACCAGCTTCCAGTGTGACAGAAGGCTGGCCAATGCCCCCTCTGTGGGAATCTCGACACAACCCGGGCTGGGGTCACATAGCAAACTCTGCATCTGTTTTCTAATGAAGACTGACATAGGCTGAATTCGCATGTTGATTTTGAAGGAGAGAGACAAGCCGGCAGTGCCGGGAGGTGATCATTGTCACAGGTGAAGGAGCACTTAGGGTGATCTTTGTCTACTTTGTGTCTGCACATGTCCTCTGAAGAGTCTGCAGGGGTGCCCTGTTCTCCCCTTTGTGCAATAATAAGGTGTGAAATGGCAAACGAGCCTGTGTTTGGGTGTGCGCTCATCTGAAGCTTGCATCCAGTGTGATGGGAGCTTGGGTGAAATAATGCGGGTCCCACTGCTGTCCCTCTGAAGAAGCACCTGCTCATCTAGTGACAAGAGATGGATCCTTAGGGCAGGATTTTTTCTATAATGTAGACAGACACCAATATGCCCAATACTGATTAGGTGTTCCCAGTGTCAGACTCCTCTGGCATCATAGAATGTAGCTGTAACATCGCCTGTGACATGTTTAAACTTCATAGTTATAGACTCCTAGCTGGATTCAGGGCCGTGTGCCGAGGGTCTCATTCAATAAGGCTCCTGGACCCCAAGAATTCCCATTTCTAACAGATTCTTGAATGATGGCAATACTGCTGGTTGACCAGCAATATAGGTATGGCAGGACATGCCACATGATCCTAAGAAGAACCAAGCAGACAGAGCAAAGGACATTTGAGAATATAAATGCCACAGAATCCTTTAAAAGCAATGTCACGAGGGAAAAAAACTGGAGAAATTATTCAGTAATATGAGACAAAGGGCCTGATGGACGAGAATCAGTTTCTACCTTAGATCCTGGTACCAGAACAAGACAAGGCAACCGATGAGATCACCCATGATTTCTGGCAGAGCCTACTCCTTAGAAGAGTCCTTCATGTTCTACAGTGGCCTTGGAGAACAGCAAATTAGCAGTCTGGCCAGCATTCCCCTCCCAGAAGCCTTGCAGACCTCACACTAGTGCTGGATGAACCGTAGGCGTAAGATCTGGGCTGCACTGGACACTTCAGGATGCTCACTGCACCTGCGGGCTTTTACGATTTAAATACTTTCTCCGTGGGCAAGCGATTTGGAAGAGCCTAAGTTTAAACAGTTTCAGCCTCAGTCATAACCTTTCTTGTGAACAGAAGTGTCTCAGTTCACGCACACTGACACATGCAAAACTTATAAAGTCATATACATTTATAATCATCAAGAAACATACCTGTTTCCAAAAAACAGAACACTTAATCCATGGGCCAAGCTTTCACCTCCCATTCTGACATTCTGATGGACCATAGACACAGCCAAAGCACATTCCTATTTTAACATAAAAGTATTAAATAACTACAAAATGGAATTTTCGGTCTTATGGGAAATGGACTATTTTTATGTTGACTGTGTAGCTGGGGTTTGGTTGAAATTTGAAAGAGCAACTGGTAGAAGGAGTTATGACCCCACCAAGTTCACATTTAATTAAAGGGACACTGCCTGCAGACAGCTGCTGTGCACAGTGGGCTGCCTGTTCCCATGTTTGACATGACATCCAACAACATTAAAACTTGCTAAACTCTAAATTTCATCTTGAACTCGGCAATGTCTCGGTTCTGCGTCACACATCATTTACGTGCCAAGCTGGGGTTTTCGAACCGGTTAATTCTGTTAGAAGTCCTCCAAAGTGTTTTTTGAATTAGAAAAAATGTATGTTTATGGGTTTGTATAACTAAAAACAGGTTAAGAAATTCCCTCACATTTGCCGAAAACAAAACACGACTCTAACACCTCTGGTTTAACACAAAGTCTGGAAAATGTGTGATTTCTGGAAAACCATCATGTGATAATTTAATAAACATGGAGACTGTTTTTAATGTTTATTGAAGTTCACTAATAACAGATGTTAAAAGCGACAGGCCCAACACCGTTTTATGGCCAGGTTAGGAAAATGAACTTGCAAATCCACCCGTGAAGCCACTGCTGCCCCTCCTGTTTTAAGCACAGTGATTTCCTCACTGGAAATCCCAGCTTGACCTTGGCCAGGATAAGAGTAGGAGCTGTTTCCTTCCCGTGAGAGACATTGGAAGGTAATTTTATTCACTTGTTCCTCTTTTGCTTTGCTAATTCACAATAATGTATTGGGAGAACGTGATTGTGTATCAGGCTATTCCAGAGCATTGAGCACTGAGTGTCTACAGAGCATGGAGCTTGGAGGGGTCTGTGCATGACCTTAGTCTGAATTTGGGCTTTCCCCTCTAGCTTACTCTTATTGAGGGGAACTTTGCAATGAATAGGATATGCATACAGAAAAGGTGCCCAAATGGTAAGTGTACCACACTGTAAATTTTTGCAAAGAGAGAATAGAGCAAGCAAGACCATTACACGGTCTCAGAAGCCTTCACCAGCCCTTCTGGTCATTAGACACCCCATCCCCCAAATGATGTCAGTATTCTATCACCAAGAACCAGTGCTGCTTTCTTCTTACACAAATGCTTGTGTCTGGCTTCTCCTCACGGCGGTGTGTCATCTGCGATTATGTATTTTAGTTGCTGTGTAGTATTCCATCTTCTCTCATTTATTGAATTGTCACAATGGTTTGATTATGTCCAATTTGAGCCACTTACAAAGAAGGCTGCTATAGACGGTCCTCTTTATGTCGTCCGTGAATCTGTGTAGGAATTTCTGTCAGACTTATACCCAGACATGGAATCTCTGGGTAAAAAGTATAGCACATGTAGGTCTCCCAGGTTCTGTTAATTTTCTAAGTTGGGTGAACCGTTCCCGCCCTCAGCCCCAGGAGCTGTTGATGCACACTCGGTAGTATAACTACTCTATCTACATGTAGGACTTTTCCCATGTGAAACCGTGAGTGCCTCCTTTGAAGAACAAAGTTGAGCATTAAATGGGAGGATGGATTTATTTTGAGCACTTTAGGAACATAGTGGGCTTTATTACTAGCAGAGCTCCAGAAACGAAGAAATGGGGGAATCACCCCACTGAGAGCAGTGTAAGAAGCCCATTCTCTCTCCTACCCATTTATAATTGGGACATGGGGAAGAAAGAACCTTTCAAGTTAGGAAAAAATGTTAAATTTACAAAGTAGGATGTGTTTATTGACATGCTTAAGCAAGTCATGTAGCTTCTAGCTCAGACCAATGAAATAACTGTGTTTTCCTCCACCCACTGATCCCTGGCTCAAGTCTTCAAGAAAAACAGTTACAAAAGAAAGGCTGGTGACCCATCTGTAGTTGCTTCATCCAATAAACATCTGCCCAGCATTCACCATGTGCCAGGTCCCTCAGGGTCCTGAGGGTTAGTTATGGGGTAGTTTTTCCCTTTAGAGCATAGAGTCTATGGGAGGCAGGAGAGGCAGGGGATCAACTTTCACTAGACTAAGAGGCACTGTAACATAGGGCTTAGCCCCTTTCATCGATGACTGGAGACATCTTGTCTATCTCTGACTGTCCACTTGGGATGGCTGGTGTAGCATGTGACAATGTAACATTCAGTCAAATAGAGGCAGTGTCTGTCAAAAAAAGAAAAAATAAAGGAGAGAAGAGATTTTCAGTGGAAATTATTTATAGTTATTCCTAGAAAAGGGAAAACAGCTTCAAAACCACTCAGCTTTTTCATACTGGGCATGATTGGCATTGTCACAACATTTTCAGCTGAATTCTCTGCTCATGTTTTCTTCCTTTCAATGGGTAGAGAGGATACTTATTTAGCTATGCCTAGGGAACAGAAATTCAGAAACTGAACAGGCAGTTATAAGAGTAATGCCAGGGAGGGGGGAAGATGGCGATGGAGTAGGCGGAAGTACCAACTTCCAACTCCCAGAACCAAAGTGGATTATAACTCAATTTTAAGAACCATCATCTGGATAAACCAACTTTGAACTAAACTAAGTGGACTCTTCAACCAAGGAACACTGCAGAAGCCACATTGAGACTGGTAGGAATAGCGAAAACGCGAAGAGGGCTGCCCAGCTCCCCGGAGAAAACGGCAGCCTGGAGAGACCCGCGTGGCGGGAGGAGAGTTTGGCGGAGAGGGAGGGACCTGGGTCCCAGGAACCAAGCCCCAGCCTACAATCCCAGAGCCTAGAAGAGGCATTTGGACAGTATTGAGCAGTGAAGCAAGTGAGGATACTGTTTGTGAAAAACAGATAGTTTTCTCAGACCCAAAAATCTTTTTAAAGGGACAGCACAGAAAACCTCTCTCAAAACCATGCACCCGGGGCTCCGGGGAACTGGGACAGTGGAGAAGAACAGAGCAGCGGGAACAAAGAGTGGACTGAAGGCACGAAGACACTCTGAAGGACAGCCACCCCGACCCCTGGGCTAAGTCACTTCCCTAATCGAAAACGAATATTTCCCCTGGAACTAGCAATACCAGCAAAGGGAGACAGGACACTAGCCAAACAAGCTCTCCCGTAGCAATTAGAGCAGAGCTGCTTAGAGGGAGGGAGCTCCCAGGCCTACAGTGTGGAGACTTAGGGCACTGCCATCGTGAGGGTTGCTGAAGGGATGTTGGCGGCAGGACACTGAAATGTGGTCCTGTCGGCGTGGGCGGAGGCACAACCGGTGTGAGCTCGGTCTAGCCCAGCAGGGGCGGAGATGGGGACGCGCAAAAGCGGTCCTTTAGCTGCGGGCCCGCCTGCAATCACACCTATAGGGAAAAAAACAGGCAGAGATCTGCTCTGCAACCCTGCGCAAGCCGGCCCTGGGGATGGGGCTAAGACCAGGGACGGGCGAGGGGCTCACGGCTGAGAT
This sequence comes from Rhynchonycteris naso, assembly GCA_037038555.1. Lineage (NCBI taxonomy): Eukaryota > Metazoa > Chordata > Mammalia > Chiroptera > Emballonuridae > Rhynchonycteris > Rhynchonycteris naso. The sequence continues at coordinate 247,592,660 of CM072995.1, forward strand.
CATACGGCCAACGCCACCCAGACGGAGAAACCGCGGTGTGCCATTCTGTGTGCGCGAGCTGGGGGGGCGGGGGGGGCTCCTAACGCGGGGGCAAGGGAGACACTGAAACCAGTGGAATTTCGCAGCTAAGCTCATGCTGCTAGCCCTGCCTGACCGGAGAAACCGCGGATTACCATCCTACTTCCTGAGCTGGCTCCAAACGTGGGGGCGGGGTAGGATCCGGAACGATCGGAAGCTAGCAGCTGAGCTCATGCCAGCAAACACGCCCGGCCCAATAAACTGCGGTTTTCGGTTTGCGACCCTGCGCAGGAGGGCCCTTGCCTCGAGGGCGGGGCTAAATTCTGGACGGGCAAAGGCTCACAGCTGAGAGCACGTCAAAAGCCCTGCCCAACCCACGAAACTGTGGCGAGCAGGCTCTGACTGTGGGGGCTGGGCGTAAGCCTTCAGGAAATGGGCTGGGTCCACAGCTGAGCAAAGGTGCTCACCTCTGCCCTGGGTGCTGAGGCTAGTGACTTGAGTGACAGCCCCTCGCACGGAGGAGAGGTGGAAATCACAGCAATAGCTGCAGTGAGCCGCGCTGGCAATACCCATATCCAACCGCCCTAGGCAGCAGCAGAGGGGGTGGCAGGCCTGCAGAGAGAACACACCTAGAGAACACAAAGGCAACACCTACTGGACTCCAGTGCCCACAACTTGCTTATACAAAGAGAAAATGGGCAGGCAAAGGAATGCAAACAAAATGAACCAAGAGAAATCCACAGAGAAGGACCTGAATGAACCAGATATAACCAAACTACCAGAAGCAGAATTTAGAATAAAGATAGTTAGGATGTCCAAAGAAATTAGAGCAACAATGGATAGTCACTATGAACGCCTAATAAAGAGATAATAAGTATAAAAAACAAAATTGAAATAATAAAAAAGAATCGGACAGAAATGACAAATACAGTATCAGAACTGAAGACCACAATGGAAGGAATTAAAAGCAGGATGAATCACACTGAGGATCGAATCAGAGAGTTAGAGCACAGAATAAACAAAGTTACAGAAGCAGAAAAAAAAAAGGAAAAGAGATTCAAAATATGTGAGGAAACTCTAAGGGAGCTCTGTGACAACATGAAGAAAAACAACATTCGCATCATAGGGGTGCCTGAAGAAGAGGAAAGAGGACAGGAAATGGAAACTGTGTTCAATCAAATCATAGCAGAAAACTTCCCGAAATTAAGGCTGGGAAACATTCCACACGTTCAAGAAGCACACAGAACTCCATTAAAGAGAAACACAAAAAGATCTACACCAAGACACATCATAGTTAAAATACCAAAGCTAATAGATAAAAAAAAAAAATCTTAAAAGCTGCTAGAGAAAAAAAGACTATCACCTACAAAGGAGCCCCCATTAGGATGACATCAGACTTCTCAACAGAAATACTTGAGGCCAGAAGGGAATGGCAAGATATAATCAAAGTAATGCAGAACAAGAACCTACAACCAAGACTACTCTATCCAGCAAGGCTAATGTTTAAAATTGAAGGAGAAATAAAGAGCTTTCCAGACAAAGAAAACCTCAAGGAATTCATTAAAACCAAACCAATTCTGCAAGAGATTCTAAGGGGCCTGTTGCAAACAGTTCAAAGGGAGGAAAGAATACAGCAAAAAAAAAAAAAAAAAAAGAAATACAGCTTTAAAGAATAAAATGGCAATAAACAACTACATATCAATAATAACCTTAAATGTAAATGGATTAAATGATCCAATCAAAAGACATAGGGTAGCTGTGTGGATAAAGAAACAGGACCCATACATATGCTGTCTACAAGAGACACACCTTAAAACAAAAGATGCTCATAGACTGAAGGTAAAAGGATGAAAAAAAATATTTCATGCAAATAGAAATGAAAAAAAAGCTGGGGTAGCAGTACTTATATCTGACAAAATGGACTTTAAAACAAAGGCTGTAGTAAGAGATAAAGAAGGACACTACATAATGATTTAGGAAACCAATTCAACAGGAAGATATAACTATTATAAATATCTACGCACCAAATATAGGAGCCCCGACATTCATAAAACAGACTTTGATGGATATAAAGGGCGAGATTAACAGCAATACTATCATAGTAGGGAATTTCAATACCCCACTAAAAACACTGGATAGATCCATAAAAAAGAAAATTAATAAAGAAACAGCAGACTTAAAGGATACACTAGATCAACTTGATTTAATAGATATCTTCAGAACTTTTCACCCTAAAGCAGTAGAATATACATTCTTCTCAAGCACTCATGGTACGTTTTCTAGGATAGACCACATGTTAGGACACAAAAATGGTCTCAATAAATTTAAGAAGATTGAAATCATATCAAGCATTTTCTCTGATCACAATGCAATGAAACTAGAAATTAACCACAAAAGAAAAACTGAAAAATACTCAAACATTTGGAAACTAAATAGCATGATATTAAATAATGAATGGATTAACAATGAGATCAAAGAAGAAATAAAAAAGTTTCTAGAAACAAATGATAATGAGCATACATCAACTCAAAATTTATGGGACACAGCAAAAGCAGTTCTGAGAGGGAAGTTTATTGCACTACAGGCATATCATAAGAAGCTAGAGAAAGCTCAAATAAGCAACCTGACCCTGCAGCTAAAAGAACTAGAAAAACAACAACAAATAAAACCCAAGACAAGTAGAAGGAAGGAAATAATAAAGATCAGAGCAGAAATAAATGACATAGAGGCGAAAGAAACAATACAGAGGATTAATGAAACCAGAAGCTGGTTCTTTGAAAAGGTAAACAAGATTGATGAACCTTTAACTAGACTCACCAAGAAAAAAAGAGAGAGGTCTCAAATAAATAAAATTAGAAAGGACAGTGGTGAAATAACAACTGATACAACAGAGATACAAAGCATTGTAAGAACTCTATGCCAAAAAATTAGACAATCTAGATGAAATGGACAAATTTCTTGAGTCATATAAACTTCCAAAAATCAATCTGGAAGAATTAGAACACCTAAACAGACCAATTACAACAGATGAGATCAAAACAGTTATCAAAAAACTCCCGAAAAAGAAAAGTCCTGGGCCTGATGGCTTCACAAGTGAATTCTATCAAAAATTCAAAGAAGAACTAACTTCTATCCTCCTCAACCTATTTCAAAAAATTCAAGAGGAAGGAAGACTTCCAAACTCCTTTTATGAGGCGAGCGTAATTCTGATCCCAAAACCGGGCAAAGACAACACAAAAAAAGAAAATTATAGGCCTATATCCCTGATGAATTTAGACGCTAAAATTCTCAACAAAATATTAGCCAACCGGATCCAGCAATATATGAAAAAAATCATACACCATGATCAACTGGGATTTATTCTGGAGAGGCAAGGCTGGTTCAATATTCACAAATCAATTAATGTGATTCATCACATAAACAAAAGGAAGGATAAAAATCACATGATAATTTCAATAGATCCAGAAAAGGCATTTGATAAAATCCAGCACCCATTCATGCTCAAAACTCTCAGTAAAGTGGGAATACAGGGAACAATCCTTAACATGATAAAGGCCATCTGCGACAAACCCACAGCAAACATCATACTAAATGGACAAAAATTAAAAGCAATCCCCTTAAGGTCAGGAACCAGGCAGGGTTGCCCACTTTCACCACTCTTATTCAACATAGTTCTGGAAGTCCTAGCTACAGCAATCAGACAAGAAGAAGAAATAAAAGGCATCCAAATTGTGGAAGAAGAAGTAAAACTGTCACTATTTGCAGATGATATGATATTATATATAGAAAACCCTAAAATCTCAGTCAAAAAACTACTGGACCTTATAAATGAATTCAGCAAGGTGGCAGGATACAAAATTAATACTCAGAAATCAGAGGCATTTCTATATACAAACAATGAACTGTCAGCAAAAGAAATTAAGGAAACAATCTCCTTCACTAATGCAGCCAAAAAAATAAAATACCTAGGAGTAAATTTAACCAAGGAGGTTAAGGACTTGTACTCGGAAAATTATAAAACATTGATAAAAGAAATCAAGGAAGATACAAACAAGTGGAAGCATATACCGTGCTCATGGCTAAGAAGAATAAACATCATTAAAATGTCTATATTACCCAAAGCAATTTATAAATTCAATGTAATACCAATTAAAATACCAATGACATACTTCAAAGATATAGAAAACATATTCCTAAAATTTATATGGAACCAAAAAAGAACACGAATAGCCTCAGCAATCTTAAAAAGAAAAAATTAAGCAGGAGGTATCACTCTTCCAGATATCAAGGTTTACTACAAGGCCATTATACTCAAGACAGCCAGGTACTGGCATGAGAATAGGCACATTGATCAATGGAACAGAACAGAGGACCCAGAAATAAACCCACAGCTTTATGGACAACTGATATTTGACAAAGGAGGAAAGAACATACAATGGAGTAAAGACAGCCTCTTTAACAAATGGTGCTGGGAAAATTGGACATCTATCTGCAAAAAAATGAAACTAGACCATCAACTTACACCATGCACAAAAACAAATTTAAAATAGATAAAAGACTTAAACATAAGCCGTGAAACTATAAGCATCTAGAAGAAAACACAGGCAGCACGCTTTCCGACATCTGTAGCAGCAATATATTTGCCGATTTATCTCCACGGGCAAATGAAATAAAAGGCAAGATAAACAAATGGGACTATATCAAACTAAAAAGTTTTTGCACAGCTAAAGACAATAAGAACAGAATAAAAAGACAAACCACAGAATGGGAGAACATATTCGACAGCACGTCTGATAAGGGGTTAATAACCAAAATTTATAAAGAACTTATTAAACTCAACACCAGGAAGACAAACAATCCAATCAAAAAATGGGCAAAAGAAATGAATAGAAATTTCTCCAAAGAAGACATACAGTTGGCCAAAAGACATATGAAAAAATGCTCAACATCACTAATCATTAGAGAAATGCAAATCAAAACCACAATGTGATATCACCTCACACCAGTCAGAGTGGCACTCATCAGCAAAACAGCACAAAATAAGTGCTGGCGAGGATGTGGAGAAAGGGGAACCCTTCTGCACTGTTGGTGGGAATGCAGACTGGTGCAGCCACTGTGGAAAACAATTTGGAGATTCCTCAAAAAATTAAAAGTTGAACTGCCTTTTGACCCGGCTATCCCACTTTTAGGAATATACCCTAAGAACACCATAACACTGTTCGAAAAGAAGAAATGCGCCCCCATGTTCGTGGCAGCGTTGTTCACAATAGCGAAGATCTGGAAACAGCCCAAGTGTCCGTCAGAAGACGAGTGGATTAAAAAGCTTTGGTACATATATACTATGGAACACTATTCAGCCATAAGAAATGATGACATCGGATCATTTACAACAAAATGGATGTACCTTGATAACATTATACGGAGTGCAATAAGTGAATCAGAAAAAAAAAGAACAAAAAACTGAGAACAGCATGATTTCATACATAGGTGGGACATAAAAGTGAGACTATGAGACATGGACAATAGTGTGGTGGTTACGGGATGGGGGGAGGGACGGGAGGGTGGGATAGGGAGGAGGGAAGGGGTACAGGGAAAACCCGATAGAAGGTGACAGAGGACAATTTGACTTTGGGTAATGGGTATGCAGCACAATTGAATGATAAGATAATCTGGAGATGTTTTCATTGTACATATGTACCCTGATTTATTGGTGTCACCCCATTAAAGTTAATAAAAAAAAGAGTAATGCCAGGGTACCATCCCAGAATACATTTGGGTTCTAGCATTCAATCTCAGTTTCATCCTTGCTCCAGGCCCCCATTCCTATGCACTCAGAGTCACCTGGGACAGTCCTGGACAGTGACCGCAGGTCTGCACCATGGGAGGTCTCCAGAGCAGAAGCTGCAGAGACACAGACCTAGACAGTCCCCTGACTTGCTCCAGGCATAGAGGGCACAAAAGAGTTGATTACAACAATGTTTGTGTTGTACACTCTACTTTGGGCTCACAGAGGTGAGATGTGAGTGAGTTCCCAGTGATGAATGGTACATATCAGAATGTGTGGTCCATAACGACCTGCCATTGCTTGGCAGGACCTTAAAGGACACCCAGCAATGATTTTCTATTGGTTTTAATCTGATTCATTTCCTGGTAGAAAGGCCAAAGAATTCTCTAAATCCTACCATGAAGAGAACACCACTCAGCATCCTGTAACTGTTTCTCCAGAGACAGCTGTCTGCCTCAGCTTGAATCAATGAAATCTTATCCAAAATCAATGGATTATATTAAATCAATGCATCTTCACTGGACTCAATGAAAATTCCTGCTTGAAACATCTAGACTTCCATGATGGTGTGTGAATTCAGGGTCAGTGTCATCAGTCCTCTCAGAACTCCCATATATCACATTTATCTGCAAAGGAATAGACCAGTGGTATCCACACTGATTCAAAGGGGCAAAGTGTGAAAACAAGACGGTAGAAGGGAAACCCTTGGTAGACTTTTTAGTACCGGCATTCTGCAACAAAATAAGCTGTTTTGTCAATTAATTTTTGTTAAATGAATGAAAATCTAGTGCATATATTATTGTGGGAAGCAACTGTGCAATCTGAATTGAATGATTCCATGTATATAACACACAGCCACAGTGAATGTGTATACATGCACACTCACATGTGCTAAGTCTAGAAGGGAAGAACCTGGAGCAGAGACAGTACCCAGATGAGAATTTTGTTTAAAAAAAGAAAGTTTAATATATTTTTCTTTTTACTCCAAGGACCCCAAGAATCATTAACACTTTCACACCTCACCAACATTTTAAATAAATTCTCCAGTTTACTTTTGGCTTCAGTTTTAGAATTTTAAATGATTTCACAAGAAAAAAAATAAATTTCCTTTTGGAGAAATTCTTACCGTCAACTTTGCTTCATCTTCTCTTATGTAAAAAAAAAAAAAAAAGACAAAAATATAAAAACCAAGGTTGCACCGTTCTGAGGGTCTAAAGTGTTTTGCGGGACATATTATAGCTCAGTGGCGGGCTGCCTACAATACGAGGAAGAAAATCAGCCAGGAGAATGAGAAACAGAATATTACTCTCAGTAGAAGTAAAGGGGAATCCATGATTTTTAATGACACACACCTGTCTATCCTGCCCCCGCCTTATTTTTAATATCATCTTTATGTAAATTTTCCCCTTATTTTATGTGTGACATACAAAGTGGTTGATAGGGTTGTTTTCAGTCTTTATTGTATTTCCAGACATTGATGAAAGTGAGAAGAGGACCAATTCATAAGGGATAGCTATTGACCCCCAAGTTCTGAGAAACCAGTGACTTCAATTTCACGCGCTCCTGGATAGTTACACAGTGCACAGGATGGTGAAGGTCCCTTTCTGTCAAAGTCTGTGGAAGTCACACTCCGGGACCTGACACCTGAGCTGTTCATCACACACCCCACCCTTGTCTCCTGCTTCAATTTTATCTTCTGGTCTTTGTGGTAGTTTCTTTTTAATCACACCTGGAGTGGATTCCAATTGCTCAATCACCGATGACATTTTTTTTATTGTCAAAGCAGGCATTAAAAACCAATCCCAGGAAATTTAGCCCAGCCTGTGGTGCTGCATGGATAGAACACCGACCTGGAATGCTGAGGTCACTGGTTCGAAAACCCGGGTTTGCCTTGTCAAGACACATATGACAAGCAACCAATGAACAGATACAGTGAAGCAACTACTCATCCCCTCATCCCCTTCTCTTTGTAAGATCAATAAATCTTTAAAATATATTTAGGGAACATCTTCTTTTTCAATAATTCTAAAGGCCACTCTATTGGGTTTATCACACTGGGAAAAACAAAAGGACAGGTTCATGTGTGAGAATACATTTTTTAAGAAAAGAGAAAATGCCTAATAAAAATTGTAAAAATCATCTAAATGTCTATATATTTTTCTATCTTTTATAAAAAAATAAATAATTTCTAAAATGTAAGGTATATTTTATATTTATTTATATTTATATAACTTCTATACATTGTGTCTATATAAAATATGTTACATTGAAATATGAACTAAAATATGTTTATAATTATAAAATATAAATTTATCCTTTATTGTATAATTTAATGTAACAATGAAACATCAATTTAATATGTAAAAATAATCAAGTGTTCTTGGTCATTTAGAGAAGAATCACATTTCATGGTATCTGTCTTGGTTTCTCTTCAATATGTGTGAAATACCCATCAACAGACAGATCCACAAATGCAACAAATATTCTAGAAAATTCTACACTCAGACGTGTAGGGGGTGGGTGAGATGAGGTTCTCTGTGGTCAAGTTACACCATGTGATTTGAATTCTGGTGAGGCTGTTTAAAACAATGGTTCATTACCACTCAGACCTAAATTTAAATGACCTTCCAGTGGGGAAAATCTAAATAAAAGAGCTAACCTAGAAGTCTGACACCATCACTCCTGGGTAAGTTAAAGACCTACAAGGTGAATCTAAAAAGGGAATTTCTCCTTGTCCTATTTCATACCTTGACTTTTCACTCACACCCACACCCTATTTGATCTTCTAGATCCCAGCAAAGAAATGAAGACCATATGAAGTGACCAGCCGGGTATTTTGGCCAGTGTTAGGAGGAGTTGGATGTGTGCCCAGCTCTGGGGACCAGAGTGCTGCATGACAATGCTACCCTCCTGAATTACCTGAGGAAAAACGAAGACCGAGCTTCTGGCCTCTGTCTGCAGGAAGTCCTAGATCCAAATACTGAGGGAAAAAATTGACCAGCAAGAGCAGCACCCATCTGGCCTCATTTACCTGCTAACCCCCACACACTGGGACATCTCAAACCTTAGCCCAATTGTTACTAACACCTTAATTTGGCAGAGTCCCAGGTGTTCACATTCTTGAGATTACTTCAACTCAGGTGGGAAAATGGCTGCTTCCTTAACACTGAACCATTTGGAACATAACTTGACCTAGGCACGCACTCAGATTAGCATTTCTGTTTCAGAAACAATTTAAGGGCATAACTGTGTTTCTTCTCCTATATTCCTTCTGTGAAATTATACAACTGCCAGGCACTGATAGCCACTTTAATAAATTAGGAAAATGCCAAGAATGCTTCAAAGTGTGAAGTATACTATGAGTTTTTAGTTATTTCTTATTCTGCCAGGTCTTGAAGAGGTAAGGACACCTGTAGGGCTACCGTGCCGGCTGTAAGCACCCTTCTCGCAGAATTATGGCAGTCAAGGTGAGAGCCACATTCTGGGAGGTTTTATGCACTGAAACAATACTGAGAGTTGATGCGAGTTATGGCCCTGGAATAATAGCTTGTTTAAGAAAGTAAATGAACTGTCTATCCACATAAAGTTACAAAGAATTCTGGTAGAACAAAAACATGTCCATTTGAAAAGCAATCAACGAATTTGAGGCACAGCAATCAGTGCTTAAAGTAAGCACATGGGTGACCTGCAAATGGTTTTGTTGCAGTCCAGTCCTCACAAGGGGACATGACCACAGTCTATTTATACTAATTGCTTTGCTCATTTTCATAAATGCACTTGTTTTCATACAATAAAGCTAAGCCATTCATTAATTTATTCATTCATTTTAAAATCATTTAGTAATAATACCAATAATCTGCACAAAGAATAATCCACCACCAATGATTAGAATTGGAAAAATACAAAGACATTTTTAAGGTGTCTGATCTAAACTAATTTGAAATTTATAATTAAATAAGAAAAAAAAGTGAGAATAAAATAAGTCACAGGTATCTATCTTGCTTGACTTTTATTTATTTTTTCTCTTTGCAAGAACTTTTAGCTATCTTTTTTACTGATCTATCTCTGGGGACCTAAAACAGTGCTTTACAAGTAGTAGGTGCTCAATCGATATTTGTTGAATAAAGAAATGGACAACACTTGCAATTAAAGTGTATACAGTAATGAAGAAAACTTAGGTGGTGAAAATCTCAACCCACACTCATATGCAGACAATAAAATTACCCGATCTTCTAAAACCCAACTTGTTCTCCCTCTCCAGGGGTGCAGAAAATTGAACTCATCAATGAAAAATAACTTTCGGTGATTGTCTGATTTTGTCTTTTCTCATCTAAGTATGCCAGAAGTTCTTTGAGAGTGGGCCAAGTTTCTAAACTTAAGAAGACCTATGTACTTTTCAAGGTGGAGGTAATTCTCAACTTGGCTGCTCACCTGTCCTTCATGACATCTGGCCTCTGGTGGATTGTCACATGGAGCCCTGGAGGGCAGCAAAGAAAGCCTGGCTTGGCTGCCCCCACACAAACACACAGGTCACTCTCAACCCAGTTGTGTGAGGCGCCATCCCCACGTCGAGGCTTGGGTGCAGGGACAGAGGGGTGAGGAGCGGTTAGCAGCAGGTGGGAGGCACGGAGTTTCCCCTTCTTGGAGCCCCTAAACTCTTGCATTTTCTATCCCAATTGTCCTCCCTGTGAAGCTTGACCCAGAAGGGCAAAACACAGTTCCCCTTTCTCAAAAGATCCATCAAGAACTTTCTAGATTGTCCTTGGATTCTTTCTGTCTTTCAGACCCTTGATAGTTTTATTCTGTCCTAGAGCAGGACCCTTAAGAACTTCTGTTCTTCACAATCTCTGTTTTTGAGACTATGTTTTCTCGCAATGAAAAACCCTTTCTTTTAAAACTCAAGTCTTTTCCTTAAGTTTCAAAAGCTTATATTGGCTCCAAGAGACCCAAATTTCCTTCTCTCTTCACTCTTTTTTTGATCTGCACGTTCTTTTCTGTGATCCAGGCAGCACAAACTCCTTACCTGCCTGAATGGGGCTGGCAAAGCCCTGCAACCCAGGTGAGAAAACATGTCTCCATTTAGTTCTTCAAACAGTGCTGGCTATAGATGACAAGCCAGGAGGTAATCAAAGGAGCAAGCACCACATTAGTAGGGATACTTCTGAAAAAATAAGAAACTTGAGCTGAGTCTAATTAAAAGGTAAAAACAAAATTAATGGCCAGAGCAAAGGTCCCAAGAATATGATTAGAGAGAAGAGAAAGAGAGAGTACATGTGTGAACATATGTGTTACATGTGTGTGCACATGAAGGCATGGTGTGCAGAAGCGAGCAAAGATCATCTTAAAGAGACCCCAGGAGTGGGGTATTGCAGGATGAGGATGGTTAGTTATGGAAGACTCGGTTGTTTGATGAATATGCATTTGAACTCATCCCTGCCATGGTCAGTTTTGTCAACTGGACTACGTTACAGTATTCCATTATTTAAGGAAATGCTCCTTTGGCTGTAGTCAGTATATGTGGTTAACATATACAATCAGTTGACTTTAAGCTGATTGTCTTAAAATGAGTAAGCCCGATCCAATCAGTTGTAAGGTCTTAAGAGCAGAAATAAGGTTTCCTTCAGGAAGATAGAAATATTTCACCCTTGGACAGCAACATCACCTCCAGCCTGAGTTTTCATCCAGTTGGTCTGCTCTAAAGATTTGAGACTGGCCTAACCAACTTACAACTGTGTGAGCCAATTTTTGCAACAAACATCTGTATTTATATCTACTTACACCTTCATCTACATCTAAGTCTATGGACTATGTCTATGTTTGTGTCTAGGTCTATACCTATGACTATATGTGTATCTAAGTTTACTTCTATACCTTTATCTATATCTATGTCTACACCTATAGCTACATATATGTCTTTGTCTACATCTAAACCTTAATCTATGCCAACACTTTCATCTTTATCCATACCTACATCTACATCTATATATCTCCTACTGTATCTGTTTCTCTGCTAAGTCCCAGATGATGCTAATGCTGGTTCTGAAATTGGTTCTAAAGAAACCAAATCCTAATGGTGAGCTTTCTGATGTGATTCTGGAGTCTCTGGAATTGGTTCCCTACTTTGATTAGACTTAAAGACACTTATGAAACTCTTTCCAGTAGTAACATGCAAAATATCATCTTAGAATACTGGTAATTAATACTTTTAAGGGGCAGTGTCTTTAGTGACCACATAAATGATATTGTAGACTACTTTATTCTAAGGGGTATAGTGGGATTAACTGGTTGCATCAAAGTATGTAAAAAAAGTTGGGGAAAGAGGATGATCTTAGCTATGCATAAGCTATCTGAAAGTTTCTTCTTCCCCTAATAGAAACCTTTACCCTTTATGAATGTAGGACTGAGGTTTCTGAAGACCAAATTCAGAGTTTTTGTAAGTAAGTAGCTGAATTACAAGCCAATTTGAATTCCCAATCTCATATGGTATCTACTGTCAAGGTGAGGGCACTGATAAGGGAGAAATGGGATCCTGAAAATTGGAAAACAGAAATATAAGAAGACTCTAGAAAAACTGGGGCCACTGAACCCCTAATTCTAATGATACAGCTTTATTGTAGTAGAAACTTCCAGTCACCCTTGTCTGGGAGATAACCCTGGGTAGCCAAGGAAACTGTAATGTAACGGCTTCCCCTGAGGTTGTAGGCTAGAAAGATCTTCCCAATTCCCCCTGAACCCATACCTACCACCTCTCTTTGCTCCTAGACCTGTATCTGAAGTCAGGTCCCAGCAGGCCTCAAAAGGGGGAAGTATAAAATGCAACCCCCAAAGTGCATGTTATCTCCAATTTATTCAGACACCACAGGAGACCATGCTAAGGTGAGGAGAGAGTGTGACCACAGAGGCAAAGACTGGAGTGATGTGGCTGCCCCCAAGAATGCCTGTTGCCACCAGAAGAGAAAAGAAGCAAGGGACGGTCCTCCACTAGAAACTTCAGAAGGAGTGTGGACCTGTCGACACCTTGATTTTGGACTTCCAGCTTCCAGAACTAGGAAAACAGAAATTTCTAGTGTGTTAAGTCCACCATCTGTGGTAATTTGTTCCAGCAGCCCCAGAACTCGGATGCAGACCTGTTCACCTTAAGCAGCTCATCACACAGATTTAGGACCTCTGGCTCTGGAAGTTTCTGACCAGTGGTGTGGTCCTAAATTATAGACCTGTGCTGATGGGAACACAGTGACAGGGTTCAGAACATCTGCACTCTGCTCCAAGCTTGCCTCTTTAGCTTCTCTTCTGGTCACCAACAAGTTATTCATTTTCTCTCACTTACAGAATGGCAGCCTTCATGTTTATGCCCAAAAGGGACTAAACGACATGCATCTGTGAGTACCCAACTGGAGCAGGTGTCTGGTGGCTGCTCTCTTCTGATCGAGGTCCTATGGCACCCATACCCCATGCTGTTGTCACGGGCCTGAGTCCTTTTATCCAGAACACCACACCCCTTTCCTGTGCCCCCTCACCACATTTGTCTTTCCTTATGCACTGATTTAGATGATGAAACTTCTCTATTCAGTTTAGGCAAAGATATCCTTATAAAAACTCTTTAAATCAGGGCAAAGCTCTATCACTGTGAATTATTCTTATAAGGACCATGAAAGTGTTGTTTTGAATTGAGGCTCTGGTACCAGGAAGATCTTGATTCTAATATCAGTTTCACAACTGATGAGAGATTTCAGCGTACTCATTTAACCTGCTCGGCCTCATTTTCCTTGTCTGGATAGAGTAATAACTGCGCCTACTTCCTAAGGTTAATGTGATTAGAAAATAGCTTGTGTCAAACACTGAGAGAATCTCAAATTTCCATCAGTGATAGGGGCCATTGTCACAGCATCAGCTATAAGTGATTTGTGAAAATAAAAGCCAACTTGATATAATTCTATGGTATAAAAATTTGCATGAATGAAACTTACATTCTCAGAATGTTGTGTTATTTTTTATGGCTTTTTATTATTATTCCTCTTTGAGAATTAAAAAAAATGTGGTAAACTATACATGAGATTTATTTTAACTGTTTTTAAATGTACAGTTTTGTGGTATTAAGTATATTCACATTGTTGTACAATCATCATCGATCTCCAGAACTTTTTTTGTGTGACAGAGACAGAAAGAGAGACAGAGAAAGGGATAGATACGGACAGACAGAGAGGAAGTGAGAGAGATGAGAAGCATCAATTCTTCGTTATAACTCCTGAGTTGTTCATTGATTGCTTTCCCATATGTGTCTTGACCGGAGGGATACAGCAGACTGAGTGACCCCTTGCTCAAGCCAGCGACCTTAGGTTCAAGCTGGTGAGCCGTGCCCAAACCAGATGAGCCCAGGCTCAAGCCCGTGACATTGGGGTTTTGAACCTGGTCCTCTGCATCCCAGTCTAATGCTTTATCCACTGTGCCACCACCTGGTCAAGCTCCAGAACTTATCTTCCCAAAATGAATATGTATAAGCATTAAATACCAACTCCCAATTCCTCCTCCCCAGCACTTGATAACCTCTAATCTACTTTCTGTCTCTATGAACTTGCCTAGTCTAGATATTTTATATAAGTAGAAGCATACATATTTGTCTTTTTCTGTCTGACATTTTATTTAGCACAATGTCCTCAAAATCTATCTCTGTTGTTGCATGTGTCAAAATTACTTTCTTTTTAAGGCTGAATGACATTCCGTTGTTTGAACATATCAATTTGGTTTCATCCATTTTTCTGTTGATGGACTGGGTTGCTTCTTCTGCTTATTGTTTGTTGTAAATAACACCACCATGAACAAGGTGAACAAGTGTGTGTTTGAGCTTGTTTTCAGTTTCTTGGGGTCTAGGCCCAGCAGGGGACTTGCTGCATCCTATGGCAGTTCTGTTCATTTTCTTTAGAAATTTTCCTTCTTTGAGAATCTTAGGCATGCTTATTTTCTTTTCTCTAACATTTGCCACTCCTGGGTTTACTATGGGTCTATTTCTTCTGTATGTGTTGCATGTTGTTTTCCTTTGGATTGGGTTTGGTTAATCCTATATGCCTCAGCTGGCCTGTATCTCTGGGGAGAGAAATCACATTGGCTTCCCTAGGGTCTGACCTCTGGCCAGATGCTGGAATACACACCAGGGTGGGCAAGGGTGCAGGGCCCTTGGTCTGTGGCACAGGTTGCAGTGTGCCTGATGCTAAGAGAGAGTTTTTCCATACACAGATCTGCAGGTGGACATCAAGCCTCTGCTTATTACCTGAAGCAGTGGGTCTGTGTCTCTGGTTACTTTTCCTGGAAGGGTGGCAGTGCTGAGGCACACAACTATGTAGTTGCTCCAGGTCTCAATCTCCTGGACGGGAGAGCTGTTGAAGGCCGGGTACACTGGTGAAGGAAAGTGTATTCTCCCCATTTCATGTGAACTCCGACCGCTATGGGGTGTGACCTCAGCCAGAAGCACAAGTGCTGATTCCTGCACAACCAGCCTGTGATGAGAAGGTGGAATCTTCCCTCCTGCCAATTACACAGTGATTGCCATGTAATGAAGTTAATGTTTTGTGGAATTTACAACCTGATATTAATGGCTTCTGCTCCACTCTCCTGTCACTCTTTTGTTTGACCCAGATTTTTTGTTAATAACAAAAGAAACAGGACAATATGTGAAGGCTCATTAATTCTCTTTAGTTTTATCCCCTGCTCCCTCCCCTCCTCCTCTTTTTTTTTTTTTTTTTTTTTTGCTTGTCTCCTCCTGGAGGTTAAACAAGAGCCATGTCACCAGGCCTTTCCATAAACTTTGGTTCACGGGAGGGTGAAGTTGCAGCCTCACAGGGCTGCCCGCCTGGGGACAGGTCCCCTTCCATGTGCAAGGCCTCTAACTGCCGGCCGTTTTATTGCCTCTGATCACCAGTTACACCACCAGGAACAATAGACCTACCACTTTAATGACCAGACCTCAAATTTGCCTCGATTTGCCAATGTGTGTCATAGCAACACTGTCTTTGCAAATGGAAGAGCCTAATTACAGGGATGAAGATGGATGGAGCTGAGAAAGGTTCCTACGGGACAATGTGCTGGGCCCCACCCCCACTCCCCAGTGGGAGCATCCTGACCCCCGGCTGCCCCGCTAGCTCCTCCGCTGACCTGCGGCTGCTGAAAGAACCCTGCCTGCTCCCGGGACCTTGCAAGTCCCTGCCAAGGCAGAAAGGTGATGCAGAGCACAGACACTCTGGGGTCCAGGAAATGTAAAGCCTCAGAGGGGACTCAGGATGGCAGAAGCCCTGAGATGCTGGATGTCCTGGCTCTGTTTTCTCCACGGATGATGCCATGGCTGCTTGAGTGATATCACAGCTTTCTCAGCGATGCCACAGCCATCTGAGCAAGCTCAGGGCATTACCAGGATCCCCACACACACGAATAGACTGGATGCCCTTCCCTCCCCTGTTGGCACAAGTTAGTGTCCTGGGGAAACTGCCCTGACTCTGCATGTTTTTTTCTTTTAAAACTGTGAGAAAAGAGGAAATATTTCCAAAGTGAAAAGACCAATCCTGGCAGAGAAAAAATTGACAAACACCAAACAAACAAATAAACAAACAAACAAAACTACCATGTCTCTCACACAAGTACATTCCAAGATGAGGAAGTGCAGAATCGAATACTAAATCTATTTTTCTCCATGATATATCTACGACCATTGCTGTAGGAACCAGTGGTGCGTTCTGCCCACCATCAGCATCCACAGGGGACGTCCTGGTCAGCAGAGGCCACCAGCAGGGGAGGCAGGCTCTGTGGGAGGCTCTGGTGGCTGGCAGCTTGTTGAGCCTTCCCCTGGCTGACAGCTGCTTCCCTGCTCTTTGCTCTGCCATGACATGGCCTTCTCCTTCTGTGTCCTCTGGGTCCTTGTTTTCTCTTTATAAGGACCAATCATTGTACCAGGGCCAACCTATTTCTACATGATCTCATCTTAACTTATTGCATCTGCAAAGACCCAATTTCTATATAAGGTTCCATTCACAGGTCTCAGGAACTAGGACTTGGACATGTCTTCTGGGATGAAATAATCCCACCTGCCACAGGTCATGGCACTGATGCTAATAGAAGGCAGTCATTGATAAAAAGAGCTCCCCACGTGAGGCATATTCCTCCCCAGGCTCCTCCAAGAGCTCCTGCATTACACAGTCCGCAGCATGAGCTCTGCCTTTTCTCTCTCCTTGCCGGGACACTTTACACAGCCCTATCTGTCCCAAAGGAGCCTTGGAACCTCCAGAATGCCAGGCATATAGGAGAGAGAATTAGGCAGTATATGAAGAAACAAGCTCTCAACTCCACTCTTCATCATTCGGAAGCACTGATTCAGAGAAACACTACTGTGTTCATGGAATTCTTTTCTAAAAAATTTAAAAAAAATGTACTGGGGTAACATGGGTTAACAAGATTATACAGGTTTCAAGTGCTCAATTCCATATAGCACCTCTGTGCACCATACTGTATGTTAACCCCTCTAAGTCAAGTCTTCTTCCATCACCATTTATCCCAACTATATGCTCCTTCCTCTCCCTCCCCACCCCCGGCAATCAGGTTAGAATGACAACCACTGAGTAAAGACTGTTAGCAAGACTGCTTCCTTTTCCTTCTAATTCTTCAATGACCACTTAAATGTTCATATTTAAGTTAATAAGGCTCTTTGCTGCCTGAATGAAGGTGTGGCCAGCACTAGGATCAACTACAGATATTGATGGCAGCTTCTATTTGGGAAATAAAGGAAAAGAATAGCTTGACTACAGATGGAGTCAGTTAAGCCTAGTCTCCATCCTAATTAGCATTTTCTGCCTTGAACTTGACCCTTTAGAAATAGGACATATTTTTATGCTTTGATGCTACAATGACTGTAGTTATGATAATAAAGTCTTCAGTGCTCTTCACCTTAAGAAATATTTTGAAGACTGAAATAAATAAAGTTATTGAAAAAATAACCCACAAAAAACAAAACAATAGCAAACTGACTTTATTTCAATTCCAAACCAGGAGAAAAAAGTCTGCCTTTCTTCAGTGTCACTGGCCAAGAGAATCTGTACCTTAATTCAGGGCAGTTGTCATGCTTCTTAATTTCTCATGTTGAAAGAAAGTTATTCGAACTATCTGGGAATGGACAGAGAATAAAGAATGCATATTAATATTCTATGCTCTAATTCCTTAGTGACATACCACATGGTCTATTGCAAATTTTGCTAACTAACATTTACTTTCCTTTTAATCTCTAACAATGGACATAGTACTCTGGGTCACAATAGACTGAGCTGACTTTTACTATAATTTAGCCAGCTAAGAAGCTTTTCGGCTTTATTTTATTGTAACTATTTTTTAAAGGCCTTTTGGTCTCCGTTGTACTAATTTTTGAGTCTTTAAGTGAATATTACTTGATTACTACGTGATGAATTTTTACTTGATGATGTGAATTGTGGGAAAGAACATATATTATTCTGTTTAGTATAGCAGCCCCCACAGCCCTGGCTCACGGGCTATACACAGGTTTCCTTTGTGTGATGTAGGTTTGGGTGAAATGACACCCAGAGTGGAAAGATGGTGACACCATTGTGAACCAAGTTACCTGTAGCTATTTTCCTTATTGTAAGGCTGCTTTCCATCTAGATTGTCTGAATATCGTGAAGAAGTGACAGCCTCCTCTTTGTTGTGTTGAGGAAGGGTATATTAAATATTAATTACATGTGGCCAATGGGAGATGATGACAATGACAGAGGGAGATAGTGTCATGGTTATCTCATCAAAATAGAAGACTTCTAATTCATTAAATTTTATGTTAAAAATGTAGTGAGGCAACAAAAAATGTAAAAGAAAAGGGTCGTGATCGCCATATTCTGTGTGACACAGATGCATAAATATAACCAGGAAGCAGCCATGTCCTTCCGTGTGACTTGACTCTCTACCTTGGGCAGTCTCATTTCTGGAGTAGGACATGGAAGAGAGAGGTGTCTCCAGAGCTGACTGTGACAACGATAGAATTGAACCTTGGCATGGACTGAAAGCTCGGTTCTCCAGGAATGCACCTAGATAAACCTGATGGAAGATAACACTGGAGAAGGATGTGGGGAGACCGAAACCCCTGTACACTGAGGAAGGCAGGCCCTGGATAGAGCATGTTCATTCTGGGGGCTGCATTATGATGTGCTTCATGCCCTTTGTTTTGCTGTCTACCAGGGTGGAGGAAGGACAAACTACCAACACCACCCAGCCTCCTCATATACACACAGTGGGGTGGGGGCCGTGGGGTGTGTGCTTGGGTGGGGCGCTGGATTTCACAAAGAGACACCATTCTCACCTGAAGCCATTTCTGAAGCCACCGTGGGCAGCAGTGTCTTACAAGGACACCTCAGTCTTGCTGGTTTTGACAAAACAAAGATGTTATGGTTTGTCTCAGGCATAGGGTGAATTTATTAAAACCTTTGAGGAGAAGAATGGCAGTTGACAGACTCACTGAGGAAGTAGGAAACTAGGAGAGAGGAAACACTTTTTGGATGAAGACTTGGGATTGTCTTTGAGACTAAAACACTACCCTTTATCAGCCAACATAGTTTTTGGTGATGTGTAATGAGTATACCTCAGGGATGAGGTTTAGAAAAACCTCATGAATTCATCATTTCAACACATGGGGCTTACTTGATCTCCAGATCTGAACTGAAGACAGATATCCTTGTCACATCTGGGGAACATGGTCCATGTGTATCACACCTAAATGGCAGGATTGTAGAGAGAGGCAGGATGAGTTATCCATCATTTTCACTTCAGACTGAATTATTATGCTGTCACTATTATATCAACAATTAAGGAAGTAGTTTTGAATAGAAAATGAAACAAAAAAAACTAGTTGATTTTTTAAAACCTGGGCTGATCAGAGAAGAATGATCTATCATTTATCTATATAGTTAATGCCTATTGCCAGACTTGGGCTGTCCTACATTCTTTGTTTTATTTACTCTTCCCAGAAACTCAGGTTGTCATTCATATATCCATTGTGTAGGTAAGAAACTGAGGCTCAGAGTGGTTAAACAACTTGTCCCAGTTATCATAGGCAGCAAATAGGAAAATAGAGACTTAAACTTAGGTCTGTCCAAACAATCTTTGATTTTGCTACCCAGTACCACGTTTTCGGAGTTCTGAGTTAATTGGGAGTTGAGTGGACATCCCCAGCTCATGGAGAGGAGGGCACAAGGCATTTTGGGAAGTCTTGTGAAGCCCCCAAGAAAGTGGTGTCTGACAAATGAACACCAAGTCCTGCTTGGTGTCATACGTGCTTCTACACAAGCCTGGTACTACAGAGCCGCCCCTGCCCTGCACCTTGCAGGGGAAGGTGTGGTCCACTGTTTGTGTGTACTGCTCCGACACAGGACAGCTGGCACAGAGGGCAGATGGAAGTATAAATGAATACTTCCCAGTTGGGTCAGGGTGAGTTTCCCATGCACAACCCTTTTGGGGTGCTGTCTTAGGAAACCCTGCCAGCCATTCATTGGACCCTATCTTTTATTCCTCAACAAAGGGCATTGTGTGAGAAATAGGATGAAAAGTGTCTGGGATATAGCCAGGAGGAAGTTCCATGCTTCTATGTGAAATAATTTTTTTTTTTTTTAACAACAATGCCTTTTACTATCACCTGAGTTTCTTTCATATATCTGTGTATGTGTTAGAAATAATTTATAGTGATTACAGTGTCTGACCTGCTCAGGAGCCTCCATCAAAGGGAAGTAGTCTAAAATACTTTGTCTCCAGAGGCTGTCTCCTATTACTAACTTAACTCCCAGTGGTGGATTCTAGCACCTTCTTTGGAAATGGAGTCAACCAACAGCATAATAGATTTTTGAGTCTTATCCGAACTGCACTGGTTGCGTAGGTTACAGGAGCCACCCGCTGTGGTGAGAAACATGGCAAGCATTGTGAAGGAATGTAAGCGGAGTATGCACAGTTACATTAGTTATAACTCAACTGAGTATTTCTGCTTCTGTTCAAGAGATAAGAGGTAAGCAAATGAACAGTGAAATAACTAGTCAAAGCTGTACATAAGGAGTCACACTGCTGAGGGGTGTGCTCACCATGCAGTGGACCTACTAGTGTAAGAGTCAGGAAGGAGGTCTCAGAGGAGCTGGACACTAAGCCAGGCCTTCGGGTGACTGGGAATGAGGGTGGGAGACTCTTCAGACCGGGGAAGGAGTGAACTCAGATGCCCAGGCTGGGGACACACATAGGGTATTTAAGAGGGCCAGGATGAGGTCTCTGCAGAGGAGAATCTAACTGGAGACTGGAGGGGGTTGAGAAGCAGGGTTGCAGCCTGACCTGTGGTGGTACAGTGAATAAAGCATCCACCTGGAATGCTCAGGTCCCAGGTTTGAAACCCTGGGCTTGCCCTAGTCAAAGCACATATGGAAGTTGATGTTCCCTGCTCCTCCCCTTCTCTCTCTCTCTCTCTCTCTCTCTCTCTCTCTCTCTCTCATCTTTCTCTCTCTCTCCTCTGTAAAATGAATAAAATCTAAAAAAAAAAAAAGGAAGAGAAGCAAGGCTGCAGCTTAGGGGTTGTCTACAAACAGCTGAGCATCACTGAAGACCTCTCTGGAGGTGATTGCTCATGGAAGACAGTGCCTTAGTAAGGTTTGTCTTGGGGAGGAGCAGTGGAAAGTGATCTAGGTTCTGGTAAGAACATTGCTTTCCCCCATACCCTCTCCGCCTGAGTGTGCTGCTGGGCACCTGGACCTGCCTTCCTCAGGCCAGGAGACTAAGGAAACTCTGCCCCAATGGCAAGCATTCTGCTGCAGGGAGCGTGGACACAATCTGCTTCCAGAGCTGTTATCTCCCTGGTATCTGAGCACACTGAACAAGTGCCCAGTGGATGCACTTTACCCACACGTGGAGATAAATCTTAACGCTTATCTCCCTCACCAGCCGGTGCCATGTATTTCTGTGGCTTGGGACCAGCAGCGTTCCTTAATCACGGCCATCAGGCTGCCCGGAAGGAGGGTCCCCCAGCAGTGATAACTCACTGTCTGCATTGAGCCTTGATTTTCCATGGAAAACAGTGCTGCCTTAGATTACCCCAAAGCATCTACAGTGTCCAAAAGCGGCGCCACAATTGACCTGCTCACATAAGCTTTGCCCAGGGGAGGGTCCTGAGCAGAGTCTGGCACGCCGGCTTCAGCAACAGGACCCAGGAGTGGAGCTGACTGCCCAGAGATCTGCCCACTCTCACAGATAAGTGTTCCACGTAAACAGTGCCTACTCCCCACCCCCAGTTCACTTTAGGGTCCACACTGACTCTATTGGCCAGGGTGTTATCCTGGAGGTTGTTATCTAGATACTGGCGCTTCAAAGCCATCAGCCTATTACTAGAAAGGGCTATACTTGGAGAAAACCTAGACACTGGGCTTTAAAATTGATTGGCTGCTTAGGGGGCTTGCAGTAGATGCCAGAAGGCAAATGAGCATTGGTTTTGTGATTAGGAAACTACTGAGCAAAGGCAAGGTTTTTCTCTGACACACATCCTCCAATGCCCACCCATGTAGCCCTGTGATCCTAGGGCATCTGAGAGTCCCTGTGGTACAGAAGGGGTAGCTAAAGAGCTAGTCCTTGTCCTTGTCATTTCTCTAGGAGAGCTTTTTCCTCCCTCATTGCAGGCCCACAGACATAGCCTCTGGCATTTATGTAGTTACTGACCCTTGGAGATGTCTGGTCATCACAGAAGGTGTCCTTGAGTCTTGAGGTTAGAGTGGTGGGTGTGGGTATCCCCTACTTTGTTATATGTGTGTAGAGCTTCACTCACTGCTGTATGTCCTGTGGAAGGCAGTGTGCCCTGCACCAAAGTCAACTGGCCCGTGCATGCTCGCTGAGCTGACATGCTGGGGACAGTGATTGCCTGCCACTCCAGTTACTGTCCTGCTATGGAAATGTTATCTTCTCTCTTCTATCTACCTACTACACCACCTTGCAAAGTGTTATTTAATCATTGTACACCTTAATCTTGCAACCTATAAAACCTCGCTGACACAGGGTTTTGCTCTCCAAGCAGTAAGCACCATTGCCCCACCCTTACATTAACCAGAGGCATTAGTTTCCACCACCTGGATGCATTTTAGATTTTTCTTGACATCGCTGCATCAGCTAGTGACTGGCCACAGTCTGTGACCGTGACATATATCTGTGTGTAGTGTAGGAGGGCAAGAAGCTGGTGGCCAGGTTTTCACAGAGCTGAGAAAGGGTAACGAGAAGCTTTTGGTCAACAAAGATAGACTTTTCAAAGAATCAGGTTGGGTGTGGCCATATGTCACAGCCCAGGGGGACCTGTTTACTGAGACAGAGGGTTTCATGATAGGCCCTGAGGTTTATGCTCCCTGCTGTATATGCCCAAAACAGTCCCCTCCACTAGAGTAGTCAGAAACTGTATGGTGGGATTTTACTCCCACAATTAAGTCACCTTATATCATCTATAAGTGTGCTCAGGCTGACACAACAAAGTACCACAGACAGGGTGACTTAAATAACAGACATTTATTTTCTCATAATTCTGAAGGCTGGATCAAGGTGCCAGCCAATTGGTAAACCCATTGGTTTCCTCTGAGGTCTCTCTTCTTGGTATATAGATGTCTGCCTTCTTTCTATGTCTTTTCATGTGGTCTTTTCTCTGTGCCTGACTGTGTCTTAATTTCTTCTTCTTAAGAGGACATCTAGGACATCAGTCATGTTGGACTACAGGTCACCTGTATGGCTTTATTTTACTTTAATTACCCCTTTTAAGGCTTATTTCTAAGCTCAGTCACAATCTGAGATACTGGGGGTTAAGACTTCAACAAATGAAATTTGAACAGGCACGCAATTCAAACTAGAACATATGGCAAAAATGATGGAATTTTGCATCTATAATTAAGGTTCCAAATTAATTGAGTTTTGAGTTAATTAAAAAGGGAACTACCCTTGGTGCACTGCACCTGACTCAATCAGATAAAAGCCTAGGAAGGAAACCGGGTCCCTCTGAAGAAAGAGTGATACTCTTCTGCTGGCTCAGGAGGAACAAACAGCCTCATCCAAGCTGGTTGTGGGGATGGAGGTAGGGAGGGAGGACCTCACTCTTACAAACACAAGTACTTGAATTGTACCAACTCGTGAGGAACATGGAAACAGGTCTTCCTTAGTTGAGCTCCCAGTGAGAACACAGCCACTGACACATGGATGTTAGTGTGGCGGAGCCCTGAGCAGAGGACCAGCTCAGCTGTGCCTAGACTTCCCACCCACGGAGCCTGTGAGGGCATAAATAGGGGTTTTCAATCTGCTAAATCTGTGGCATCTGGTTGAGCAGCAACAGAAAACAAATTTGGGGTGAGTACTGTGGGTCTACTGTGTGGGAGAACATCCTGTTTTACTTTCTTTTACAAGTTCAAAAATGATGAAAACGCTAGCATAGCACATGTCCGCTGCAATCACTTGTCTGTTGTCACATCTAGGGAAAAAAAAGGCTTTCTTCATTCCAGAAGAGAGAAACAGAGGAGCAAGTGGCTTTAAAATGCTTCAGGAAGACACAGACTTCTGCACTTCCATTATTTCTTTGGGGTGCGTTTGCTCTGAGTTCTAGGGTGGTTGGTGGGTTTGCCCGAGGGGCCGGGACAATCCTACCGCCCACTGAGTCTTCATGTTAATGTCCTGAAACCTCACTCATCATCTGCTTGGTGCAGTAAGGCTGGCAAGATCCATGTGTATTTGAATTCTTTTTTTCAGTTCTGGTTCACACTGTTGGAGCTTTGTGATGAATGCAAGTGGGTTAGCAGGATATTGTTTAGAAAAGAAATGACTCTTCACCACCTAGATGTGACTTTCATATTCTTATTTCTCCACACCTTGCTTTCCCAGGACTTGTCTCACTTCTTCCTTCCTTTGCCAGAGTTCAAATACCTATTTGCAGCTCCATTAACCTGCTCTAGCTCTGGAGACCTTAATCTGGCTCTGCACTGGCTCCCCACCGACCACTCTAACCACATCACCCCCAAAGGCTGACTCCTTTCCTGTGACGAGCACTCAGAAGGTCCAGATCTAAATGAGAACTAAGGATGGCATGGTGGCCTCCACGACCAGGGCAGCACTGTGGCCCAGGATCTGGTTGATGAAAGCAAAGCAAACATTGCAACTCTGCCATAAGTGAGTGGGAACTCTTAACATACCACCTGAGGCTGGAACACTAGGCTGTAGCCTCAGACACATTCTATGATGACGGAAGTTGTAATAACCACATTTTCTAGCTTGTATATTTGATGCTCTAACATCTCAGGGCCTTCCTGACTTTGCAGGAACAGGTAGCTCCTACAGATGGCCAATAACTTGCCTGTGAGCATACCTTCCCCATGCAAACCAACCAACCTAGAGCTCACACCCCAACCACCATTATCTTTGAGCCTGCAGTCCCCAGGCCACTGTCCCCCTGCCTAATCACTTCCGGGAAAGTACCAGACAATCAGATCTGCCCTGTGCCCCAGAGACCCTGAAATCACGCACACTAGCTAATGCTCAGCCTGCTTGCCCTGCCTCTTCTGTTCCCTCCCATGAAAACTCAACAGAGGGTCTTGCCCATATTTTTCTCTTGCTCCCTCTGACTTTGGATTGACCTGCTGATTCACTGTGCAGCCCCACGTGACTCAATGTACCTTCTGTTTGTAGGGATCTGTGGGTATAAAACCATCTTCCTTATAGCAGTCATTCTGGGTCTGTGTGTCTTATTCTAGTTGATTCAAACAAATCCCAGCTGTCCTATGGAAAGAGAAGAGATACTTTCTTAGAAACAGGGTAACTTCTTCATGTGCATCCTGAGATATGAATCTGAGAATGGACCCTTCTCACTAGATGACAGACAGATCTCCAATGAGCCACTCCCTGTCCCAAGCCTCAGCTTCTTCGCCAGCAAATGCAGAGGAAGAACCCCACCTGTGTCCAGGAGGCAAAGGAATGACTATGAAAATGACACAAAACTCTGAAAATGTAAGTCATCATCTCTCTACACATACAGAGGCTTGTCCTCTCACTAAAGAAAAGGGAAATGGCACATGCCATCTGCTTGCAGTCACTTCCTGGCTCTGCCATTTTCTCGCTGGCTGACCTTAAAAGAGATGCTGAATCTTCATGAGTCTCAGTATCCTTACACACAGAACCAGTGGGCTGGCAGGAGTTATTTATGTTTATTTCCAAACATAAAATTCAAGTCTCTCCTACAACCTCTCCTAGGTTTAAACGGTTCAATTCTGTTTAGAGTCATTCTGCAGGGCAGGCAGGATAGACTTAGGCAGCCATATTTAGAGTAAATGAAACAGAGTGACTTATTACTATCATTAGATAAGCAAACAGGGTGTCATTAGTTCATGTTCAGCTTCTGTTTGCCTCAAAGCCTCATGTTCGGTTGAAAAGCCTTTTTGAAAGTAAGTCATCGGGCAATGCTGCCTCAGGGAGCTGTGTTTTTTTAGGGTTTCAACCTTGTTCATGTATGGCAGCTACAGCTTCTGTCCTGGCTGTCTGTAGCTCTGGTACACCTGTTCCGCTATATTCCACCAACCGTGAGCAAGTCCAGTCTGTAATTGAGGCAAGAAGCCAATTACTAAGGAAAAGAGAAGTGTTTTCTGGTCAAGACAATAGTGCTTCATTGGCCCGGGACAACAAGTTAAAAATGGGAGAGACTCATGAAGGGGAGAAAATGCTGAAGTGTCTGCCTGACAAATGCAGCAATGCAAAGCATGCTGAGTGTGGGTGTCTGTGTTGCTCTTTGAAATCTGAGCCCAGGTCTTTGTAAATCACCCCCAGATTACTGGCTGGCATCATGTACCTGTCTAAGAACACCTCCAGCGCCTGCTCACCAGACAGGAATGCACGGATCACTTGGGGCAATGGCGCACCTCCTCCTCTGCACAGAATGGAACAAGGGGGGACTAACCAACTCTGGGAACAACTTGATGGGCAGAGTGCCTCATTTATCCTCTTTATGTGCATATCTAAGTTGTCAATGCCCTTTGGCAAACTTTCTGAGTGTACATTGCCATCAACAACAGTAAATCACTTGTAAGCATGTGTAACAATTACCCCCACCAAATAAAATCTTAATAAGGGGGAGTGCCCAGCATAGATCTTAACATTGGCTGGGTCGTGAGGCCTTCATGGCTTTGGTGACTCACCACCATGCGGGGTTGATGGTTAGATGGTGGGTGGTGTGTGCACTTCCAGGCCCACGCATGCTCAGAGACAATGTGTATGCTGTCGGTGGGCCAGAGAACAATTGAGCCCTTCATGTCATGCACCTTCGCACGGATTTAGTAATGTTTTTGCTTGGGAAGGGCAAGCATCAACAGGCAGCAGCAAGAGTGTTAGCACCGAAGAGCCGCTTTTCCAGTGCCCTGTGTTGTGAAAGTCACACGGCTCTGGGCTGGCTATGCAACAGATTGTCCCGGGGGTGTGGGCACTCTCCTGACAATGACCAAGGGTTCCTGAGGCCCCTAGGAAGTGTAGGGTCTTCTGACCTTGTGACAATGAAACATGCATCTCAGAGATGACACGTGGGGCAAGGTACCAGTGTCCCTCTCCCAGGGTGTCCCCCTCAGGGTTCTGTGGTAGAGGCTCTGTTTCCTATCTGGGAAATAGGTCAGAGAGTGTGATGTCATCTGAACACAAAACAATGCATATTTGCTGGACTACACAAGCCAACAAGTGTTTGCGCAAGGTCGGGAAGAGCATGGGGAGCCCCGGTTATTCAATGCCCTGTCGCTCCAGCCCTGCCTCCCCTGCTGCGTCTCGTTCACACTCTCCCCTTTTCTCTCTTTCTGTCAATCTCTCTCTCTCTCTGTACTCTCAACATCTCTCAGTCTCTCTCCCTCACACAGTCTCTCTCCTCTCTCTGTCCTTATGCCCATTTTACACATAAACTTAAAATCTGTTTAACTGTTGCTTGAAAACCACATTCTATGAGCTCCCATGGCGAGTCTCTCTAGTAATGGGTGACTCATATTTTAAGACAGTTGTCTCTCTGTCTCCAACCCACATTTTCAGGTCTTTTTTTCTCTCCGTCTTGCTTTCAGTTTCTAGTGACTGGGGCCAAAAAGTACAAGTTGGCACAAGTGACCAGCCTCACTCTGTGGCATATTAATATAATTTCACTTGGGTGAGAACAATCATTTCCTTCTCTCATCAGACCCACTAGCCTGAAAATAGCTTTTTTTTTTTTTTTTTTTTTTTTTTTTTTTTTTTTTTTACTTATAAAAAAATAATTAACTCTAAATAATTAGATGGGTTGGACAACTCATCAAACCAGCATACACACTTGACAATTTCTTTCCTATTGTGTGAACTCAGGTGAGCTCTGGAAGCCTATGATCTGACCTTCCTTCTCTGTAAAGACAGGTAGTCTGCACCCACAGAATGACAAGATAAACCTTGAGGTATTGTGTGCCACCACATCTGAAAGCCCCCCACCAACAGAGGTTGCCCCTCCAGGGACACCAGTCTCTAGATATCACTCCCCAGAAGTCACTGCCTCATGAGACTTTGGTCAGTGCTTCATCAAGCTGAAGTTAATCTTTGATGAGTTCCTTGAGAACCAACTCTGACCCAATTGTCAATGGCATTGACAAAGTTTGAACTGTGCTTTCACAATGAGGTTCCTTAATCATTTTGATTCCCAGCTCTTTTGACCACTCATTGCTGGGATGTTGAAGGCATAAAGCAAGTCACTTTTACATATACCCAGGAAAGGGCAGGTTAACAATGACTAATTTGGCTGTTGACCCACTATCATCTGTTGTAGTGATGGCCTCAGAGGGTAGAACGCAGAGTGAAGGAGAAGAAGGAGTTTTGTCCAGCTCCTCAAATTAGTGTGACCATACAACTGCCTTTTGTGTATCCTAGGTTTCAGGCCACTTTAAACAGGAACTACTGGCATTTTGACAATTGGATACATGACACTGGCATTTGAGGACATCATGAGCATGGCCATTTACAAAGCAAGTAGATGACCTCAGTTGATATTTGTGTTTGGCCCCTCATGTGTGCCCCTGCTCAGCCAGAGCTGGTGCTTGTGGCCCAGTGCTTCTGACTGGAGCATTGTGATGGAAGACAGCCAGACTGAGCAGAAATGGTCACCACAGACACATCTACTAGTGCCACACATTTGCCTGGGTTCAGAATTTGTCAGGAGAATGTAAATTAAACAGGTTTCTCTTCACGGAGTAAACCAACTAGAGCTTACCATTGAATACATGCCATTTATTTCTCCAAGAGATTATAACCTATAAAATGTAAGGAACTACTTTATCACAGAACTCCCAGTTCCTGACAGTAGCTGTTTTCTGAGTAAGGGAAGCACATAGGAACTTGAATTTCTATTTTATTTGAAGGAAAATTGTATTTTTTTTATTGCCAAAATTAATAAAATTTATTTTTAAATTTAATTTTACATTATTTTCAAATTGAAATATTGGATATTAACTTTAATTAACTTGTTATATATGTCCAATGATTAATTAGACACAGAGAGAAACCATGTCCATCATCCATATGACTTCACATCAAATATTTCATTATCATCTCACTTTTCTCACCTCACTAATATTGTCTTATATCCACAGAGCAGAATTCTCAGAACACTTCCACCACAAACACATTTTTTTTTTTTTTTTTTTGTCCAAAATCTATCAATCTTTTTTTTTTTTTTTTTTTTTTTTAATATATATTTTATTATTATTAATTCTAATGGGGTGACATCAATAAATCAGGGTACATATGTACAATGAAAACATCTCCAGGTTATCTTATCATTCAATTGTGTTGCATACACATCACCAAAAGTCAAATTGTCCTCTGTCACCTTCAATCTGGTTTTCCCTACGTCCCTCCCCTCCTCCCTATCCCATTCTTCCCTCCCTCCCCCCATCCCATAACCACCACTCTCTTGTCCATGTCTCATACCCTCACTTTCATGTCCCACCTATGTATGTAATCGTGCTGTTCTCAGTTTTTCTTTTTTTCTGATTTACTTATTTCACTCCGTATAATGTTATCAAGGTACATCCATTTTGTTATAAATGATCCGATGTCATCGTTTCTTATGGCTGAGTAGTATTCCATAGTATATATGTACCATAGCTTTTTAATCCACTCGTCTTCTGACGGACACTTGGGCTGGTTCCAGATCTTCGCTATTGTGAACAATGCTGCCACGAACATGGGGGCGCATTTCTTCTTTTCGAACAGTGCTATGGTGTTCTTAGGGTATATTCCTAAAAGTGGGATAGCTGGGTCAAAAGGCAGTTCGATTTTTAATTTTCTGAGGAATCTCCAAACTGTTTTCCACAGTGGCTGCACCAGTCTGCATTCCCACCAGCAGTGCAGAAGGGTTCCCTTTTCTCCACATCCTCGCCAGCACTTATTCTGTGTTGTTTTGCTGATAAGTGCCATTCTGACTGGTGTGAGGTGATATCTCATTGTGGTTTTAATTTGCATTTCTCTAATGATTAGTGATGTTGAGCATTTTTTCATATGCCTATTGGCCATCTGTATGTCCTCTTTGGAGAAATTTCTATTCATTTCTTTTGCCCATTTTTTGATTGGATTATTTGTTTTCCTGGTGTTGCTTTTTATAAGTTCTTTATAAATTTTAGTTATTAACCCCTTATCAGATGTGCTGTCAAATATGTTCTCCCATTGTGTGGTTTGTCTTTTTATTCTGTTCCTATTGTCTTTAGCTGTGCAAAAACTTTTTAGTTTGATATAGTCCCATTTGTTTATCTTGCCTTTTATTTCAGTTGCCCATGAAGATAAATCGGCAAATATACCGCTGCTACAGATGTCGGAGAGCTTGCTGCCTATGTTTTCTTCTAAGATGTTTATGGTTTCACGGCTTACATTTAAGTCTTTTATCCATTTTGAGTTTGTTTTTGTGAATGGTGTAAGTTGATGGTCTAGTTTCATTTTTTTGCAGGTAGATGTCCAATTTTCCCAACACCATTTGTTAAAGAGGCTGTCTTTACTCCATTGTATGTTCTTTCCTCCTTTGTCAAATATCAGTTGTCCATAAAGCTGTGGGTTTATTTCTGGGTTCTCTATTCTGTTCCATTGATCTATGTGCCTGTTCTTATGCCAGTACCAGGCTGTCTTGAGTATAATGGCCTTGTAGTAAACCTTGATATCAGGAAGAGTGATACCTCCTGCTTTATTTTTTCTTTTTAAGATTGCTGAGGCTATTCGTGTTCTTTTTTGGTTCCATATAAATTTTTGGAATATGTGTTCTATATCTTTGAAGTATGTCATTGGTATTTTAATTGGTATTGCATTGAATTTATAAATTGCTTTGGGTAATATAGACATTTTAATGATGTTTATTCTTCCTAGCCATGAGCACGGTATGTGCTTCCACTTGTTTGTATCTTCCTTGATTTCTTTTATCAATGTTCTATAATTTTCTGAGTACAAGTCCTTAACCTCCTTGGTTAAATTTACTCCTAGGTACTTAATTTTTTTGGCTGCAATAGTGAAGGGGATTGTTTCCTTAATTTCTTTTGCTGATATTTCATTGTTGGTGTATAGAAATGCCTCTGATTTCTGAGTATTAATTTTATATCCTGCCACCTTGCTGAATTCATTTATCAGGTCCAGTAGTTTTTTGATTGAGACTTTAGGGTTTTCAATATACAATATCATATCATCTGCAAATAATGACAGTTTTACTTCTTCTTTTCCAATTTGGATGCCTTTTATTTCTTCTTCTTGTCTGATTGCTGTAGCTAGGACTTCCAGAACTATGTTGAATAAGAGTGGTGAAAGTGGGCAACCCTGCCTGGTTCCTGATCTTAAGGGGATTGCTTTTAATCTTTGTCCATTTAGTATGATGTTTGCTGTCGGTTTATCATAGATGGCCTTTATCATGTTAAGGAATGATCCCTGTATTCCCACTTTACTGAGAGTTTTGAGCATGAATGGGTGCTGGATTTTATCAAATGCCTTTTCTGCATCTATTGAAATTATCATGTGATTTTTGTCCTTCCTTTTGTTTATGTGGTGAATCACATTGATTGATTTGCGAATATTGAACCAGCCTTGCCTCTCCAGGATAAATCCCACTTGATCGTGGTGTATGATTTTTTTCATATATTGCTGGATCCGGTTGGCTAATATTTTGTTGAGAATTTTTGCGTCTAAATTCATCAAGGATATAGGCCTATAATTTTCTTTCTTTGTGTTGTCTTTGCCCGGTTTTGGGATCAGAATTATGCTCGCCTCATAAAAGGAGTTTGGAATTCTTCCTTCCTCTTGAATTTTTTGAAATAGCTTCAGGAGAATAGGAGTTAGTTCTTCTTTGAATTTTTGATAGAATTCACTTGTGAAGCCATCAGGCCCAGGACTTTTCTTTTTTGGGAGTTTTTTGATAACTGTTTCGATCTCATTTGCTGTAATTGGTCTGTTTAGGTGTTCTGATTCTTCCAGATTGATTTTTGGAAGGTTATATGATTCAAGAAATTTGTCCCTTTCACCAAGATTGTCTAATTTTTTGGCATATAGTTCTTCATAGTATTTTCTTACAATGCTTTGTATTTCTGTTGTGTCAGTTGTTATTTCTCCACTGTCCTTTCTAATTTTATTTATTTGAGTCCTCTCTCTTTTTTTCTTGGTGAGTCTAGTTAAAGGTTCATCAATCTTGTTTACCTTTTCAAAGAACCAGCTTCTTGTTTCATTGATCCTCTGTATTGTTTCCTTAGCCTCTATGTCATTTATTTCTGCTCTGACCTTTATTATTTCCTTTCTTCTACTTGTCTTGGGTTTTATTTGTTGTTGTTTTTCTAGTTCTTTTAGATGCAGGGTCAAGTTGCTTATTTGAGCTTTTTCTAGCTTCTTATGATATGCCTGTAGTGCAATAAACTTCCCTCTCAGAACTGCTTTTGCTGTGTCCCATAAATTTTGAGTTGATGTATGCTCATTATCATTTGTTTCTAGAAACTTTTTTATTTCTTCTTTGATCTCATTGTTAATCCATTCATTATTTAATAACAAGCTATTTAGTTTCCAGGTGTTTGAGTATTTTTCAGTTTTTCTTTTGTGGTTAATTTCTAGTTTCATGGCATTGTGATCAGAGAAAATGCTTGATATGATTTCAATCTTCTTAAATTTATTGAGACCATTTTTGTGTCCTAACATGTGGTCTATCCTAGAAAACGTACCATGAGCACTTGAGAAGAATGTATATTCTACTGCTTTAGGGTGAAAAGTTCTGAAGATATCTATTAAATCAAGTTGATCTAGTGTCTCCTTTAAGTCTGCTGTTTCTTTATTAATTTTCTTTCTTGAGGATCTATCCAGTGTTTTTAGAGGGGTATTGAAATCCCCTACTATGATAGTATTGCTGTTAATCTCGCCCTTTATATCCATCAAAGTCTGCTTTATGTATGTCGGGGCTCCTATATTTGGTGCATAGATATTTACAATAGTTATATCTTCCTGTTGAATTGTTCCCTTTATCATTATGTAGTGTCCTCTTTTATCTCTTACTACAGCCTTTGTTTTAAAGTCCATTTTGTCTGATATAAGTATTGCTACCCCTGCTTTTTTTTCATTTCCATTTGCATGAAATATTTTTTTCCATCCTTTTACCTTCAGTCTATGAATATCTTTTATTTTAAGGTGTGTCTCTTGTAGACAGCATATGTATGGGTCCTGTTTCTTTATCCATGCAGCTACCCTATGTCTTTTGATTGGATCATTTAATCCATTTACATTTAAGGTTATTATTGATATGTAGTTGTTTATTGCCATTTTATTCTTTAAAGCTGTATTCTTCTTTTGCTTTATTCTTTCCTCCCTTTAAACTGTTCACAAGAGGCCCCTTAGTATCTCTTGCAGAATTGGTTTGGTTTTTATGAATTCCTTGAGGCTTTCTTTTTCTGGGAAGCTCTTTATTTCTCCTTCAATTTTAAACGTTAGCCTTGCTGGATAAAGTAGTCTTGGTTGTAGGTTCTTGTTCTGCATTACTTTGATTATTTCTTGCCATTCCCTTCTGGCCTCAAGTGTTTCTGTTGAGAAGTCCGATGTCATCCTTATGGGGGCTCCTTTGTAGGTGATAGTCTTTTTTTCTCTAGCAGCTTTTAAAATTTTTTCTTTATCCATTAGCTTTGGTATTTTAACTATGATGTGTCTTGGTGTAGATTTTTTTGGGTTTCTCCTTAATGGAGTTCTGTGTGCTTCTTGAATGTGTGGAGTGTTTCCCAGCCTTAATTTAGGAAAGTTTTCTGCTATAATTTGATTGAACAAAGTTTCCATTTCCTGTCCTCTCTCCTCTTCTTCAGGCACCCCTATGATGCGAATGTTGTTTCTCTTCATGTTGTCACAAAGCTCCCTTAGAGTTTCCTCACATTTTTTAAGTCTCTTTTCCTTTTTCTTCTCTGCTTCTGTGCCTTTGTTTATTGTGTCCTCTAACTCGCTTATTCGATCCTCAGCGTCATCCATCCTGCTTTTAATTCCTTCCATTGTGGTCTTCAGTTCTGATACTGTATTTGTCATTTCTGTCTGATTCTTTTTTATTATTTCAATTTCA
Organism: Rhynchonycteris naso; assembly: GCA_037038555.1. Lineage (NCBI taxonomy): Eukaryota > Metazoa > Chordata > Mammalia > Chiroptera > Emballonuridae > Rhynchonycteris > Rhynchonycteris naso. Next base: position 247,627,060 of record CM072995.1, read on the forward strand.
TTTTTTATACTTGTTATCTCTTTATTTAGGTGTTCATAATGACTATCCATTGTTGCTCTAATTTCTTTGAACATCCTAACTATCATTATTCTAAATTCTGCTTCTGGTAATTTGGTTATATCTGGTTCATTCAGGTCCTTCTCTGGGGATTTCTCTTGATTCATTTGGTTTGCATTCCTCTGCCTACCCATTTTTTCTGTGTATAAGCAAGTTGTGGCCACTGGAGTCCAGTAGGTGTTGCCTTTGTGTTCTCTAGGTGTGGTCTATCTGCAGGCCACCCACCCCCTCTGCCGGCGCCTAGGGTGGTTGGGTATGAGCGTTGCCAGCGCCGGCCCACTGTGGCTTTTGCTGTGATTTCTGCCTCTCCTCCGTGGGAGGGGCTGTCACTGAAGCCACAAGATTAGCACCAAGGGTAGAGGCAAGCACCTTTCCTCAGCTGCGGACCCAGCCTATTTCCGGACTTCCGCCCAGAACCAGCAGTCGGAGCCTGCTCGCTACAGTTCCGCGGGTTAGGCGGGGCTTTTGACGTGCTCTCAGCTGTAAGCTTTTGCCCGTCAGGAGCTTTAGCCCCGCCCTCGAGGCCAGGGCCCTTTGCGCAGGGTCGGAAACCAAGATTTATTGGGGCGGGCGTGTTTGCTGGCTTCCGCCGAGCTGCGTACTTCCGCTCGTCCCGGACTCTACCCCGCCCCCGCGTTCGGAGCCCGCTCGTGCACGTATTAACGCTATCCGGGGTTTCTCCGGCCGGATGGGGATAGCAGCCGTGGGCTCAGCTGCTAGCCTCTGCCTGTCTCGGGGTCCACCCCGTTCCCGCGCTCGGAGCCCGCTCGCGCACGTATACTGGCCAACCGCGGTTTCTCCGGCGGACGGCGGGGGGGGGGGGGGGGGGGCGGACTAGTATCGTCAGCTCAGCCACGAACCCCTGCCCGTCCCTGGTCCTAGCCCGGTCCCCGCGGTCAGGGCCGGCTTGCGCAGGGCCTGCCTATTCCTGGCCTCCCGCTTTGTCCCCGTAAGTGGGATTAAAGGCGGGCCCGCAGCTTCCGGCCCGCTCTCGCGTTTACCCTCCGACCCTCTGGGCTAGACCGATCTCCCACCGGCTTGGCCTCTGCCCACGCCGACAGAACCGCCTTTCAGCGTCCTGCCGCCCCAAAACCTTAAGCAGCCCTCAGCAGAGTAGGAAGGGACCTAATACTCCACACTGTAGGCCTGGGAGCTCCCTCACTTGTTTCACAGCTCAATACTGTCCAAACGCCTCTTTTTGGCTCTGGGACTGCAGGCTGGGGCTTGGTTCCTGGGACCCAGGTCCCTCCCTCTCCGCCAAAATCTCCTCCCGCCCCGCGGGTCTCTCCGGGCTGCCGTTTGCTCCGGGGAGCTGGGCAGCCCTCTTCGCGTTTTTGCTATTCCTACCAGTCTCAATGTGGCTTCTTCTGTGTTCCTTGGTTGAAGAGTCCACTTAGTTTTGTTCAAAGTTGGTTTATCCAGGTGATGGTTCTTAAAATTGAGTTGTAATCCACTTTGGTTCTGGGAGTTGGAAGTTGGTACGTCCGCCTACTCCACAAACACATTTTTCTAATCTGCATTTATTCACAGGATCTCCACAAAGTCCTCCTCATGCCTAGCTTTATTCTAGTGGGAGATGGCCAAGTTCCCACCCTCCTGGATCTTACTCTCTAAGGAAGAGGTGAGCGAGGAGACATACAAATAAACAAGGTCACTCCAGACTTTCAGTGTTGTGTAATACGGTGGGTGTGTAGTCACATGAGTTGAGCTAGGGAGGCTTCTTGGAGAAGAAGCTGGAGTTGAGAGCTGAGTAATTTAGAAGAGTCAGTCTTAGCCAGCTTGGGCTGCTATAACAAAAATACCACAGGCTGGGTGGCTCAAACAACAAACACTTACTCTGCATGGTCAGGGTGCCTCCAGGGTTGGGTTCTGATGGGGGCCCTCTTCCTGGTTTACAGTGGCTGCCCTCTTGCTATGTCCTCACAAGGTGGAGGTAGAGAGAAAAGCAAGCTTTCTCACATCTCTTATAAGGGCATTGATCCCATTCATGGGTTCCACACTCATGACCTAATCTCCCAAAGGCCCTATCTCCACACACTATCACACTGGGGATTAGGTTTCAACAAATGAATTTGGCAGGGGGGCTAAAGCATTGAGTCCATAGTAGAGTCAGTCATGCAAGGTGCTGGGAGAAAGAAAGATCTGGCTGAAATCTTGGGTGAAAAGAACGGTCAGTCATTGTAGCTGGAGCCCTGAAGGGACAAGTAGTGACTGAGGGATCAGATGGTTCAATGTCTTGTGGCTATGATGAGAATGTCAGATTTCATTCTGGGCATGACAGGAAGCCTATGAAGCAATTTTTTCTTTAATAGACTATTTTTTAGAGCAGTTTTAGGTTTACAGAAAAATTGAGTGGAAAGTACAGAGAGTTTTCATCTTTTCCTTTGCTGTCTCACACACACACACACACACACACACACAGAGTTTTCTTTATTATTAACATTTTGTCTTAGTACAGTACATTTATTACTACTGATAAACAATATTAATATATTATTAACTAAATTCCATAGTTCACATTACAGTTCATTCTGTACTTCACAGTCTATGCGTTTGGAAAATGTACAGTGGCATGTATCTATCATTATAGTATCATGCAGAATAGTTTCTAATGTTCTAAAAATCTCCTGTGCTTCACCTATGCATGTCTCCCTCCTTTTTCCCGATCCCTGGCAACCACTAATCTCCTTACTATTTTGCCTTTTCCAGAGTATCATATAGTTGGAATCATATAGTATAAGCCTTTTACATTGGCTTCTTTGACTTAGAAATATGAGTTTAAGTTTCTTCCATGTCTTTTTATAACTTCATAGCATTTTTTAAAATCACTGAATAATATTTCATTGTGTTGTTGTATCACCAGTTTATTTATCTATTCACCTATTAAAAGTCACCTCATTCTCTCCTACTTGTGGCAATTATAGATAAAGGTCTAAGCTGTAACTATTCATGTACAGATTTTATCATGGTCATAAATTTTCAAATTATTTGGGTAAATAGCAAGGTTTATGATTATTGGGTTGTGTGTTAAGAGTATATTTAGTTTTTTAGGAAACCACCAAACTGTCATCCGAGTGACTGAACTATTTGGCATCCTCCCCAGCAATAGATGGGAACTCCTGATGCTCTATACCCCCACAGCATCTGAGACTGTCAGTACTTTGGATTTTAGCAATTCTAACAGGTGTGTAGAGGCCTATGAGATAATAATCAGAGATGTCATGTGACCTAATTAACATTTTCAAAGATGATTCTTGCTTCTCTGATTTGGAAGATGCACTCATTGCAGCCCAGATGAGAGATGCAGTGTAGACAGGGATATAGGCACAGAGAAGGAAGGAGATGGGGCGTGACACATGTTGGGAGAAGAGCCTACAGGACTCACTGAAGGGTTGGATGTGGGAGGAGGTGAAAAGGATGATCCCAAGCGTCATGCCTTCCCCATCAGCAGCAGGGCAGGGTTCTCATGGGAAGAGAAAACAGTGGCATATTTTGTACATGTGAAATGTATAAATGCTTTCGAGTTTTCATTAGGGGTTCAGTGGAGGTAGGAGGAAGACCAAAGTTTTTAAGTCTAAAGTGTTGGGGAGAGATCAGAGTTGAGCAAAGGAATGGGGACTCACCTGAAGCCACCCCACCTCACACTGACCATTCATTCTCTTTCCCCTGGGTCTCCACTACTCCTCAGATTTCAGCTCAAGTATCTAATTCTCAGAGAGACCTCCCCTACTTTCTCCAGAAGAGTAGGTATTCACATTCCCTATGCTCCCTGGATCTAGAATTTCCTGGACTCTAGCATCATTGCATTCCATTGTGTGACTTGTGCAATATCTGTCATCTCCTTTAAGCCGAGGTTCTGTGAGGACACTGCAGTGTCTGTCTCATCACCCCTGCGCTTCTGCAGCCCATTTATTCTATGCTCCCACTTAATACGTATTGAATGAACAACTTATTGACGGACGTTTCCAAGTGGTAGGGGGCTAGAAGAACCACATTTGGATAAGCAGAGTAGAAAATTCATCAGTGCATAATGATTACCTAGCTCAAATCTCTCCTCTTAAAATTACACAACTAAATGTCAGTTATTTCTTTTTTGTAATTGCCATGGTGCTGTCACCTCCACATCAACGACTGTCCCCAGTTCCCATGCCCACCCACACTGCTTTCTCTAATCTGGGCAGAGAACAGTCAAGGTAATCCTGGTCAAACTCACATTTTTTTTTCCTTTTCAAAAACTCTAACAGGTTTCTACACTGAATGTCAATAAAAGAGATTTAACTTGCACTCAAACACATGTTTTGATAAATGACAAGCTGGAAATTTGACCTTAACTGAGAGAGCATGGTTAACAATTTTTATCTGCCAATTTCAGATTTGGAACAGTGATTGCATAGCTACCTGCCATGCAAAAATGTGCTGAAGAGTCAAAACAAAATACATGCTCAACGGCATAATCATGGCTGAGAGCTTTCTGCAGACACAAATGTTTCATAGTATGGGTGTGTGCACCTCAGACCTGCTTGCTCATCTTGTGTTACCTAATGACAGAGGCGAGAGGCTGACTTTCCCAAATCCCAGCTCTCACTGTAGCTGGTTCTCAAACCACAGTAGCCCTGTAGATAAGCCTGATTTTACATGCAGCGACACCCCAAATGATGCAACCTGGGTTCCCAGGTCAGCCTAGTTTGTTTTGCTAAACTGAGTGTATTGTAATCCACAGTCCTATGCTACACAAACATCAATTAGTTAGCGCTGACCTAATGATAATGATCTTGCTGCATATTAGAGTCAGATGATACTTTCCTTAATTAGAGAAGGCTCCAATTAGAGTTAACCTAAAGGTTGGTGCTCTCAGTTCTCAGGGCTGGGCAATGGTATGGGCGCTGAGATGGGGATCACGGAAATTAGCTGTGCAACCATAGTGCAGCTAATGACCCAGCCAGGGCGAGGCTTAATATTTTCACACTGATGTCTCTGACCCCACGGTGCGGTTCTGCCACCAGCACTGCACCTGGGCCATGAACGGTGACCTTTTCCCTTCACAGTACTCTTCATTTCTTTTTTCTTGGTTGAAAAAAACTGCAATTAATCACTTTATAAATATGAAGGGATGTTACTATTCTTAACAAATTATTCATTTAGATGGTATGTTCCAATGTTTTGTAGTAATTAGAGGACTCAAATAAAATATTCATATGCGTTTTCTTAATTAAAACATTTTTTCTTGAAGTGAGTATGTTGGTGAGCATGGCTTTCGGTCTTTTAATGACTTCCTGTTCCGTGACTCTGATTTCGAAATGTCCACGTTTATCTCATTATCTTCTCATTTTCTTTTTTCATTAGCCAGTTTAAACCCTTATTGTCTAAATCTTCTATAAGCTAAACCAGAGATGTCATATATTGTGGAAAAATTACCTTAACCCTCAAAATTATCAGTCACATTCTGGAAGATGCCAATGTCCTAAAGTGTAAAAGCAAAAGTATACATGTGTGGTGATCAATTATTGGTGCTTCCAAAGTAAGACAGACACGTGGGTTTGATGGAGGCTGCTTAGATCTAAAAATGCCCTTATTTAATGAGCTTCATGTTTATGCTCATTCCCAGGTAAGGAAATAACTTTAGCCCTAAAAGCTTAAATTTACCCAGAGGATGGTGCACATTTTTTATCTCTATAACGGTATAGTTTTGCTTCCTAGAAAGCTATACAGAAGAACAAACAGTGCTCTGGTTACAGGCTCCCTGGAAAGAAGGACACTGCCTCCGTAGCACTGTATTCAAAATACTTCGAAAATACTAGGCCAGCAAATTTGGCCACAAGAAGACACTGTAGTCAAATATTATTTACCTTGTGATGCCGACAGGATAAAGAAATCTCTCAAAGAATTTATCCACAGAGCTCATCTCAGCATCTCACATGGAAAACAGAGAGCAAACCTCCAGCATGCTGCCCACGCCTGCCTACCACTTTACAGGAACGATTCTCACCACAGGAGGGCTCCCACAGAAAAAGTGAAGTAAACTATTAATAAAGAAATTAATCTTGGAAACAGATTTGAAACAAAAGGCATGAAACTAAAGCAAAGGTGGTGTTTACCCCTTTGGTAAGGCAAACACTTGCAAGCACCCAACTGACTAGGGTGAGCTCACTTGGACCACCTACTGATAGTCACAAAGCCCCAGAGGGCTTTGCATTATGTGGCCCGGCAGTCACTGACGCCATCGCCCACTGCAGGTGTGCAATAGATGCCACAGGGCCAGTTCACAAACTTTTCCAAATAGATAGAGAACTGTGTGAGGCTCAATAGCATTACAAATTATTCATCTACCCTACCATTAATTGATTGGTTATTTTATCCTGCAAATTTATCACATGAGTCCTATGTGTATATACTAGCCTCAGAGTTCCTGTGAGCATGACTTTGGACCAATGGAAATATTTTCTTTTGGAGGGGGATATTGATGCTCTTTTTCTTCCTGAGCAGGAAATCCCCACCGGGGACAAACTTAATATTTTTTGAGGAACATGGGTTGGACTGCCCTCTGGCTGAGGGGACACATAGGCCAAGGTTTGAAGGTGGGCACCACCATAGGCCAACCAGCCTCCAAGTGCTTGCTGCTCATTTCCAGAGTAAATAAGGTAGCTTCAGGTTTTCAGTGGAAGAGAAGAGCTGTGCAAGCAGCATTTTACCCCGTATTTGGAACTGGGCATCATAGATTCTTATGTTTGTTTTAATTCGGACTACACTGGTTCTGCTTGTGTGATGATCCTCAGAATTCAAATCTGTGAGCATTATTCCTGCAGTTACACAACGAGAGGGCTGGATTTTTCATAGCACCATTTTCCAAATCTAAACTTCAGCCTTTTGGGGCAAGTTGTCTCATTTGGGTAGACGGACTGGTTTTGGATGAGTTCAGTTGAGTCTCTCCTTAATAAAGAGGACAGGGACTGATATTACTTGCTGACTGCCATGTCCAGAGAGCACTGGAGCTTCTCTCTCTCCAAGAGGATGGCATCATCCCATGATCCTTTGCCTTTCGGAGGCAGGTACACACCATGAAGGGTGCCGAGCCTTTGATGCAGGGATGGCCTTCAACCTCAGTGAGACGACTCCAAAGCTCTTTCCGTTAACATACAAACACCTGCCTGGGTGAGAACCAGATCCAGGTGACATTATATCTCACAACTGGTTTGGTTGTTTTGGCATTAAATGGACCCATCTGCTCCCAAAGTAACAACCAGGGCTTTAGTTCAGTAATGAGGACACAAATCTACTCCGCACTTCAGGAAGTCTACAAGGAAAATACATTTTCTTGTAAAAGCTGAGTGTGTGATAGGAAACACTGCCTACTAATAAAGTTGATAAGATTTCAAGTATGATCTGTTGTGTCCTGACTGTTCTTATGGTTCTCTTCCTTCACGGTATCTTTGCAGGAGTAAACGAGTTGGTGAAGAGTTGTGGACAGCCCTACCCTATGGCCCAATGGCTTTGCTTCCTTTTTTTAAGATCCATTTGCCAATAGCTTTCACCATCATCCTCAACATCCATCATGTCATTCAGACATTGCTGGAAATTGGGTGTCATCTATTCTAACACAGAGATCTGTTTTAATCTTCAGGTCTCATAGATAAGCCCAGCGTTTATTAAGCTGTGGGAGTGTGTCCGTATCTACGTGCATCCATGTAAGTACCTGTATAGATACATGCACATGTTTTTGACCCTGCATTTCTATCTCTTTAACATATTTTTAAAAATAACATCTCTGTTGCAGGATGTGAAAAGATGGTTGTGAGCAGTAAAATAATATTAGTAATATGTGTTCAGAGTCTTCTATGAGTCTGTCTCTCTCTTATTTTTAAATGAGCATGATTTCACTTGTCAGAAATGTAGGGGACACGAAGGGGCACTATTGTAAAACCCATCCTGCTTGTTTGGTGGGAATTGTTAAGTGTGCTGGCTATTGAAGATCTTGTACTGGATGAAGTGTTCAGGGCCACTAGCTTTCTTGAGAGAATGCAGCTTCCCCAGCTGCTCATTAACTGCTCGGTAAATTGTCTGAAGATTGCACATTATTGCTGGATTAATAAAACACATATTAAGACAAATGAAGTTAATAATGAAGTTGGAGTGATCCTTTTCATGAGCTGCCTTGCAATCACTGTCACTGGCTCTTAAAATGAGCAACTAAAGACCAAAATGAGCCTTGCAATAAAATTAGTAGTCCAGAAACCTGTAAGTGATGGGGCCCTGACTGGCTGGGTATAAATCACACTTTCTGGAACTTCAGATTCGCCAGCTCTCACTTCTGGTTCTGACCATTGTGGGGCTGGGGGCAGGACGATGACTTGGCAGGGGATGCGAGGGGGAAGAAAGTGTTCGCTTTAACAGTGGTCGGCAAACTCATTAGTCAACAGAGCCAAATATCAACAGTACAACGACAGAAATTTCTTTTGAGAGTCAAATCTTTTAAACTTAAACTATACTGGTAGGTACATTTCTTATTGAGGTAGCGCCTGCATGTGGTAATTTGTGGAAGAGCCACACATTCAAGGGACCAAAGAGCCGCCTGTGGCTCAAGAGCTGCTGACCACCGGCTAAGCAGGACTGTCTGTCTCAGGGGGACGGACTCCTTGTGTCAGAGGAATTGCAAATGAGCAGAGTGGGTGGGTGCCTGCCTGTGGTGACACAGTAGCAAAGACAGTGGGGGTTGGGGCACCACTGTGACCAGAGAGCAGGCCGCATCATGGAAAGGAGTCAGGCCTGAACAGCGGGGTTCTTCGTGTGCCGGAAGAAATGAGTGTAAAGCAGCACCCTCTTGGGGGACAGAATCGGAGACTTATGAAAGATGTGGCTAGAGGCTGTGGGCGTCCAGAGAAGGTGAGCAGTGTGTGGTGTGCTTATATGTATGTGTATGTCTGTGTATGTAGATGTGTAGTGCAGGCAGTGTGTGTGGAGCGTGAACACTGTGCGATGTGTGCAGATGTATGTATGTGTCTGTGTGTGTGATGTGAGCAGTGTGTATGTGTGCATGTGTGTTTTGTGTGTTGGGCAGGTGGTCACAGAATGGTGGTTCTATTAACCAGATATTTGAACCTGAGCCTTGAATACAGCTGCACCAGGAGCTAGACACCAGCTCTGAGAGCCACTGTTGGTCATTTTTTATACTGTTGCCAAGAGCATTAGGATAGGACTTATAGTCCCTTAAAGCTACTTTATTACATCCCACTGCACTACACATTGAATTTTCTGGTTTGGATATAGTCCTGTACTTTCTTATCATGCAAAAGATGTCATCTGACTTGTATAAGCCTCAGTTTACCAGTCTGAGAACTGGGGATAATGACTGTCACTATTTACAGGCTGTCAGGAACAGTCAATGAGATGAGGCATGGGAGTTGCTATGGAAATGTCAGCTGGAATATGGACAGCATTAGAATTGTAATGTCAATTACTGATAACAGCAGGGGCGGTGCCAGAAGCTACTGGATCCATCACACCACCTCTTTGTCCTGCACGACTGCAAGTCCCTCTCTCTGCCAACCTCCCTCATGCTCAGGCCCTGTTAGGACAGGTGCTGCTGCTCCCAGGACCCCACCATGGTTCTCCACACAGAAGGTTGGCTGCTCCTGCCATAGCAGGGGAATTTGCTGCTAAGTTCATCTTTGTCTTCTCATCCCCATTACTGTTCTGATGGGTGAGAGGAGAAATTCAAACTTAAAAATGGCCAAAGGGAGTCATTCTGCAGGGTCTTTCCTTAGATCACGTGAACCAGAAAAGGTCTCTTTTTGACTCTGGATTATGTAGATGCTGCCTAAAAACCGAAAACTGAGAGTCTACCCCTCCCTGTTGGTCCCAAAGCTCTGCCAGCCACAGATACCCTGGCCAGTGCCCTGTCCTCAGACCACAGGCTTTCCAGAGCCCCAACCATTCTGCTGTTTTAGCCCAGCAACACTGGCGTATCTGCTGATAGACCTACTGTTCACTTTGTTCTACAGACTTCACAGTTCTAGGATGACCTAGAGTTTCAAAATCTATCCAAATTTCCTTTTATAAAATAATAGACAGTAGTTCCAAACCCACACAAATTGTGCCATTTTTCTGTGTGATTTTGAGTATTTCTACGATCACATCATTTTTGAAAAACTAAACAAAGCATTTCATGCACTAATAGGAATGGCGGCGATTCCACAGTAGGGCCACGGACCTCAGGAACCCACTGGCTGTCATTTTAGCAACTGGCAGATGAGGCGACTGCACATCAGCTGCGTGGACAGCCTCAGAGCCATGGACAATGTTTAATGATAAACAGAGGAAAGCCTCATCTTTCAGATGCTATAAAGCGTACAACCCGCTGGAAGAGGCGTGAGATGGACGATAGCTATTATAGCCATTTTCCGGGACCACAGCAAGGCCAGAACCATGCATAAAAGCATTTCAATATTTCTGCAAACTCACAAAGAATGAACTATTTCCCTTTCATATTTAATAAAGATCTCTTCCGTCAGCTGCAGCTGGTGATAAGCGTAATATCCTTAAATGGTTAATCCTGGGATCATAGCTCAAGTGTTTTCTGCCGTCGGAGCAGGAAAGCTGTGAGAAGCTGCAGCATGCATTCAGAAACCCAGGGGGGGAAAAACATTTTTTTTTTATTTGGCTTTTTACTCTATCTTAAATGCTTTATTTTTCAGGGGTGAGATAAGGCCTGGCTCTTCACATAAAACGAGGGCTTAGCCATCCCTCCGTCTCCTCGGTTAAGGAGAAGGTCCTGTCTGTGCACAGATGTCTCAGATTAAATTGTATCTCGTCGTCCTTACAGCACGAGCACTAGACGAGCTGCCAGAAGGGCCGTAGGCAAGAACGAAATGGCTTTGGTTTCAGTGCACAGTGAATTTGGCTCCGACAAGCTGAATCAGTACATTAGATGCGAATCCTCACAGATTTGAAAGCAGCCTTTAGCACAATTATTGACTGTGAGTGATGATTATGTCTAATTGGAGGAGACTTCTGTTACCTGTAGCACTGCTGGAGTCCCGCGCGCGTGGCTGGGCTCTGCCTCTTAATTCAATGTTCCAGCCTGAGAGCGGCGACTGCCGCTCAGTCCTGACTAGTGTACACATGGTCGATAAGCTTTAATAAACTCTGCAGGTTCAGTAACTAGGCTGAGTATATAATTCAATTTTTTAATTCAGGAAAGGAAAATAGCTAGCAAGTACGCTGGGCTACAATGATGCATTCATTCACCGCATGGAGGAATGGCCCAGAAGGAGGTCCATGTTGCCCTTTGGAACCTTTCAGAACCTGCAGCTCTTCTTGTCTGTGCACCCCCCTCTGGGTGGGTGGCAAGGAGGGGGGAGGGTAGGTGGCTATCGGCTTTTTGGTCCAGGACCAACTTGCAGCAAATCTGTGAGGAAACAAAATAATGTGACAATCGTCTGTCTTTTCTTGAGTAGGTTATTGCCAATAACTGGGAGAAATAAATGGATTTCTTAATAGATTCTGCCCGCTTGCCACAACCCAGCATGTCCTGACTCGCTTCCGTCCCCAACCAGTCACACCAAGGCTCCAGACTGGGCTGATCTTCCCAAAGTTATTTATTTTTCTCAGCAAACTAAAGGCAGCTTTCTCATGGATCTTATTTTGTGTGTGTTTACAATCTTATTTTGTGTGTGCTCTTTAAAACACACACAGACCATGAGATCCTATAAATATACTGGCTATAGATGTCTCTTTCCCTAGCATATATATATATATATATAGATAGATAGATAGATAGATAGATAGATAGATAGATATAAAATATATATATATCACATATATAGATATATATAGATATATGATATATAGATATATACATATGATATATATATGCATATGATATATATATGCATATATATATATATATCATATGCATATGGTTTCAACCCTTCAACCCACTGGCACTTTTCTAGTTGGAGTAAATTCATTCTGAATGAGCACTTAGGCCACTTGACATTATTTTAAAGAGCATTTATGGCAGGATTTGTAAGTAAATTCCTTTCTTGCACTGCAAACTCAGAGCTCAGTCATGCTTTCCTGTGAAGTCATTCTTCAAGCCTTGCACAATCCTGGTCACTAGGCCTGTTTGCCATTAATTCTCCTTGTGAGAAATGGGCCAAGGTCCAGATGGATTTGAGTTATGATTTTCTGTAAATTGGAGCATTTGTTAGAGTAATAAAAACACAACCCTACAAAGGACTGAAAGTAGTCAGATGGACAGAGAAGTGGGCGAGCTGTTTCTCAACCCTCAGTGAAGGGTGGGTGGTTCTTGTTAATCCCAGAATAGATCTGGTGCCCAGGGTGCCAGGTGCTGCCGTCGGCATTCACCATGGCTCCGTGACTGCGTTGTGTCCCTCACATGCGCCTGCATCACGGGGGACGGTCGTGCTTACGTGGTTCAGCTACAGTTCACACCAATGTTTCTGTTCACATGTCTTAATGCAAACTTAGGATGAAGCCCTTCTTCCATTTTGTTTGCTAAACGGTTATGGAGCTTTTATTTAGTGTTTAAATTGAGATTAAAACACGAGGTCACTTATTTCAACACGATTGAACTCTCTCCTTGTTCTCCCTTTTTAAAACTATGGTAAGTGTTGCATGGAATCCTTGTGGGTGTCTAGGGGGTGCTTTAGTGCTGACACCACATGGACGTCAGATGTTTGCAGACCAACACCATATCTCAGAATCTTGGGCAATTCTCTGGAAAGATCTCTACCCCACAGACTTTGACAATAATCCTGAAAATCAAAAAGGCTACTTTTGTTGATTTAAAAACTTCAGTTAAAAACAAAAGGCTAAATGACAAATGGCTGTCCAGTGTCATTATTCTGTATTTCTTGTTCATTTGCTCAGCAACAAATGCTTTCTGAGCCCTACCTGGCTGCTGTTCTGGCAAGGTGCTGACAGTGAGTCAGACCCTGCTTTAAAGCAGAGTGCAACTCAGGAAGCACACCAGGCCAGGTGTCCAAATGGCTAAGGACCATCCACTGTGTGGTTTCTGCATTTTAAAGAGGACACAGCATGATGAGGGCTGAGTCTCATGCTTTTACTGGCTAGGTGTGCAGTACAGTAATAATCATCAAATAAAATAGAATTTCAGAACTTCAGAAAAGGAAGACGTTGCCTCAACAGGAAGCTCCCAGTCCCTGTTGTATCACAGACAGGAATGGAGCAGTTAAGGGAATGCATATCCTATCAGCTTTCCTTTCTTCCTCACATCTCCCAGTGATGTGCACTTTTGTTTAGCAAAATCTTATTTTTGGTGGGTGCAAGATTGACAACAAGCAACAAAAAGCTCTTTTTGGATGCTTCTTGACAACACTGTTTTGGGGGGTGGGGGAGCTCTGGTTTTCTTAAGACCAGTTGGACCTTGTGCAGTGTCTAGCGCCCATATTTGGTAATCTTTTTGTTTGGGGCAACTATGCTGATTGTCAAGATATTGAGTTTCTCAAACAAATTGTTGTAGGCTTTTGCAGTTCTTCCTTAAATAGTTAAACAAGTGATGCTATCTTTTTATTTGGAAGCTCTTCTCTCATTGGGCATGTTGGCATCATGATTCTAAACATGATGAGAGAGACAAACTTACCATCTGTATTGGGAGGAGCCACACTCTGTCTGCTCCCCGTGAGATGCATGCTCATTTTCTCCAGCCTCTGTTCCTGACCCCCGGGGCTGAGACTGGCCATGGTGAACACATGGCCTAGGTCTAGGATGCTCTGTGGGGTCTGTCAGGTTTTACCTTGTCTGGGGGGATCAACTTCCCCGCCACGTCCTCTGCTAAGAAACCTTGATCCCTGTGAACTGCCATGGAATGCTCCCGGGACCATGGCGGTCAGGCTGTTTAACTTTTCAGGTGCAACCTTGGGCATGTTACTTCTCTCTGAGCCTCAGTTTTCACATTACAAAACAGAAATACTCATAAAACAAGACCAACCTGATAGGGTTGCTGGAGGAGTAACTTATGTGGCTTGGAAGTGAATCTGGTACAGAGTGAGCTCTGTAAGTGTGTTAGCCGGTGTGGCCATTACTAGTATTATGTTAGTTTCTTATGGCTGCCTGTGACAAGTTACCTCTAACTTTGTAGCTTAAAACAACACACCGTTTTATACTTCTAGAGATCAGAATTCCAAAATCAGATACAATGGGCTCAAGTCAAGTTGTTGGTAGGTCTATATGCCTTCTGGAGACTCTGAGCAGAAAATTCATCTATTCTTTTCAGGCGCTGGAGGTCAATGTTCTTGGCCTGTAGCTCCTTCTCCATCTTTAAAGCCAGCACCTTGGTATCTTCCCTCCTTTGTGACCTCAGTTTTTGTCTTCATGTTTTCTGTCTCTCGCTTTGACTCTCTCTCCTGCTGCCTTCTTAAAGGATACCTGTGATAACATCAAACCCTCCCAGATAAGTCAGACTAATCTTTCATCTGGAGGTCCTTAACCACATCTGCAAAGTCTCTTTGGACATGTGTTCTCAGGATTCAAACATGAGGTCCTTGGGGGTCATTATTCATCCTGCTACAACTGCTTCCCTTGCTACTGCTGTTGGGGCTGAGGCTCCAGCCTGACTGCTTTCATTTCTCTGGCCAGAGTGATGGTTCAGGGAAGCTGGTCTGATCTCCTCCTCCTGGTTGAGGAGAGAGTGATTCTCTTTTCTTGAAGTCACTACTGATGAGGGAGATATCATCTGGGAGATGCTAGGGTCAATGTTTGCCAGTATATGGAGTCCTACTTGAGAAGGAACCATCACAGAAGAAGACAGAGAAGGGAGATAAAAGAGACAGTGCCTCTTGGTTCGGTTCGGCATTGGAGCTCCTGTATTCAGCTCTTCCTGAAGCCCACAAAGCTCTAAACTTCTTTCCTGCTGTGAGCACCAAGAAATACCCTTAGTTGTGTAAACTAGTTTGAGTTATGCAGTTCTATTGTTTGTCTTTCTCTGTTGAATGCTTACATGGTATTCAAGTTTTTAAAAGTAGCATAAAAACACACATACAGTTCTTATCTTGAAACAGTTCTTACCATGAAACAATGTTGTGCCTGACAGGGCAGACACTATACTTACTGAGTTCTAATCCCATTCTACTTTCCACCTTGACAGAAGTAGAAAATCCCCTATATGGGGGTCTCAGCTCATCAGCTTCATGTTGGCTTCTGTGAAATCTGAGAAGGTAACGTTCTTCCAGCATGTATTGACAATGGACCCAGTGGATCAAATTTAGCGTAACTTTTTTTGAAATGTGGTGAACACCGAATCATGATTACTGTTGCTTGTTCACTCAATGTTTAAACAATTCCAAGAATAGCCACCCTGCTCCTCAGATCACGGTGTGTATGTTCCCAGCCAGAGCCCTGCTGAGTGAGGTCGGTGCCTGGTGGCTCACAGCTGTGTTAGTTTTCAGCATTTTTTCTGACAAGCAACATCTCTGCAATTTCATCTTTCTTGGATCTCAATAAGCCCTTTTGAAATTGTTGTGTGTGCGTGCTGCTTTTAAAAACTGGAATAACATGTAAGCATTCAATAGAGAAGGACAAACAACACAAATTGAATTTAGGAATCGTTAGGGGACAAGGGAATGGAAGAGAAAATATACTTTGAGGAGTTTGTCTTGGTTCCTCATGCAGGACCCATGACCACTGACACTGAGACAATCCTCAGCCTTTATTACCTTTATGAGTGTCACCTCAGTGAGCAATGTAGGGTCCTTTTCCTGAGTGCAATGGTAGGGGTGTGGTCACCATTCACATCATACTGTCAGAGAGAACATCCTTATGTCTGAGGATGGCTGAGCATGACCCTGCTATTGTTCAGTGTTCTGGAGTGCTGTCTTGGTCCATCTGGGCTACAGAAACATAAATACAAAAGGTTAAGTAGCTTAAATTTTAAACACTTACTCCTCACCATCTCTCTTGTCTCTTTTTATCAGGGCACTAATTCCATTACTGAGGGCTGCACCCTCATGACTTAATCTCCTCCTAACACTGCCCCACTGGGGGTTAGGGCTTTGGCAAATGAGTTTGGGGAGATACAAACATTCAGTTCATAGCCTGTGCCTGAGCTGGTGATATTTGAGAATGACGGGGCTAAGCGTGCGTCTCACCAGACTGCTTATTATCTAGCAACACTTAGCACAGCTCTCCCCCCCATGCGCACAGACACTGAGTGGGGATATTTGGAGCTTTTATGATATATGAGAAGAGCACTATTCCAAAATGATTCTCCCTCTAAGTCATGACCACCTGGAGGTCCTGGAGAATGAGAACCCAGCACCTTTTCCAGAGCAATGAGCAAGGACCGGGGGCTGCCTCAAGGGTGAACCCCCTTGAGGCACCTTCCAGGCAGAGTAAGAGCTGCCAGAGTTAACTTGTCCTCAATCATTCTTGTCACTTTTTTGTTCTCTCAGCTTTCTTTCTTGTCAGAAATTATTCAGCTCCCAGACCATCTGCAGATGGGTCTTGGTTGTGCTTACCCATACACCTGCTGAAGGAAAACCCTGGTTTTGACCTACATGTGAGGGCTGTAAAGATAATTCAAACATCTTGTAAGCCACACCTCCCTGGGAGAGATAGGATTGTTCTGCTGAGAGCAGCGTCTATTTGTCTAGTGTCATGAAGGTCTGAAAGAAAGATCACATGACTCATCAGCCTGACCTTACACTATGGGGACACAGAGTGTTAGGTTTAACTCACCAGCCTGGCCCCTGAACACCCAGACCATTCCTTACCTAAGAGGGAACCCATTTTTCCCCTTCTAAGTGTTTCCACCATCACTGCCTCTGGCCAACTCCAGGAGCGGCCACCTGTGGTCTCCTAATGTGCTTGGTCACCTGCGGACATCACCAGCAGAGATGTCTATCTCCTCTCCAGGCCTCTGTGGCTAGTATGTCTATTGCACAAGGCATGCGGACAGTGGCTCCCGCTGAATTCCTCTATCTACGCCAGGGCTACAGCTCTTTATGGAGCTGAGACATGTGGTGAAATGGTTTCTGTCCACCCAGTGCCACCTCAGCTTAAATCCCACCTAGACCCTTCTAAGCAGTTCTCGGCTCTTACCCTTGTCCTTGCCTGGAACCTCACAGGCTCATCTGTTTCTGGCTGTCACCCCTTTACCTGCGAAGCTTTTCAGGCTATTATCTCCTGCATGCCCTGCTCTGCCCTCCTTGTCCCAGGTGGGTCCAGCAGCAGGCTTGTTGACTGCCATTCCACATTATCTTCATTCTTTCTCTATATCAGAACCCTACTCCTGTCCCGGTGGTTGTGCACCCAGCAAGAAGACAGCATCTCATGTCCCACAGAGAAATGAAGGGCTGCCATGTGTACAGCCTACACTGGGCACAAGGTGCACAGACTGCATGCGTGTAGAAAGATAAAGCATGTGTAGGGCGTAGCTCACAGCTACATGAGTGGCACATTCCCAAAATAGGGACAGTCTCCTTTCCCTCTGTGATTCCCCAGCGCACTATGTTGATCTCTGAGCTTTCTTTCTCTGAGAAGCCAGCTGTGCAGAAGGGGCTCCTACTCCATCCAGCTGCAGTCACTGCTCCTTCTCACATCACCTGCACACAGCCTGTTACCTCCTCTCCATGTGCCCTTGTGGGCTCTGTACTTACTGGCATTGCCCTGTAGATTGACAGCCAGACTCCTGCAGAAGCAGTGTGACTCCTTCAGGTTTATACAATCTTCTGGAATTTAGATGGGGTGAAATATCATGTAGCCCACCTCTCTCCTCCCAGCTGCTTTTAGAATGTGTGGACTTGAATCTCTGGTGAGGACATAGTGTACATTCTTTGCCCAGGACTTAGGATAATGGGACACCAACGCACAACACTCCTTAATTTTACATAATTGAGTGTACTGTTGAGAGGCTGGGTTTGGGGAGCAGGAGATACACCAGGGAACATATTTTTAGATTGCCAAACCCAAGCACTAAATCTCCCTTAAGAACATCTCACTGTGCAGGAAATCCCCAAAGGAGTCCCCTGCACGATGGGAACTCAATACCCATTAGTTAGTGATGGTGTGGTTTATTTGCTGCCTGCCTCTATTAGAGTAGCATCTAAGAATAAGTAATGTTTCATAGACTTTCATAGAAAAATGTGTCTTTCCCATCAGGTGGCTCGGTCTAGTGCCTGGATATCACAAGTTCTTCATATGGTAAGATTGGGTTTTGGCTAATTTACACTGCAGGGTTATGTGTTCCATAGACAATAAAAGCTCTCTTTCTGAAGAAGTTATCTATCATGTAAGTAAAGCTACTTTCTTTATCAGGCACAAGGAACACGAGCATATTGCTACTGGTCTGAAGGGAAAACCTGCAGATGAATGATCACTGCCCACACTGTGCAGTCCAGGTAGAGGCCCTCTGTGTGCTCTGGGTGCTGCTGGTCCACAGGATGAGGCGCGGGGCTCCCTTCCATGTGCTCCTCTCTCCATCTGGAACTGTAATGAGTTCCACTTGTAACTTTATAGGTAACTTTGTAAACTGACCTAAGAAGTGACTTTTTAAAAAAAGTGCACGTGCATATATACACACACACACATGCACAAAGCAAAAGTGTATATTTTAACTTGTTCTTTGAAACCAAATCAATATCCTCTGAGCAATGGTGTCCTCAGATACAAATATCTGACCTTAACTGCTTCCAATGGTGCCAACTTGCATTTGGTTATAATTTGTTGAGAAACAAAGTTTCAAAGTATTCACAACCCATTTATTTTGCTGATCTTGGAAAGACATGAACTAGTTCAATACTAGAGTAATTAATACATGAGTGTACACACACATATATAAACTCATGTGTTAATCATTGAAGTATTCTATCCTGTATAAGATATGTATCTATAGAGTGAATACATGGATTCTATATGCAAACTACATGCACACATATACTCATGTTAATCACTACAGTATTTTATAAAATAAAATATATAAGATATATATTCTGTATACATATATAGATAATCTATATACAAACCACACACACACATCCTTATCCATTGCAATGCAATCTTCTACTATTCAGATAATGTGTATATTTGTATTTTTCTAACCCTTGAAGGGCGAACCCTAAGTCTCCTCCAGTGTAAATAATGTATTGCAGTAAAATATGGACTGTCAAACTCAGGCAACAATTAATTATATAGCACATAAATCCTTTCTTCCAAATGACTAATACACAGTCCTTCGTGAATAAATGTTTCTTTGAATTTTGTTTGAACTACTTGCCTCATAACATCAGATGGTGCAGTCAGGATAATTTTCATTAGAAAAATAATTATAAGCTAAATATGTTTAATAAAACATTAACAATAAATTTAAATATTTTAAAAGCATGTCCTTCTAGAAGCAGCTTCTAATGAATTTTGATGAAAATACTATGATTACTTAAGAAAAAATAAATAGATGTGGTTATTACACACAATTGTGAGATTGATGAATTACCCCAAAACAGTTTTAACTTGGAAATAATTATGCTGGATGATCTACCTCTTAAAATTGATAGTATAAGTAGAAAAAAAAGAAAATAATAATTCTTCACAAATGACATAACATTTGGTCTAATTTTGATCTGTTCTAGATTTATAAAATTGTAGTTGTTAGTCAATTGTAAATCTTTCAAATTTTTAAGTTTAAAATAATATCAAAAATGTAAACTGTTAAAAGATTTCACATTGATGTAAAGGTGCAATCAAGAGGTTTTCCATCAGCACTGAGGAAGGATGGGTCTCTCCCCCCTCCTCACCCAGGAGAGAGCAGGTCTGAGGGCAAAGCTGACCTGCTCCCAGTGGTCCCCACGCCTGACCTGTTCCTTGCCCCCTTCTTCGTGGCTTCTCACTCTCATCTGAGTCTTCCCAGCAAATCATTGTCTCCTTTATTTCTTCCTTAAGATGGCTCTGAGTCTTCCGTTCAACACTAACACTGAAATCTGTTTTGAACTTGCATACGTTGGGACCAGGTCTCCTTACTTGACAGTAATTCATCAGATACACTAACCCAGGCTACTTTCCAAAATAAAGGCTTAGTTGAGGCAACTCCTCCATGTGCACCTGGATCCTTGGAACAAGAGGTTGGCACCAGAGCCCTGGTGGAGAGCAGAGGGGCCTCGGGTGACCATGGAAGCTTGTTGGACCTTTCTGTGTCAGAATGAATTCTTTCTGGGCTAAGAGCAAAGCAGACAACCAGACCCCTCATGTGCCACAAAGGGTACCTTCTTTGACACCAATGGCCAGGAGAATGCTAACCTCAAAGATTTGTTACCTCTCCTGATCACCGGCCCTCCCATCTCACTCCTTGTGCGAAACACAATGTTTCCTCCATACACACCCGTTATTTTATAGTATTTAAAATTGTTTTCAGAGCACTTTTTCATATGTTATCCAATTTTACCCTTTCGGGAGACTTGCAAAACTGAACCACAATCTTAATTTTTGGTCTGAAACTAAGACCAAAAGTCTCTACTTGCTGGCAACTTCCCAGCAGGTTAGTGATGAAGGGGTTCCTGCGCCTGCCCTGCCCACATGTGCCCCGGGGGTCATGGTGCTCGGCACGTTGGCCCGCTAAGTGAGAGCTGGGGTAATAGTGCCCTAAACCTCCATGTTCAGACACCCTCTTGAGCAGCAGGCACTAGACAGAGAAGATGTGTCTGGTTGTGAGACCCACATAGCACCCACTGAGGACACTCCATACAGCTGTGCTCCTTAAACCTCCATCACTCCAGGGCCCAGGGCAGGACCAGCATGGAAGGGAGGTGAGCCCCCAAAGATTTGGCTGGATGAGCCTGCAGCACGGCAGGCATTGCTAGCAACATTTTACATATGAGGAACAATCAACAGTGAGATAGACTTTCTATCTCAAGTCACTCAGCTAGTGAGTCATGAAAGCAGCCTTCAGGTTCAGCTAGGGATCTGTGTTTCTCCCATACCAACTTCTCCAGGATGAAGGAAGGACCACCCTGCTTCCCTAAGAGCCCAGAGGGAGGCGGAACCTGGAGTTGACACCCTCTCCCTGTGGGAGAGCTGGAGGCTCACTCTGCTGCCCAGCTGCATCCCTCTCCCTGTTTTGTGGAAGGAGAAGACGGAGGCTCAGAGTGGCTCAGGGACATGGGCTGGACTGACTCCAGCTCTGACAGCAGTGTCACTTCCCGCACTGCCTCTTGCATTTGAGGGGGAGGTGTCTTCTTTCCTCCTTCAGCTTTAGTCTTTGAGCCCCATAATGCTGTTCTTCCTCACCCACCATGGCCAGCTCCACCGTGAGCCCAGTGACAGCAGACCTCGCTTCTGCACTGGACTTCTTTGTGGTCAGATGGTCCCACACATCCAGGATGACTCCAGCAGGTACACAGGGCATGAAGTTTGCAGGTCCTGTCCACTAGACCACCTGAGCCATTTCGCACTGCAGCCCCCACCAAGCTGCCACATGCCTAGCCACCCTCCCTGGTTACGAGGGCTGCGTCCCCCATGGGGCACTGGCTCTTAGCTTGTGATTCATTTTTTCTTTTTAATAAGTGAGAGGTGAGAGGTAGGGAGGCAGAGAGAGACTCCTGCATGTGCTCCAACCAGGATCCACCCAGCAAGACACTTACAGGGTGATGCTCTGTCCATCTGGGGCTACTGCTCCATTGCTTGGCAACTGAGCTATTTCAGTACCTGAGGCCATGGAGCCATCCTCAGTGCCTCCTCAAATTGCTTGAACCATTTGAGCCATGGCTGCAGGAGGGGGAGGAGAGAAAGAAAGAAGGAGGAGGGGTGGAGAAGCAGATGGTCGCTTTTCCTATGTAACCTGACTGGGTATCGAACCCAGGACTTCCACATGCCAGGCTGACACTCGACAACTAGGCCAACTGGCCAGGGCCCAGCTTGTGATTCAAACACAGTTGAACAAGAAACATGAGCATATTTCCCTAAAATCATTAGTGATTCGACAAATGGATAGAATCTCCAGCTAAATGAGTTTAGAATTTCTTCTTGCAAAGTTTAAAGAAGCAGCTTATGATGTCACACAAGTATCAGCATGACATTTGTGACTTCTCTGGGCTGTGGAAAGGTGGAATGAATCGCTGAGCTAAGTTGTAGGAGCTAGAGGTGCCTCCTAGCCGCCACAGGGACAGTGAGAATGCGGGTGCAGAATTTCCTCAGTTAACTTCACTTCAGACTGAGAAATTTCCTTCTGGGATGGAAACAAATGCCACACAGACAGCATCAGGCTTGCAAAGAATTTTACCGTAAGAGATGAGACTGTCAAGCAAAGACGAATTTCTTTAGAGGGTCTCATCCCATGAGGATGAACAGAGGATACTCCAATAAGCTGGCTTGATAGCACTTAACCCAATCTCCTTTCAAATTCCACTTCTTCAGGCAGATGCCATCTTGCCAATTCTCTTCAAGCAGAGAATGATTCTAAATTTGTCTGCTTGTTTTCCAGGATGGGGCTAAGAGACACCTGTGATGTCGGGCAAGTCAGGGAACCTCCCCACTCCCTCCTCCCTGCTGGAGCGAAGAAGATGAGACACGGGGGTGGAGATTCTGTCTGCCTGTCCCCAGGCTCCTTCCAGTTCTGCCACAGCCCGAGATAGCTCATGGCTCACTTCAAGGCCCTCTGCTCACTCAGCAGCCCAGGCTTGGGTATGAGGTCTCTTCTCTAATCTTGAGATAGAAAGTCTGTCTCATTGTTGATTGTCCCTCATATGTAAAATGTTGCCAGCTCTGAAAGGGGGTCATGCCGCAGTATCTAAGAGCAAGATGGAACTGAGGCGGGGTGCTGGAGGGACCTGAGAGTCCCATGGGAGGCTGACTTTAAATCTATCTCTATGTTGGGATGACAGAGGAGGGAGGAGGGGATCTCTCCTTCAGTTTCTCTCCTGTTTTAGCAGTAGGGTTGAAGGTGGGGACAGAGGGCACAGAAGAATCCTTCCGCATCATGGGATGGGTCCCAGGGATAGGGGATGCAGGTGGCCCCTTGACCTCTTTGCTTTGCCTGTCCAAGTCACCACTGATTTGGGCCCCTCTGTGTTCAACCTGTGTGGCCACTCCCTTCCTGACACCTCTTGGCAGAGACAAACCCATGCAGGGCAGGTAGGCAGGTACTTGTAATGACATCCCTGCTCTGACTTCTCCTGTCTGCACCTGCGTTTCCCCTCTGAGGGGTGTTTTCTCCTTAAGGCTCACCTGTTATCACCTCACTTCTCTCCTATGATCACGATGCTCCTCATTGCCCAGCTCTAGGCCTGCCTTCCAGGGTGCCTGCCCTGCCACACCTGCCTCTAGACACTGCACTTCCCCTCCTACCTCCTGGCCCTGCCCTTATAAATGGTGACATTTTCAGCCCAAGGTCAACACCACCCCCCTTTGTCATCTTCAATGTCTTCCCAAGAACCCCAGACAGGGCTGTCTGCTCCTATTCCCTCAGTCCTGACCTGCTCCAGGTGGCTTTGGGTAGGGGTTGCTGGGCAGGCCCCATGAATGCCGCAGCTTAGTATTAACCACATCTCTCCTTCCTCACCTCGCACTGGACCTGCAAACAGCATATACCCAACAAATGTCTGCTATATTGAGTTCAAGAACTAGAGATGCAAATCAAAACTTGTGATCCCTGCATGTGGGGAGAATGGGCCTCCTCGTTCCTCCATTTTCTACTTCATGCCTGCATAGTCTCAGCAAGTCCCTCAGTGATCTGAAGAGTCTGGAGGCACCTTGTGGGGGTGAGTGGGGAAGGAGGCAGCAGTGAGGGGAAGTGTGTGCAGTTTGGAAAACTCAGAGCAGGGGATTCGGGAAAGGACCTGTGATGAACAGATTTTCAAACAGGAGCTGTCGGGCAGGTGGGGTTGCAGGTGGGCGTGTTACGGTAATCCTGTTCCAGATCACTTTCAACAAAAGTTAAAAAGCAACATGATTCAATGAATAGAAAGTACCAGGGAATTCCCCACATACCAGGTACAAAGAGCAGAGGAGGTGAGAATTAATGTCGGTTATGCCGTAATTACCACGGATCCGACACCATTCATTACCAGCGACTTACATCTTCAAATAGCCAAACACAACCCTGAGAGATGCCTTATATTCATTCTGTTGTCTTGGGACTCAGAAAGTAAGCATCCCAGGTGGTGGCCCTCCTGAGATGGCAGGCAAGAAAATGCTCATCACTGCACTGGAAACACAAACCAGGAAATAAAGTTTTGCTTTGCTCATCATGAAACCACACTGATAATATTCTATTTTATTTTATTTTTGGTGTTGTGTGCTTGCACGTTTGTGTGTGTGTGTGTGCACATGTG
This sequence comes from Rhynchonycteris naso, assembly GCA_037038555.1. Classification (NCBI taxonomy): domain Eukaryota; kingdom Metazoa; phylum Chordata; class Mammalia; order Chiroptera; family Emballonuridae; genus Rhynchonycteris; species Rhynchonycteris naso. Next base: position 247,651,410 of record CM072995.1, read on the forward strand.
TGTATAAAATGGTGACATTGAGAGATCTGCTGAGACATTCAGATTGCTGTTGCCAACATTTTTGGCGAGTTCATTGTCAGTGTATCAGAAACATATGACTTAAATTACCATATAAAACCATGTTTAGAATTTAATGAAAATAATCTTGGCAAATGGATGCTGAGTGTCATATGAAGAGGTTGGAAACAGAATGAGGAGGGACCAAGGATCATTTACAGTGCTGGCACCTGTGTCAGGCTGGCCCTGTAGCTGAGCTGCATGTACTGACACTGGGTGATATCGTCACCCCGATGCTTCCTCCTCTGCTACAGCCCAGCACTTGGGCCTGAACCTGTCTCTCCTCTCCCTCTCACTGCCCACTGTGCCCAAATTTTCCTGCTCTGCTGTCCCTTTTGGGAGGGTCCAGCATGTGAGGTCCTGCTGTGCTGTCATTCCCAGAGTTCTGCTCACTTATTCTCAGATGCTTCCTACAGAGAGCTGGGTGACCTGTGTTGATGTGTGGTGGAGGTGAAGGCAAAGTAAGGGCACATGCAGATTTGGCCCCAAGTCTGCATGTGCCCTTAGTTCTTTTGGAAATTGCAGCAAAGTAAGCCATGGGTCCTGCAGTTTTTTGTTTTTGTTTTTTCTTTTTTTAAATTTTATTAATATTTAATTTATTGTGGATTCAAGTGTTCTACTGAATATAACACCCTCATCCCCCACCCCGTGTCCCTTTTAATACTCCCTTTGCCCCCTCCCCCAAACTCCTTCCCCCTTACCTCTAAGATTTGCTGTCCTGTTATCTGTATCTCTATGTTATGTATATACAGTTTCACTAATTCTTTTACCTTCTCTGATCCCATCCCCTCATCCTCCTTCCCTCCCACTACTGTCCCTCTGGTCCCTGTGACCCCGCCTCTGCCTCCATTCCATTTCTCAGTTCACTTTGTTCATTAGATTCCACATGTATGTGAGATCATATATTTTTCTTTCTCTGCCTGGCTTATTTCACTTAGCATAGTAATCTCCAGGTCCACCTATGCCATCGCAAAAGGTAAGATTTTCTTCTTTTTTACGACAGCGTAGTATTCCATTGTGTGTATGTACCACAGCTTTCTAATCCACTCATCCACTGACAGATACTTGGGCTGTTTCCAGATCTTGGCTATTTTAAACAAAGCTATAATAAACATGGGGGTGCATATCTTCTTTAGAATCAGTGATTTGGTATTCTTATGATATATTTCTAAAAGTGGGATAGCTGGGTCAAAGAGCAGTTTCATTTTTAATTTTTTGAGGAAACCCCATACAGTTCTCCACAGTGGTTGCAAAGTCTGCATTCCCACCAACAGTGCAGGAGGGTTCTCTTTTCTCCACACCCTTGCCAGCACTTGTTATGTCTTGTTTTGTTAATGAGTGCCATTCTGACAGGCGTGAGGTGATATCTCATTGTGGTTTTAATTTCCACTTCTCTGATGATTAGTGATGATCATTTTTTCACCTATCTAGTGGCCATCTGTATGTCCTCTTTGGAGAAATTTCTATTCATTTCTTTTGCCCATTTTTTGATTGGATTGTTTATCTTCCTGGTGTTTTTATAAGTTCTTTATAAATTTTGGTTATTAACCCCTTATCAGATGTGTTGGAGAATATGTTCTCTCATTGTGTGGTTTGTCTTTTTATTCTGTTCTTATTGTCTTTAGCTGAGCAAAAACTTTTTAGTTTGATATAGTCCCATTTGTTCATCCTGTCCTTTATTTCACTTGCTCATGGAGATAAATCAGCAAAAATATAACTATGAGGATATCAGAGAGTTTACTGCCTATGTTTTTTCCATGATGTTTATAGTTTCATGACTTACATTAAAGTCTTTTATCTATTTTGAGTTTATTTTTGTGAATTGTGTAAGTTGATGGTCTAGTTTCATTCTTTTGCATGTACCTATTCAATTTTCCCAGCACCATTTGTGAAAGAGGCTGTCTTTACTCCATTGTATGTTCTTTCCTTCTTTGTCAAATATCAGTTGTCCATAAAGGTGTGGGTTTATTTCTGGGTTCTCTATTCTGTTCCATTGATCTATGTGCCTGTTCTTATGCCAGTACCAGGCTGTCTTGAGTATAATGGCCTTGTAGTATAGCTTGATATCAGGAAGTGTGATACCCGCCACTTTATTCTTCCTTTTCAAGGTTGCTGAGGTTATTTGGGTTCTTTTTTGGTACTATATACATTTTTGGAATATGTGTTCTATATCTTTGAAGTATATCATTGGTATTTTAATCGGTATTGCATTGAATTTATAAATTGCATTGGGTAATATAGACATTTTAATGATGTTTATTCTTCCTAACTATGAGCACGGTATATGCTTCCACTTGCTTGTATCTTTCTTGATTTCTTTTATCAATGTTTTATAATTTTCTGAGTACAAGTCCTTTATCTCCTTGGTTAAATTTACTCCTAGGCACTTTACATTTTTGTTGTTGCAATAGTGAAGGGGATTGTTTCCTTAATTTCTCTTTCAGACAGTTAGTTGTTGGTGTATAAAAATGCCACTGATTTCTGAATATTAATTTTATATCCTACTACCTTGCCGAATTTATCAGGTCTAGTAGTTTCTTGACTGAGACTTTAGGGTTTTCTATGTACAGTGTCATGTCATCAGCAAATAATGATAGTTTTACTTTTTTCCAATTTGAATGCTTTTATTTCTTTTTCTTGTCTGATTGCTGTGGCTAGGATTTCCAGAACTATGTTGAATAAGAGTGGTGGAAGGGGGCACCCCTGCCTTGTTCCTGATTTTAAGGAGATTGCTTTTAATTTTTGCCCATTGAGTATGATGTTGGCTGTGGGCTTGTCATAGATGGCCTTTATCATGTTGAGATATGTTTCCTGTATTCCCACTTTGTTGAGAGTTTTAATCATAAATGGGTGCTGAATTTTATCAAATGTTTTTTCTGCATCTATTGATATTATCATGTGTTTTTTGTCCTTCCTTTTGTTTATGTGATGAATCACATTTTTTGATTTGTGAATATTGTACCAGCCTTGCCTCTCCAGAATAAATCCCACTTGATCATGATATATAATTTTTTTCATGCATTGCTGGAATAGGTTTGCTAATATTTTTTTGAGAATTTTAGCATATAAGTTCATCAGGGATATTGGCCTATAGTTTTCTTTTTCTGTAGTGTCTTTACCTGGTTTTGGAGTGAGGATTATACTTGCCTCATAATTGGAGCTTGGAAGTTTCTATCCTCTTGAATTTTTTGAAATAGTTTGAGAAAGATAGGTGTTAGTTCTTCTTTAAATGTTTGGTAAAATTTGCCTGTGAAGCCATCTGGTCCAAAACTTTTATTTGCTGGAAGTTTTTTGATAACTGTTTCAATTTCATTTCTTGTAATTGATCTGTTTAGGTTTTCTGATTTTTCCAGATTGAGTTTTGGAAGATTATATGTTTTGAGGAATTTATTCATTTCTCCTAGGTTGTCCAACTGTTTGGCATACAGATCTTATAGTATTTTCTTACAATCTTTGTATTTCTGTGGTGTCAGTTGTTACTTCTCCAATTTCATTTCTAATTTTATTTATTTGAGTTCTCCTTTTTTTTCTCGATGAGTGTGGTTAAAGGTTCATTGATCTTGTTTACTTTTTCAAAAAACCAGGTCTTAGTTTCAATGATCTTCTATATTGCTTTTTAACCTCTATGTCATTTATTTCCACTCTGATCTTTATTATTTCCTTCCTTCTACTTCCTTTGGGCTATTTTATTATTCTTTCTCTAGTTCTTCTAGATGCAGGGTTAAGTTGTTAATTTGAGGTTTTTCTTGCTTCTTATGGTATGCCTATAATGTTATGAACTTCCCTCTCAGGACTGTTTTTGCTGTGTCCCATAATTTTTTATTTGTTGTATGTTCATTTTCATCTGTTTCAAGAAAATTTTTAATTTTTTTCTTGATCTCATTGTTAACCCATTCATTAATTAATAACATGCTATTTAGCCTCCAACTGTTTGCATGTTTTTTGTTTTTATGTTGTAGTTGGTTTCTCGTTTCATGCCATTGTGATCAGAGAAGATGCTTGATATGATTTTAATCTTCTTAAATTTACTGAGACTCCTTTTGTGTCCTAACATGTGGTCTATCCTAGAGAATGTATCATGAGCACTTGAAAAGAATGTATATTCTGCTACTTTGGGGTGAACGGTTCTAAAGATATCTATTAAATCCAGTTGATCTAGTGTGTCATTTAAGGCTGCTCTTTCTTTTTTAACTTTCTGTCTGGAAGATCTATTTATTGATGCTAGTGGGGTATTAAAACCCCCTATTATGGGAGACGGCAACATGGCGATCGAGTAGGCAGATGTACCAACCTCCAACTCCCAGAACCAAAGTGGATTATAACTTAATTTTAAGAATCATCATCTAGATAAACCAATTTTGAACTAAACTTATAGGACTCTTCAACCAAGGAACACTGAAGAAGCCACATTGAGACTGGTAGGAAAAGCAAAAACATGAAAAGGGCTGCCTAGCTAGCTCCCCGGAGCAAATGAGAGCCTAGAGAGACTCGTGTGGCGGGAAGAGAGTTTAGCAGAGAGGGGCAGGACCTGGGCCCCAGGAACAAAGCCCCAGCCTGCAGACCCAGATCCTAGAAGAGGCATATGGACAGTATTCAGCTGCAAAACAAGTCAGGATACTGTTTGTGAGAAAGAGACAGTTTTCTCAGATGCAGGATTCTTCTTAAAGGGATGGTGCAGAAAACCTCTCTCACAACCACTCACCCGGGGCTCCTGGGGATGGGGAAAGAGGAGAGGACTGGAGCATGGGGAAAGAGAGTGCAGTCTGGAAGGCACAGGAAAAGACTCTTGGAGGGAAAGCCACCCTAAACCCTGAGCTGAGTAACTCCCCAAATCTGAAATGAATATTTCCCCTGGAACCAGCAATACCAGCAAAGGGAAGCAGGGCACCAGCCAAACAAGATGCCCCGCAGCACTTAGAGCACTGCTGCTTAGAAAGAGGGAGCTTTCAGTACTACAGTATGGAATGTTAGGGTCTGAGCTGCAGTGCCCCCACCCACACTGCTGAGGCCTTGCTGGAGGGCTAGAGGCAGCAGAATGTGGAAACACAATTCTGCCAGCTGGAGTGGAGGCTGGGCCGCCAGGAGTTAGCTTGATCTAGCCCAGTGGGGGGTGAAGGAGATGTGCAAAAGTGGTCCGGCAGCTGCGGGTGGAGATCTGCCACTGAGCAGGGGCACACGGGTGCACAGCCTCAACTGGCCTCCAAGGCTAGTGGCCCAGTGCCAACTGGCTCTGACCATGAGGGCAAAGTGAAATCCCAGGAACAGGCAAAGGCTCACAGCTGAGCACACGCCAGCAGCCCCAATCAGCCTGAGAAGCCGAGGCTTGTGGTCCTGTACCAGCCGGCTCTGATCACAGGTATAAAGCCAGTAACCAAGGCCACCATCACAACCGCCTGGCCCATGCAGATTCACATTGGATTCGAACAGTCGGTAATGAAACACTGGAGCCAAGAACTGGTGAGCCATCAGCTTTAATTCTAGCTTGCACCTGGTGGGCAAGCAAAAACACACACTGGGCTCCAAAACCCACACACTCAGTGCTCACAAAGCTAATGACTTATCCGAGTTTCCTAGAATCAAAGGTTTCTAGCTCACCAGACTTATTCACCTCTGTTCCCCATCTCCTCCTGCACAAACTCTGAACAAACTGGCTTCTTCCTCAGCACTCTGCCATCTTGGCTGCTTCTCCTCTACTCCATGCGGCCTTAATCTGCTCTCCTTTCTCATACTAACCTCAGGAATCAAGAGAGAGCAAGCTCCCAGCCTGCCCCACTTTATACTGTAGAAATCCAAAACATAATCCAATCTACAAACAAGAAAGTCTCTGATACAAAGTCACTCACCTGAGGCACAATGGGATTCCTCATGAGAGTGCACCACCCCACATCATCCAATTAGTCAAGGGTGGGGAGAAAAGCTTACTCTTATAACTAAGCCCTAGGCAATAACGACCCGGCCTGCCCACAGCCCGTCCCCCAAAACACATTAATATCAATGGACTTGTATGTGGGCAGCACCATCTTTAACAAAGTGAGCATAATATATTTTATCTGCCCAGCAACGGGGGTGAGGCGGAATCCCGAGAACAGATGAAGGTTTGCAGCTGAGCGAATGCCCGCAGCCCCACCCAGCCTGAGGAGCAGAGGCTTGCGATCTGACACACCAGCAGGCTCTGGCTGCAGGGGTGAAGTGGAAGCCCAGGAATAGGCGGGACCCACAGCTGAGCAAAGGTGCTCACCTCGGCCCTTGGTGCCAAGGCTTGTGACCATAGTGCAGCGTGCAACCCCACCCGTGGGAGCGGGGTGAAGGCCAAGACCATCGAAGGCTTGTAGAACTGGCGGGAGAACACAGCCCCTCTCACTGAGGAGAGGCAGAAATTGCAGCAACAGCCACAGTGGGCCGGTGCTGGCAATGCCCATACTCGAATGCCCTAGGCAGCAGCAGAGGGGGTGGTGGGACTGCAGACAGACCACACCTATGGAACACAGAGGCAACACCCATTTGACTCCAGTGGCCAAACCGTTCTTATACAAGACAAAATGGGCAGGCAGAGAAATGCAACCCAGATGAATCAAGAGAAATCCCCAGAGAAGGACCTGAGTGAATCAGATATAACCAAATTACCAAATGAGGAGTTTAAAATAATGATTGTTAGGATGTTCAAAGAGCTTAGATCAACAATGGATGGTCATTACGAACACCTAAATAAAGAGATAGCAAGTATAAAAAATGAAATTGAAATAATAAAAAAGAATCAGAAAGAAATGACAAATATAATATCAGAATTGAAGAACACAATGGAAGGAATTAAAAGCAGGATGGATGAAGCTGAGGATCAAATCAGCAAGTTAAAGGACAAAATAAATGAAGGCACAGAAGCAGAGCAGAAAAAAGAAAGAAGACTCAAAAAGTCCGAGGAAAATCTAAGAAAGCTCTGTGACAATATAAAGAGAAATAACATCTGTATCATAGGAATTCCTGAAGAAGAAGAGAAAGAACAAGGGATAGAAACTTTGTTCAATCAAATCCTAGCTGAAAACTTCCCTAAATTAAGGCTGAAAAATGTCTCACATGTTCAAGAAGTACAGAGAACTCCATTAAAGAGAAACCCAAAAAGATCTATACCAAGACACATCATAGATAAAATACCAAAGCTAAGTGATAAAGAGAAAATATTAAAAGCTGCTAGAGAAAAAAAGGTTATCACCTACAAAGGAGCCCCCATAAAGATGACATCGAACTTCTCAACAGAAACACTTGAGGCCAGAAGGGAATGGCAAGAAATAGTCAAGGTAATGCAGAACAAGAACCTACAACCAAGACTACTCTATCCAGCAAGGCTAATGTTTAAAATTGAAGGAGAAATAAAGAGGTTCCCAGACAAAAAATACTCAAGTAATTCATTAAAACCAAACCAATCCTGCAAGAGATGCTAAGGGGCCTGTTGTGAACAGATCAAAGGGGGGAAAGAATATAGCAAAAGAGGAATACAGCTTTAAAGAATAAAATGGCAATAAACAACTACATATCAATAATAATCTTAAATGTAAATAGATTAAATGATCCAATCAAAAGACATAGGGTAGCTGCATAGATAAGAAAACATGACCCATACATATGCTGTCTACAAGAGACACACTTTAAAAAAAAAGTTGCACATAGATAGAAGGTAATGAATAGAAAAAAATGTTTTATGCAAATGGAAATGAAAGAAAAGCTGGGGTAACAATACTTATATCTGAAATAATGGACTTTAAAATAAAGGCTGAAGATTGCAGCTAAAATAAAGGCTGAAGTAAGAGATAAAGAAGGACACTACCTAGTGATAAAGGGAGCAATTCAACAGGAAGATATAACCATTATAAATATCTACACACCAAACATAGGGGCACCGAAATACATAAAGCAGACTTTGATGAATATAAAGGGTGAGATCAACAGCAATACTATAATAGTAGGGGATTTCAATACCCTACTAACATCACTGGATAGATCCTCAAGAAAGAAAATTAACAAAGAAACAGCAGACTGAAAGGATATACTAGATCAGCTTGATTTAGTAGATATCTTTAGAACTTTTCACACTAAAGCAGCAGAATATACATTCTTTTTAAGTACTCATGGTACATTCTCTAGGATAGACCACATGTTAGGAAATAAAAGCGGTCTCCACATATTTCAGAAGACTGAAATTATATCAAGCATTTTCTCTGATCATAATGGCATGAAACTAGAAATTAACCACAAAAGAAAAACTGAAAAATACTCAAACACTTGGAAACTTAATAGCATGATATTCAATAATGAATGGATTAACAATAAGATCAAAGAAGAAATAAAAAACGTTTCTAGAAGCGAATGATAATGAGCATACATCAACTCAAAATGTATGGGACACAGCAAAAGCAGTACTGAAAGGGAAGTTCATAGCACTACAGGCATACCAAAAGAAGCTAGAAAAAGCTCAAATAAACAACTTGATCCTGCACCTAAAAGAACTAGAAAAACAACAGCAAGTAAAGCCCCGAGGTAGTAGAAGGAAAGAAATAATAAAGATCAGAGCAAAAATAAATGACATAGAGGCGAAAGAAACAATACAGAGGATCAATGAAACCAGGAGCTGGTTCTTTGAAAAGGTAAACAAGATTGATGAACCTTTAACTAGACTCACCAAGAAAAAGAGAGAGAGGACTCAAATAAAAAAAATTAGAAATGAGAGTAGAGAAATAACAACTGACACAACAGAAATACAAAGTATTGTAAGAAAATACTATGCAGAACTGTATGCCAAAAAACTAGACATCCTAGATGAAATGGACAAATTTCTTGAAACATACAATCTTCCAAAAGTCAATCTGGAAGAATCAGAAAGCCTAAGCAGACCAATTACAACAAATGAGATCGAAACAGTTATCAAAAAACTCCCAAAAAAGAAAAGTGCTGGGCCTGATGGCTTCACAAGTGAATTCTACCAAAAATTCAAAGAAAAACTAACTCCTATCCTTCTCAAGCTATTTAAAAAATTCAAGAGGAAGGAAGACTTCCAAACTCCTTTTATGAGGAAAGCATAATTATGATTCCAAAACTAGGCAAAGAAAACACAAAGAAAAAATAATTATAAGCCATTATCCCTAATGAATTTAGATGCTAAAATCCGCAACAAAATATTAGCAAACCGGATCCAGCAATATATGAAAAAAATCATACACCATGATCAAGTGGGATTTATTCTGGAGAGGCAAGGCTGGTTCAATATTTGCAAATCAATCAAAGTGATTCATCACATAAACAAAAGGAAGGACAAAAAACACATGATAATTTCAATAGATACAGAAAAAGCACTTGATAAAATCCAGCATTCATTCATGATTAAAACTCTCAGCAAAGTGGGAATACAGGGAACATTCCTTAACACGATAAAGGCCATCTATGACAAATCCACAACCAACATTATACTAAATGGACAAAATTTAAAAGCAATCTCCTTAAGATCAGGAACCAGGCAGTGGTGCCCCCTTTCACTACTCTTCTTCAACATAATTTTGAAAGTCCTAGCCACAGCAATCAGAGAAGAAGAAGAAATAAAAGGCATCCAAATTGGAAAAGAAGTAAAACTGTCATTATTTGCAGATGATATGATATTGTATATAGAAAACCCTAAAATCTCAGTCAAAAAACTACTAAACCTGATATATAAATTTAGCAAGGTGGCAGGATATAAAATTAATACTCAGAAATCAGAGGCATTTTTATATACCAAAAATGAACTGTCAGAAAGAGAAATTAAAAAAACAATCCCCTTCACAATTGCAACCAAAAAAACAAAGTATCTAGGAGTAAATTTAACCAAGGAGATTAAAGTCTTGTACTTGGAAAATTATAAAACATTGATAAAAGAAATCAAGGCAGATACAAACAAGTGGAAACATATACCGTGCTCATAGTTAGGAATAATAAACATCATTAAAATATTTATATTACCCAAAGCAATTTATAAATTCAATGTAATACCAAATAAAATACCAATGACATACTTCAAAGATATAGAACACATATTCCAAAAATTTATATGGAACCAAAAAAGAACACGAATAGCCTCAGCAATCTTGAAAAGAAAGAATAAAGTGGGGGGTATCACTCTTCTGGATATCAAGGTATACTACAAGGCCATTGTACTCAAGACAGCCTGGTACTGGCATAAGAATAGCCACATAGGTCAATGGAACAGAACAGAGAACCCAGAAATAAACCCACAGCTTTATGGACAACTGATATTTGATAAAGGAGGAAAGAACATACAATGGAGTAAAGACAGCCTCTTTAACAAATGGTGTTGGGAAAATTGGACATCTACCTGCAAAAAAGTGAAACTAAACCACCAACTTGCACCATTCACAAAAACAAATTCAAAATGGATAAAAGAATTAAATGTAAGCCGTGAAACCCTAAACATCTTAGAAGAAAACATAGTCAGTAAGCTCTCTGACATCTCTCACAGCAATATATTTGCTGATTTATCTCCATGGGCAAGTGAAATTAAAGACAGGATAAACAAATGGGACTATATCAAACTAAAGAGCTTTTGCACAGCTAAAGACAATAAGAACAGAATAAAACACAAACTACAGAATGGGAGAACATATTCGACAATACTTCTGATAAGGGGTTAATAACCAAAATTTATAAAGAACTTGTAAAACTCAACACCAGGAAGACAAAAAGTCCAATGGGCAAAAGCAATGTACAGACACTTCTCCAAAAAGGACATACAGATGGCCAATAGGCATATGAAAAAATGCTCAACTTCACTAATCATTAGAGAAATGCAAATTAAAACCACAATGAGATATCACCTCACACCAGTCAGAATGGCGCTCATCAACAAAATAACACAGATTAAATGCTGTCAAGGATTTGGAGAAAAGGGAACCCTCCTGCACTGCTGGTGGGAATGCAGACTGGTGCAGCCACTGTGGAAAACAGTATGGAGATTCCTCAAAAAATTAAAAGTTGAACTGCCTTTTGACCCAGCTATCCCACTTTTAGGAATATACCCTAAGAACACCATAACACTGTTCAAAAAGAAGAAATGCGCCCCCATGTTTGTGGCAGCATTGTTCACAATAGCGAAGATCTGGAAACAGCCCAAGTGTCCGTCAGTGGACGAGTGGATTAAAAAGCTTTGGTGCATATATACTATGGAATACTACTCAGCCACAAGAAATGATGACAATGATGACATTGGATCATTTACAACAACATGAATGGACCTTGATAACATTATACTGAGTGAAATAAGTAAAAAAAAACCAAAAAAAACAAAAAAAACCCACTAAGAATTATATGATTCCATACATAGATGGGACATAAAAATGAGACTCAGAGACATGGACAAGAGTGTGCTGGCTATTCAGGGGTGGGTGTAGAGGGAGAGGAGAAGGAGGGGCACAAATAAAACCAGATAGAAGGTGACGGAGGACAATTTGACTTTGGGTGATGGATATGAAATATAATCAAATGTCAGAATAACCTGGAGATGTTTTCTCTGAACATATGTACTCTGATTTATCAATGTCACCTCATTCAAATTAATAAAAAAAGAAAGAAAAATAAAATAAAATCCCTTATTATAGTATTGCTGTTGATCTCGTTCTTTATGTCCATCAAAATCTGCTTTATATATTTAGGTGCTCCTATATTAGGCACATAGATATTTACAATGGTTATATCCTCCTGTTGGATTGCTCCCTTTATCATTATGTAGTGACCTTTTTTATCTCTTACTATAGCCTTTGTTTTAAAGTCTATTTTGTTTGATATGAGTATTGCTGTCTCAGCTTTATTTTCATTTCCATTTGCATGAAATACTTTTTCCCATCCTTTCACTTTTACTTTATGTGTACGTTTTGTTCTGAAATGGGTCTCTTGTAGACAGTATATGTATAGGTCCTCTTTTTTTATCCATGCAGCTACCCTATGTCTTTTGATTGGAGCATTTATTTTATTTACATTTAATGTTATTATTGATATGTAGTTGTTTATTGCCATTTTATTCTTTAAATGTACAATCCTCTTTTTCTTGATCTTTTTTCCTTTGTTCTTTTTACAGCAGGCCCCTTAACATTTCTTGCAGTAGTAGTTTGATTGTAATGAATTTTTGAGGTGTTTTTTTTTTTGTTTTTTGTCTGGAAAGCTTTTTATTTCTCTTTCAATTTTAAATGATAGCTTTGCTGGATAAAGAAGTCTTCGTTGTAGGTTCTTGCTTTGCATCACTTTGAATATTTTTTGCCAGTCTCTTTTTGCCTCAATTGTTTCTGCTGAGAAATCAGATGTCATCCTTATGGGGGCTCCTCTATAGGTAATTAACTGCTTTTCTCTTGAAGCTTTTATTCTTTCTTTGTCTTTTAACTTTGACACTTTAAATATGATGAGTCTTGTTATAGGCCTCCTTGGGTTCCTCTTTAATGGGACTCTCTGTGTTTCTTGAACTTGTGTGACTTTTTCCTTTATCAATTTAGGGAAGTTTTTAGCTATGATTTCTTCAAACAGGTTCTCTATCTCTTGTTTGTTCTTTTCTCCTTCAGGAAGCCCTATGATGCAGATGTTGTTTCTCTTCATGTTGTCACTGAGCTTTCTTAGAGTTTCCTCAGACTTTTTGAGCCTCTTTTCTTTTTGCTGCTATATGTTCGTGCTTTTGTTTATCCTGTCCTCTAAATCACTGATTCTATCATCTGCTTCATCCAGCCTGTTATTAATTCTTTTTAGTGCAGTCTTTATTTTTGATACTGTATTTGTAATTTCTGACTCATTCTTTTTTTATAATTTCATTATCCTTTTTGATGCTTGCTATCTCTTTATTAAGGTGCTCACTATGTCCATTCACTGTTGCTCTAAGATCTTTGAGGATTCTAAAAATCATTGTTTTAAACTCTGCATTTGGTATTTTGGTTACTTCCATCTCATTCAGTTCTTTTTCTGGTGATTTCTTTTCTTGATTCATTTGGGCCACATTTCTCTGTCTGTTCATTTTGTCTGTGTATTAGGTAGCGCTGTCTGACTTTGAATTTTTTGTGTGGTCTTTATGAAGAAGATGGGTTCAGTGGTACTGTCCTTCAGGACACTTGTTTTCCTTGTCTAGGAATGCTTCTTGAAGGTATTATTTTTACTGTTGTTGTAAATATTAGATGCAGTTGGTCCTTTCATGGGTACGGTTATCCTTTCAGGCTGGCTGGTCTAAGGGTTAACCTTGATTATGTGTATTACACACTTTGCAATGTCTGTCCTGTTGGGTATATTTATTCTCCACAATGTATGGTGCCTGCTAGATTCCACCTTTGGGTGTGCTGCTTGTGTAGGTAGTTAAGTCTAGGGTTGGTGCTGTCTGCCACCCACTACCAGTAATGTTGGCTCTAGTTCTTCTTGGGTTGGCATAAGCTGTTGTTTGTAATCTGCTGTGGGCTACCAGTCTGTAGCTACTATACTTTTTGCTGTTTTTGTCTTTGTTTTCTGTGTCTGGGTACAGTGGAAGGGGCCAACCTTTATATAAGAATCAGCTTCCTCCTGCTTAGAGATGACAACAACTCCATAAATACCCCAAGCTCTGTAAGATTTGTTTTCACTTTTCAGCTGCTCCTCCTCCTCTTGCAGCTGCCTGGTATTCCCACAGAGTCTTCTGTACTAAGACTGTAGTGTGGGCCCAAATTGGTCTCACCCAACCAACCCCTCTACAGGTTGCATGTTTGTTGGGTTAGGGCAGCTGAGGTTGTGAACACAACGTTTGTGGGACCCCCTACTTCAGGAGTCTCTTGTCAGGAGCTCAGTACAGGGAATGTGGCCCATATGCTCGAGCTTGATCCCTCTGCCACTGCTGGATACTCAAATTTTATTTCTCCCCAACAAGGTGAGCAGCAGGTTCAGACCAAGTGTGGCCAAAAGTCCCCTCTGCAGGAGTTCTTTCAGCTGTTGAGACCCCAGTCTCAGGGAAGAAGACTGAGAGAGTCCTCTCCTGGGGCTGACTGTACCCCTCCCGAAGGTGGCTAAGCTCCTTGACCAGATCCAACAATAGACTCACAGGGACCCACACTTTAAATGTCCATACTCCAAGCCTCTCTCCCTTCCCCCTGTAGAATCTAGCCTAGCAGGATAAAATATCCAATGCCCAGGCAGGCTGACTGTGAAGCTCTACCTTATCCAATGCACATGAGCTGCTGTGCTGGTGCTGATCACAGAGTGTAACTTGCCTCAGCTGGGCCAGGTGTGAGAAGCTTTTCCTTAGGATACCACTCTAGCAAGGGTTGTTAGGTTCTGAACTGATGCTTTCCTCAGCTGGCCCCTGGATGTGCCAGCCGTGGGCCTCCTAAGCATGAATCCAGCAGAGACCATTGGGAGACACTGCCTGCGACTGGCCCTCAGCAACCTTCTTGGAGCTACAAGCAATTCAGAGTTTATGGCTGCCTCTGCTGGGCCCAGGTGTACATGGAAATACCAAGCTGCACACCTAGGTTGGCTTTTACGTACCCTGGCCCTGGAGGAAAGTCTGCTCAAATGGCCAAGTTTCCCTAAGTCTCCCCTCTTGCAGCCTCTGTCTGCTGGCTGCTTGTTGGGCTCAGCCGCTGGCAAAACCTCTGCTAGAGTCTAGAGCCAGCAGCAATTCGGAAGGGTGGTGGGTTTGGCTCTGCCCCTCGGCCCCAGGTGACAGTATGTCCAGACTTTCTTTACAGACCTCAATAAGGTGTGGCCCCAAGAGTCTGGTGGGTGTGGCCTCTGAGACCCAGAGGTGTGGTCTGCCTGCCCATAGTTTCAGCTGAGTCTCTTGTGAGGTGGAAGCACCATAGACTCGGGAGAGTGGGGGGGGAAGCTCCAGTCTCAACATCAGAAAACTGAGTCACTGACATGCCCCCTGCTTCCTGGCCTCTCAGAATGACCCATCACCATGACTGGGGTAGGAGAGACTCCCGAGCGTGGAGCAGCTGCTTTTCCCCAGGCTGATGCCATTCAGAAGAAATTATTCCGCCCAAGAAAGATGGCAACTGCAGTACAGGAGAATGATTCAGCCCAGGGATTCCAGTTTCCATCCCCCACAGTGTCTCTCCCTGAGCCTCCAACTTTACATTCTCCTCCTGCAACTCCAGTTCTCTCAGCTCTCCCACACCAGAGGCCCAGGTAAGTGGCTGTGAATAAGGTTTTCTGCGTGGGGCCGTTTAAAACAGAGTCTGCATCTGAGAGCTCTGTCTCTTTATCGCAGACAAAAATCTGGCTCTTTTCACAGCTAAATGATGTTTGGGTGCCTCTTTTAGGCACTGGGCTCTAGGCTGGGGCTCCAGGCCTGGGGCTGAGGACCCACACCTCTCAGGGCAACCCACTCCACTGTGAGAGTCCCTCTGGGCCGCTGCTCGCTCCTGGGAGCGGGGCAGACCTTTCTGCCTCTCTGCCCTTCCTACCAGTCTCGGTGTGGCTTCTTCAGTGATCCTTGGTTATAGACTCCTCTTCCTTTAGTCCAAAGTTGATTTTTCAAGATGATTATTCTTAAATTAAGTTGTAATCTAATTTGGTCCTGGTGGGTGTCAGTTGGAACGTCCGCCTACTTCATTGCCATCTTTCTTCCCTGGGTCCTGCAGTTTTACATACTATACTGTCACCCTTTCTCCCCCCTTCTCCCTCCTTGCCCCTCTGCTTTTTCTTTTTCTGGTGAGAGGAGGGGCGATATTGAGGCAGACCTCCGCATGTACCCCAGCTTGGATCCACCTGGCAACCCCATCCTGGGCTATTGCTCGAATATTGAGCTATTTTTAGTACCTGAGGCTGATGCACTCAGACCAACCAAGCTATCTTAAGCACCCAGGGCCACACTGGAACCAATTGAGCTACTAGCTGTAGGAGGGAAGGAGGGAGAGAAGGGGGCAGGGGAGGGGTGGAGAAGTAGACGGTTATTTCTCCTGTGTGCCCTGACCGTGAATCAAAACCAGACGTCCATATGCCCACCCAACACACTATCCACTGAGCTACCATTCTGGGCCTTCTCCCCTTTTTCTCTCCCTTCTCCCTTCTTCCTCCCCTTTTCCTTTCCTTCTTCTCTCTCTCCTTCTCCCTTCTCTCTGTTTCTTTCATAAGCATTTTCTTTCTATATCCTGAAACGAACTAAAAGAAAGCAAGTCAGTAGAAAGCAGTCGAGACACAATTGTTTCCAGGCTCTCCACCGCTCTTGTGCCTTGGGCTCTGTCTTGATGGCCCTGACTTGTCAGGTGGAGAAGCACAGACTGGAGAGGAGTGAGTGGGAGCATGCTGGCCTTTTTCCTACATCCCCCTTTTCTTCTGTAGACATAGAAAAGGGTGTTTGTTTTGCTTGTGGCAAAAATATAAATATATAATAAAAATTATCTAAATTGCTGAAAAGTTACATTGTTAATCTTCTTGATATTGATACAAACAATGTGGCCCCTATTCTTTCTTCTTGGTGTTCTTTGGTCTCAGACTCTCAACAGTCTGAAGGCCAAACTGCTGGGCCTCTGGCGATCACCAATTGCACACTCACCCCCAAACCTTGTTTCTAGAGACCCAATGTTCTGCAGCTTCATCTTCTGTCTGCAACTGAAGACTAGGTTCTTGTTTCTGGCCACACATCCAAGCCCAAGGGGGCCTTCAGAAAGCATTTCCAATCCTGCACAGAGCAGAAGCTTATTATCTGAATGGGTCCTGAATGGGGAAGTTTCTTTTAAGCTGTCCAGACAACTCTACATGAATCTGAGTTGGAAAATGTGAGTCTCTATTGTACGTGCTCAGCACAACTACTGTCTTCCCAAAAGCCTAACAATAAGCAGTCTTGGGGAGCAAACTATCTTCGGCTTTTCATGCACCAAGCACAGATTGCATGGGATACAGGGACGGCTGGGCAGTGTGCACGTTATTGAAAGTTTATGGGTGGAGAGCACTTAGAGAAAATGACTAAAATGACTCTTTACATAGATAATAAAAAAAGGTCATAGTATGTGAATTATTCAAAGAAGCTGTTTCAGATATATTTGAAATAAAAGTATGTGAAACTGGATGATCTAAAAGCATCTGACGCCACAGGTTGGAAGTGACCACTTTAAGAAGTGCCAATCTCCAGTGACCATGCATGCTGGCACAATCATTTCATTTAATCAATGTTACAATAAGCTCTTTGGGTGAGGGGTCTGGAGGGGGGAGGGTCAGGAAGGAGAAGGCAGGAATTGTCACCAGTTGGTGCCCAAGCACCTTGGTGGGTCCAGTGCACACTGGTCTCGGATGGGGCAGCTGGTTGGTGGTTACTGGGAGAGAAGGGACACCCAATGGACTGGGTAGCCTCGGGCCTCAGGCATCACCTGTCTCTCACACTTTCCATCTCCCTGCAGCCCCCAAAGGGTACTTGTGGGGTGGGCCTGGCTGGCCCAGATGGCCACTTCACTGCTCATACATCTGTCCAAGAAAGCCACCTTAGGCTGTTTTATCTGAAGGCCAATGGCTACAGATGTTTCCTCTCTACTGTGATGCCCTGTTCTGTCCCCACTGAAGCTGACATTGGCCACATTTACAATAGCTCAGGTCTGCAAGGCCTGGATACCCCTGTCACAGAAAATTGGGCACTTCTCTTTTGTGCCACGGTATGCTGTTGCTATTATTGTGACTATTACTCCTAAGATTCATGTCTTTTTCCGTGGTCATCACTATGGCTATTTCTTAGAGCCCCAGGGGTTATGTTCCTTTGTGATAAGCATGCAGAGGTGATGTTGCTGCACCAGGAATCTCAAAACCCCTGAGCCCTGTCCGGAGTGGGCACTGACTGCCTGCTGTGTGTGTCAGCCCTGGCCCGTTGTCTTTGGTGTCCCTGTGGCCTTCCCTCAGGCCGCAGTAGCCACACACCTATTGTCCCTTCCTGCTGTCAGAGCTGCATATGTAAACCATTTAGTGTTTATATTTCACTTAGCACTAATTTTAATATATGCTCTCAAGTAGGAATGTAATATTTTCTTTTCAAATCATTAGTCTTCTTCATAACCAGTGTTCCGAATTGATTTACAATGCCTTTTGCCTTACACTGAAGTCATATAGACTTTATGTATATATTTATATATGTCTTACAGTTTATTTATGTATGTGCACACTTTCCTTGGCTTAAATTCAACCATATTTTTGAGTGTGCATGCATGTGACAGACCGGGAAATGGATCTGTCTCCACTCCTCTCTTTCAGTTTTTGTCCCTGTCTCCTCCTCTGTTTTCCCATCCCTTGTTGCTCTGTGTGTGCATATGTGTGTGTGTAACTACATTGCTATCATTATATTTTTTATAGGATGTATGTCCATGTAATGACTTCCTAAGTTGTTCCGTTTCATCCTAATGTTTGCAGCATCCCAGTTTTTGGTATGTTTGGTATCCATCACTTCTGGTAAGGCTAACGTTTGCTCATTGCCTCTTGAAACATTTTCCTGGCTTTTCTTACATGTTATTTTCCAGGTAACTTTTAGAAGTATTACAGCAGATTCTTAGAGAGCTTGCATTAGAACTAACATTGCATTAAACATACAAATATTCTGAGGAAACTGATCTTTTCCAATGATAACTTTGGTCCCCTGTTAACTTTTCCCCCCTTCTTCCTCCATTGAGAGAAACTTCCCACCTCACTGTCTCCTAGACAGCCACCTCATTTCCCAGGTCATTGGCTGCTGGCTGTATTCTGGAGACTCTGCCACCAGAGAAATACCAATGTCTGCCTTCTCCAGGACACTTTATATTGAGAACTGTCACAGCAGCTTAGTTTGCATGCCACAGTGTGACATTGTCCCGCTTGTTCAAAATTTTAAATATCTTTTGGTAAAACTGTTATGAGTTTTCATTGTATTGAATTTATTCTTAGTTATGTTTCCACTTTTGTTGCTGTTAAAAGAGATTCACTTACTACACAATAACCGTGGTTGCTGATATATGAAGAACATTAATTTTGAGAATTTAATATTGGTTTTCTTGCTAATTTCTATTTATAAATTTTAGTTTCTTCTCGTGTCATATTTACAAATATTTTACATATAGATATTCCTCTGTACTCTTTTCTGATGTAATGATCTCAAGACTCAGTGGCTATAAATGGCCAGTTCTTTCTCTACTTTTTTTTTTTTAATTCATCTACTTTCTCTGTCCTCTTCAGACATCTTATCTGGGTCGTACTTTCTACAGTTCCAATTCCCAACTGAGTTTCTCACTTAGATGTCTTTCTCTACCTTCATGTAATTCAATAAATTCACTTGTGTTGAAAAGCTGGCTTTCCCTTGGGAAACATGGTGTTGTGCTTAAATGCTTGAACTTTTTCTTATCATCTGCTCCTTCTTTCTTTCCTTTGGTTTCGTTGCACCAGTTCCCTGCAGACTCTGCCTGTCCAGCTCTCAGTGACCACACTTCATCTGGTCTCTCCCATGATCTTGCTCTGTACCATTTATATAAAGTTCTGACATTTCATTTAAAAATTTCCAGCTACAATAAAAGCCCTACTAGAAAAGCAGAAAGCAGGTATGGCATATTATCTATGTATTACACATTGTTGACTTCCAAAATGAAGTTAAATTGAATTCAACAAATGCTCATTAGATACCTATCATGGACTAGCCTGGGGATAGATCCATTCTCACCCCCCCATCAGAGGAGGTAGATATACCCCAGCATTTAAAATGTGCCTATAGACTCTGGCTAGTTGTTCAGTGGATAGAGCGTTGGCTTGATGTATGGATGTCCCAGTATTGACTCCTGGTCAAGGCACACAGGAGAAGCGACCATCAGCTTCTCCATTCCTCCCATTTTCCCTTCTATCCCTCTTCCCCTCCTGCAGCCAGTGGCTCAACTAGTTTGAGCATGTGTGGCCACGGGCTTGAGGATAGCTCAGTTCGGTCATAGCATCAGCTTCAGGCACTAAAATAGCTCAGTACTCAAGCATCAGCCCCAGAAAGAGGTTGCTGGGTGGATCCCAGTTGGGACAAATGCAAGAGTATGCCTCACTATCTCCTCTCCTCTCACCTAAAAAAATAAAATTAAATAAATAAATAAATAAATAAATAAATAAATAAGATGTGCCTACAATAGTGCCTAGAACATTTTCTCTATGCAAGGTCACAATTGTTGACCAATTATAAACTGGTTTTTTTTTTTTTTCTCCTACCTGGAACATGGTCATATTCTAACCACGGACCTAAAATGCAGAATGTAGGTTTTATTTCCTGCTGTGAAGGCCCTGATGGTGGAGGTCCCTGACCTGCCTGTATTACCACATCCTCCATGCGACAGCGCTCCGCCTCCACCACCCCAGGGCTTCCTTCACTCTTACGTGTTTGGGATGTCATGAGGATAAATTAAGTGTTAGCAAAATCTTCTGAGGAAGACACTGTATAGGCACAATGTGAGGCTTTCTCTGCCCTAAACAGCTGAAAATACTGCTGAGAGGATGCTAAATGGATGGCCACACTGTTTTCTGAAAAGACTCTTGTCAGCTTCTAGGGACAGTTCTTATGAGGCTCAAACTTTTAAAAAAGAAGGTGAAAAATAACAATGGAAGGTGCCTCGTTTATAAATGGCCATATTGTTCTTAGAATGCACCCTCGAGAGGAGCCTCTGAAGCCGCTGACTTGGCATGATTGAAGCAATGAGATCAATGGGTCCTGAAGTCCTAACTTGCTGAGGCCAGCATTCCTGGGGGCTTCCTTGTGCCCATCATCCACAGTGGAATTGGTGCCACTTCAGATTTAATTGATAATCTTTTTAATGATTAAACTGAGAGTAACTAAGTCTGAACATGTACACATGCACCCCCAAAAATAAATGTTAAAGAAACCCTGATTTGTTAAACAAGAGTGCCAACCTCGCCCATTATGCCCACATATTTACCCAGACTGTTTCAGCAGATGTGCAGAAGATGGTTGTCCCCTCCCAAAGGGACAACTCCCAACATCATTAGCAATTCAACATGAGAAACCGTTCATTTCAAGATGGATGAATTAAAAACACATTTTTATCTAGCATATTCAAGACATCTGACACAAGATGCTACTCTATCAATTCAAAAGCCCAGCTCTGAAGGCGCCTGTCCCAAAGCCCACCCTCAGCTTTGTGCTTGACTTTCACAGCTTGCTGCCAAGAAGAGTGCTAGGACAGACCCAAGGCCAGCTCTGCTGTGTGCTAGGACAGACCCAAGGCCAGCTCTGCTGTGTGCTAGGACAGACCCAAGGCCAGCTCTGCTGTGTGCTAGGACAGACCCAAGGCCGGCTCTGCTGTGTGCTAGGACAGACCCAAGGCCGGCTCTGCTGTGTGCTAGGACAGACCCAAGGCCGGCTCTGCTGTGTGCTAGGACAGACCCAAGGCCGGCTCTGCTGTGGGTGAACAGCTGCTCACCCCATCTAGAAATGCCTTCACCAGTGGCAGCTCCTCCTATCAATCGGGGCTGGAGGTGTGGTCACTGTGCAATGCTCCTTCCTTTATTGTCCAGTAGGGGCCATAAATTTAGACCACCAGACCATGTGTCTCTGCCTACACAATGACGTCTCTCACCCAGACCATGTCCTGAGTTCTATAGTCACTGTTTGGTGCCATCAAAGATTCTAATTGGTCCATGGGAGTGTCCTTCAGTATGGCTTCCCAAGAAAGTGAAGGTGGCTGAGATATGTGTGGCATGGGGAGGCATCTGGCTGACAATCATTCACCTCTTCTAATAAACAAAATATAGGAAGCAAATCTCAGCTCCAAACTCTATGGAGAATGCCATAGCTTCACTGTAGAGGGTCAAGTTTGCCACCTTCCTTATGCCATCCTGCTGTGTAGGATATTTGTAAGTGTCCCTTCATGGTTCAAAATGTACAGTCTTTATTCTCACTTTGTATCTCCGACTTGCTCTTTAGGGCAAATTGTATTGGGTCCGACAGATACTGGGCAGTAGGGTAGCCCCAATCCCTTGAAGTCCAGGTACCAAGAACTACATCAACAGCTGTTGCTTGTCAGGCACAGTCTTCATCTTACAGATTCATCTCTGGCCTTCATTTTAGAGGTGACAGTTCCTCCCATCATCCAGAAGCTAGTTCCAAAGATTTCTAAATGATACATAGAAGAACAGTTGTCTACTATACCTGAATAACAAAGCTTCATTCTATTAAAGTTTGGCATACCTACCAGTTCTCCCTGTTGGTAAAATATCTGTGTTTGGGTTCATTTGTAGACCTGGCCTCAACTAGTGCTTGTGTTACAGGAGATTGTCACCCCGAAGGTCACCCAGATAGTCCTCTAGGGCTTTGGACTGGAACCCACCGACAAGCAGACAGGAGGATGAGAACCTTTCACATGAGGCTCTTCTGACTCCTTAAGGGAGATCCACAGGCACTGAAGGCTCTGACCACAGGTTGTCAGTGGACTTAAACAATGGCTGCATAGTCCAAATGCAACGGAGGTGTCAAAGCCACATGTAAAGTGAACTCTCAGTAAGCATGAAACATCCCCTGTTCATTCTGTGTTACACATAGGGAGAGTGCATGTTTTTCCATAAACAGGAAGACCAAGCTGAGACATCCACAGCTACATAGATAAACAACCCTTATATTTTCTTCTGATGAAATTACTAGCAAATATCTTTTCAGAGTTATACGGTATGAAGTCTACATGAGAGTACCAAAAAGTCAAGAATTCTAAATACATATTTCAACAGGAATTAAACCATTCAATTATTTAAAATGTGTAAATCCACAAATGTGGACCATGGAAGCCAGATTTCAGGACCCCTTTACTGGGGTGGCCTGTATCCCTGCAGTTTGACAGGACACATGGTCAGGAAGGAAGGTAAGTATGGCTGGTTCTGGGTGGAATTGAAGAAAAGACAGTTTCCCTGAAACCTGTAGCTTTTTCTTTCTAATTTTTCCCAATTCTGAATAACATTACCTCCTCTCACCTGGGCGCCTCAGCCCTCTTCAGAGAAACTGAATCTGGTGGGTACCTTTGCATTCTAGGACCCTATATTCCAGGGGCCCTCTAGCCTGAATTCTGGTTGGTGAGTGAATCTGGTCTTTGCCAGGTGTAGCCCCAGAAGCAGATGAAAGGACGATGGTTAGATAAGGTTCCCTGAAAATGTACCACATAAACTTTAAGGTCAACAAAGAGGATCTCAGGTTTATAAATCAACTTGACCCTGTTGAAAGCTACCTAGACAACCTTCCCCAATGAAGAGTAGTTCACTGAAAATCAGTGCCTTTGTTCTGAAAGGAAAGGTCTCTTTTTCCATTGTTTTCCTTCAGATCTAATGTACAACCTGGAGCCCCCTGGGTGTGCAAAGCCCTCATAGTAACTTTTATTTTCTCACCCTTTGCCATTCTCTTCCTGCAGGTTCTCCATCCCTGAGTGAGGCTGATGTGTGAAAAGCAGGGCAGCCATGTGTCACTTGCTCTAAAGTGAGTTGGCCTGTTAATGTGTCAGAGGAAAGACTCCGCTCAAACTTGGCAATTGAGACTACGTCTTGATTGACCTAGCTGAACGTTATAAATAAATTAGAGCTTTGTGGGGCAGAAAACAAGTGCTCAATTATCTTTGTTTCCTCCAGAGACAAAGCTTGCTACTGAGCAGGGACAGCCTTGAGTTTCCATGGGCAGGGGATGGTCAGGCCGGGCTGCTGCTGGCCTGGCTTGGGGAACCAGGGCTGCTGGCTGGGGTAATGTCCCTCACAAACTGTAGGGGTCAAGGTTTGCATCTTTCAGTGAGCATGTACCTCTATAGCATATGTTTCCAGTAAGGGTACATTTTTATTCTTTTAGCAATTTCGTGACTCAGGACAGTAACCTTCCTGTGGCTGGGTTTGTAGGTGAACAAAGAACCAGGGGACTCTGGCTCAGGGGTGCAGCATAGACAGGCTCAGAAAAGCAGCATGTGGGGTATTAAGCAAGATATGGGCAGTGTGTGTGGTAAGCAATTGCACAGAGCAAGAACTCAATAATTCACGAGGACAGCTACTTCTGAAAGATTGAGATGTAGAGGCCAGGGGACCTTTGGAGCAGAATGCCAAATCATTACCTAAGAATTTACCGAATCAGGTTTACAAGGGAAAACCTAGACACTGTTCTGCAAACTATAATACTATCAATAGGACCGTGAGTAGTTAGTAGTACACAAGGCTTTAATCTTTGCAGATATCCCAAATTTAATGACAAAGATTAGTCTAAGGTTGAGCCACTGTGCTCCAACTTATTATATGGAGTCATGCCGTATTAGCTTCCAGTGGCTGCCGTAGCAAATTACCACTAACTAAGTGGCTTAAAACAACAGGAATTTATTCTCTCACCATTCTTGAGAACGCAGGTTAGAAACCAAGGTGGCATCTGGCCCACACACCCTCTGAGGCACTAGGGAAGGGTCATTCCTGCCTCTTCCAGTTCCTGATGTCTCTGGGGTTGTGCCAGCCTCACCCCAATGTCTGTCTCCATCTACAAGTGGTCTTCTTCCCTGCGTGCCTATGTCTCAACTCACGCTTTCCATGGGATAAGGGCAACAGAAGCCATCACTTATCAGCTTATGATTCTTAACTTAGTGACATCCACAGAGACTCTTTCTACAAATAAGGTTACATTCAAAGTTCCTGTGGGCATATCTTTTGGGGAGGGGAAAGTATTCCATCCACTAAAATTACCTACATGTGAAGCCTACCATATGCAATGTATATATTGTTATGCCTGGGCATACTTATAGTTACTTTTTCAATATTTCTCTAGAAGGACTGTGTCCTTCATGGGGGACTAGAAGAAGGGTGGATTTCAGGCACATTGGGAACTTTGAAAGAAATATCTACTAAGGTTTTGTCCTATTTTCAATTATTTATAAATTATAGAATAAAAATTCCTGTACTCAGCATATGAATTCTGAAGCTAAGGGAAAAAGAAACGAGAACTGTCTAGAACTCACAGAGAAAGAGGAACTGGGGAGGAATGGGGAGGGTGGCCATTCATGCAGAATGAGAGTGGATATTCTAGCTGGCTTCCAGTGATCCTGGGGCACCTGGCAGTACACTGAGCATTGAGCTTATCCCTCCACTTTGAGTCTGTGTTTAGCCTGGCACCTAGCAGGATGGGGCACTTCTAGCTGTTTACCACCTTAGCTCTTTCTCCAGTGTGTCCCAGAAGCACTAATGGCAAAGATTCAGGAGGTCTCTGGACTCTTTGCAGAGGACAAGCAAACACGCAGTGTGCCTGAGTGGCTAACTTCTGGCTGAGCGACTGCAGCATATTAAGTTACTGACACGCAGTGTCTCCTGCTTACCTAGTTATTCAAATGAGTGGATTTAGAACCCTTAGAGACAGACCCAGGGGCATGTCCCACATTGCTTTTCAAAAGCAATTTAGAGTCTCTTAGAAAAGAATAAGAAAAGGGAGAGAATGAAAAGAGAACTCAGAAACTCCTGGGAGCAAGAAAATAGCTCAGGCTGAGAGAAACTAGGGACAATTAGTGACTGGAATTGGCAGCAAAATGGTTCCAGGTAATTAATTAATGCTTGGAATCTACATAGTGTCTGCCCAAGTGTCCGCAATGCCCCAGAGAAGACTTGGGGGAAGAAAAAGGAAAATCAGGTAAGAGAAGCCAATCAGGGGTTGAGAAGGAAGATGGGTTTTGGTGAGGAGATATTTAATTGACTTTATTTTCCCTAATTGATCATGATGTGAGTCAAGCATTTTCTAAATGATAAAAAGGGAGTAAAGTTCATTAAGGTATGTTTTGTTGCTTAAACACATGCCATATCTGTCAATCACGTGCAAATGCAAGAAGACCAAAATGTGAGAATACACAGGGTGGAGGAAAGGGGGAGAAAACTAACAATCCATTTTGATAAATTATTTGGTTGATACATTGTGTCAGGTTCAAAGGGAAGGCTTTAGGAATCTTAGAAGTCATTACTTCATTGGTGCTGGCCAATTTTCCTTCCCCAAAGAGTTCTGGCTACAGACAATTCTGGGGTTTGCATTTCCCCTTGCAAAGGATGAGAGATATCTTCAGGTTGAAAGACATTTGGAAATCATCACTGTTTGCAATCCCTTTCATATTTTATGTAAATACTTTACTATTAATCAGTACACTTCTCAGAGAAAATAGATTATTGGAATCCAATGAAAGGTCATTGAGCAGCCACGAGAAAGCAGAGGAATGTGCTAGATGGACACATGTCACTCCAGAGGGCTCCTCTGCTTACATGCAGAGATGTCTGGCAACCCCCACACAACACGTAGCTGTTGTTTCAGGGTTTGTTTGGTTTTTGTTTGTTTGTTTGTTTGTTTTTATGGCTCCCTCTTTTTTTGGTTCCCAACACTACTGACCAGGACATCCAGGTCTATTCATAAAGTTGACCTCATCTCTCAATACTTTTAAACTCCCTGAGAAAAATGTTGATCATTAGCACAAATGAGGGGCAATAAAATATCTAAAAGAGCCTGGGTAATAAATGAGCAGAGCACTCCATTCACTGTCAAATTGGAATGAGCCGGTCTGGTGCCTCTCCTGAGCTGAAGTCTGATGTGTAACGTGAACTGTGACTCACATCAGGGTCTGTCACTCAGGTTCGTTTCAGTCCTGTTAGCTATTTTTCCCACTGCTCTTCCTAAAGTTGATGCTAAAAATAGCTACTCTTTTTGAGTGATGTTTAATTTTAGAAAAAAAGAACAAACCTTGAAATTAAGAACTCAATTGTCACAGGATTAGGGTTATTAAAATCCAGCAAATACTACTTCAAGTGCCTAGAAACACTTCACAAAATCCACTTCATGGCCAAACCATGTCATGTTCCGTTTGAGGATTGATTTTTAGCCAAAAGTCACTGCTGAGCTGCCCTGCTGCCAGCTGAAGTTTGGGTTTTTGATGAGGATGTATTTTACAAGCAACAGAGGCTTGCCATGGCTATGTACCAGGGGACAGATTTGCCCGGGTTTCTTTGTTAAACCCTCACAGTAAAGCAGGAAATCCTGGCTCCATAGAAGGCATGGGATGTTCCCTTTAGAAGCCAGAGCAGTGTGGACTTCCTTCTGAAAATTGACCTTCCTCTTCAAGAAGGTGCCTGAAGTTCGGCTCTTGCCAAGTAAGATGATTCTGAAACACTCTGCTCATATCACGTTGGAATCCCTCCCCCACATACTCTCATTTCAAGAATAAAGCATGGAATTCTGTGCAAGGGTCAGCCAAGACAATGTTGACCATCTGTGATGGTCAACTTCATGCGTCAACTTGACTGGACAATTGCGCATCCAGATAGTCAATTAAAAATGATCCTGGGTGTGTCTATGAGAGTATTTCTGATGAGATTAACATTTAAATTGGAAGACTGAGTAAAAATAATTGTTCTCTCTAGTGTGGGTGGCCTCATTCAGTGTATTGAAAGCCTGAACAGAATAAAATGTAGATTAAAGTAAGAAATAATTCTCTCTCTCTGCCTGTCGCTGGGCCCTGGGTCTTCTCTTACTGGTATTATATGATAAGCTCTTTTTGGTTTTGGGTCCTCAGACTTGAACTGGAACTATACTAATGGCTGTCTTCAGTCTTCAGCTTGCAGTTGCCAGATATAGGGACCTCCTAACCTAAATAATTCTGTGAACCAATTCCTTATAGTCCTTATAGTGCACCCCTACATATGTGTGTGTATGTGTGTGTGTATATATATATATACACACACACACATATACACACACAGAGATAGATAGACAGACATCTTCTACTGGTTCTATTTCTTTGGAGCAACTTGAAATTAGTAACTCAATTGTCACAAGATTAGGGCTATTAAAATCTCTTTTCCTAAAGCCAAGTTTCTCTTGAGCCAAGTTCACCTACAAACCACACATTAAGCCAGACCCTCAGTCAAAAAGCAGGTTCTCACTTTACAGAACAGCAGATGCACTGGCCAAAGTCCTCAAACTGTGGAGGAAGGCTTCTCACTGCCTCTTCTCAGCACTGAGGAAGAGACCACACCCCCACATCTTTAGGGTATGGTCACTGACTTTCCATACATCAATTCAAGACTAGGGAGTAACATGGAAAGAACTTTCAAGTAATTATTAGTCCTGCTTATCTCTGGAGAAAATTTGAATGACAGCAAAAATGTTATGAAACATATTAAACATGTTCTCATTACTGACAATAACCTTCGAGCGTAATCTTTTAATTCAGAAGTCTTCATTATCTCTAAGTTGTTTCTCCCATTATCAGTTTGTCATCTTATCCTCATATCTCTTTTTAGAAAAGAATCTTAGAAATAACTCTTTAAGAGTTGCTCCAGTTCTTTCAAATGAGAAAAAATACCGAACTCCTCCAAAATTCCTGTCCTGTTCCCATCACTCATCTCTTTCAGTATGGGTAGGTATTCAGTGGGAAACTTCAGCAAATTTGATAAAATAAGAGTTCACCAGCTTTTTATTTCTGAGGAGGGAAGTGAACAATGACTTCCCAGCTTCTCAGTGGCACCCTGTCTCCCTAAAGACTGCATTTTGCCCACTTGAAGAAACGCACGCCTCTTACAGGAGCCTGAGAGGAGGGAGTCCTGAGTGGTCCAGGTGGCGGCGGCATCTTTAGTCTCACGACAGGCACATTAGGGTGGATGTTAGCACATCTCCTTAATTGGATTGCCTGCATAAATTGCAAGACAGGGTGGACAAGTGATAGAGGAATAAATAAGTTCTTTCTCCCCTAAAAAGAACCAGAACACGTAAACAACCCATCATGTAGGAGGAAGTGTCTGTGCATCTTATTGAAAGAGGAAAAACAATTTGGAGAGATGAGAAGATAGCACAGGGTAAAAGCTGATATTCTTCTCTTATAACGGATAGCCCTAAGTTGTAGAGGCCATTATTTCTTGCATTTTCAGAGCAAATGAACTTGACAGATGGCCGTGTCACCCAAACCCCCACCTACCAACTTGATTATGCAGAAAACAATACAATAGAAAAGAAATCATTACTGAAGGAACCTGGTTAGTCCACAGAGGGCCAGCAAATGCAGAAGAACAAAATTACAGTGGTGGAATTGAACAGCAAGAATGCATTTAACATAAAGTGGGTTACAGCAAGGCAATCAGTCATGGCTAAAGCTATTGTCTGGACCTGCTTGCATGGTATATGAAGTCATCTGTCATCTCCCATGGAATTCAGCCTTAGTTTATAGCAGCAACTACAAAGATTTTGCCAGGACATTTTAGCCTTAAGTAGCTCAAGTGTGGACCCACAGAAATAAAATAGGGGCATTTTCAGATACTTCCCTGTAGTTGGTGTTTGGGAGGCTGTGTTCATATCACTGAGGTGCTCTCATCTCATGTTCAGTGGGCCCAAATGGTGCTGTTTGGGACAGTTAAGAGCATGGCATATTTTAACTTGAACTAAATACAAACTCCTTTACACCAGCATCAGGGATGCAAAAGTATTGGGCGAGGAGATAGAAGGCCAAAGTTCAAATAGCACTTCACAACAATTAGAAGAGAATGCTTCCCTATGCTCTAGAAGACAGATTTTTTTCTATTTGTGGCAGCATATATTTTTAAGTACAAATGAATTCTAAATAAATAAGCACTACGACTTTTGTGACAGAAAGTCAGGGATAAATGGTCAAACTGCCTTATTAGCTACAGTAGGCATGTCAACCCCCAATATGGTAGAAGGAAGGTGTTTCAATACCAGCAATGACTTCTAAAGAATAAAATAGCTTCATTGCTCCCTGACTGAACATAAATGAGATTTCCTACATTTATGTCTTCCTACCTGGTGTTTCTCCCATCTGCAAACATCTTCCCTGCCCATTGCTGGTTTTTGAAGCCATGACTAGCCTGAAAACCTGGCTTAAGTTAGACTTCCAGCAGATAGTCTGCTTTCTGTATGTTTTGCATCCAATTATCACAAGACCCTGTTCTTCCTGGAACTACAGTGGTTTTGGTCCCACCTTGGCTCTCCTATGAGACTTTGCACTCCCAGAACAACTGACTGTGCCATATCTACCCACTTAAGTCACTATCATTTATTATATATTATAATCACTTTTCATATAGATATACTATGGACTTCTATTTATATGTAATTTCTAAATATTAACCTTATACTGTTTAGGGTTAATCAGATCAAATATACAGACACATAGGTACTTAATTTAGTATAATTTTAAATATAATGTATATATTATATAATATAATATTTAATATTAAATCATTTAAATAACATACAAATAATAATATATTATCATTTAATTTATTTTAAAAACAATATGGTAATAATTTGTTGAGTTTAATTCAATGTCAACTTGTTAAAAATTGATACGGAATTATTTTGCAACTTAAAAAAAATTAAAATATGTTTTTAAAGTATTTGCTTTATCTCATTATCAACTGCTATTGTTTTCAAATAAATTTGTAGCCAATGATTTATATATTCCTTTTACATTTACTCAATGAAAAATAAATTCTTGGCACCATTATAATGATAACTTATTGGCACATTATTTCAAATTAAACAAAAACAAATACAAATAATTATCTTAGATTATTATGACTTTAAAGAAGCCCAGGTTCAAACTCCATTGTTCAAGCATCTGTAAGAAATGTATTTTTCCAGATTACAAGCCAAGGAGCTGAGTATAGATCTCATTTACCTAAAGTAGCTCTTAAAGTCTCCCATGAAATCGTGTTTGCTGGCAATTATGAGGTTCATAACTCTTGGAGAGGCTGTGTTCATTCCAGGTGGAAAACAGCAGCTGTGTTTCTAAAAGAGGCAGTCACCCAACCACAGGACTTCTAGGACTCAACGTTCAGGGCCAGTCACGGCGGCCTGGTGCCTGATGACAGCAGAACTCCAGTCTTCACCTCTGGTACTCCCATGAGATAAGCTTTTGGATATTATTGCAGAACCCCACCTGAACTGAATTTTGAGGACATTGGCTCCTCCTCATTTGGGCATTCTGAGCCAGATGCGACAGAGGAGCAAGAGACCCATTGGGGCATGGCTGATTGTGGATTGATTGGATCTGGGTCCCATGACAATCATGCACATTTGTATTCAGAAATAACAACCTGGCTACCACCTTGCCCGTAGCTCAGTGAGACCCGTTATGGATATGTGATCTCCAGAACTGTAACATAATAAGTCTGTGCTGTGTTTAACCACTGAATCTGTGGTCATCTCTTACAGCAGCCACAAGTAACAAATGTGCATCTCCCCGAAGTCCCATGCCCAGCTCCTCAGGGCCACACAAGGTCTGCCTTGCCATTCCCGAGAGCAGGTTTGCTTTCTCATTGAGACTCTGAAAGAGATATTTAAGGAAAGCACTAACTCCAAGTGAATAAAATTTCAGGTGATTAGACAACCTTTTGGTGACAGCAGGACTTCTCTGAAATTCACCTGCACAACCTGAAAGTGCAAGCATGCTCCTCTGCTCCTAGGGGGACATCCTGACAGTGACAAGGTAGGAGTACATGGAATCTCCTCAGGTACCCGCTGATGGGTCTGCTTGTCCCAGAATAGCACCCCTAGGAAGGCGCCATGCATTGCAGAAGCATTGAGGCCATGAGCACCCTCTGAATGATGGACCTGGGACAGAAAGAACCCAAGAGTAGTGGGCACACTGTTCATCACAAAGAACATGAGCCACATGTCTTAGTGGAGTCTAATCCAGAGAAACAATGGGGCCTTAGACAGTGAGAGAGTCAGAAGTCATGGCACCTGCACCCAACTACTTAAGAGTCATTCTTCAGGACCTAAGAAATAAAATATTCCATGGATGTGACCTGTAACTTGAGTCCCCCCAGGATGAAAGATGGCACTCTGTCTCACCTCTTACCACCCTGGTGAATCTTTCTCTTTTTCTTTGCACAGCCTTGAAACTCACAGCGATCCCCTGACTTTACAGTATGTGGGGAACATTGTACAGGTACCCTCAATTAAGTAAGAGTCAGGTATTCAAAACCATAGGAGTTTCACATTTAGTACCAGAGATCTGACACATGAGAAGTTTTCTCAGTATCAAAAATTTAGTAATCTCCTCCAATCAAAATAATGATAATAACAACATTTGCCTCTTTCCAACACTTGAAGTCAGTGAATCAAAATCAATAAGGGTGTATACTGATGGAGTCAAACTGTGCTCTGGGAGGTGGTTGGTTAGATATGGTTTCCAGTATGCCTATGCACGGTCATCGTGTGCCTATTCAGCATAACCTGTCTCTTCCTATTGTTTCATTTTTGCTGTAACCATCACTGTCCTTTCTAGGATTTGCTGAACTTCACAGAGTAGAAATATCTGAGA
Source organism: Rhynchonycteris naso (assembly GCA_037038555.1). NCBI lineage: Eukaryota > Metazoa > Chordata > Mammalia > Chiroptera > Emballonuridae > Rhynchonycteris > Rhynchonycteris naso. The sequence continues at coordinate 247,683,743 of CM072995.1, forward strand.
TTCTTAACTGGCATGTGCGTACATTCACTCAGATGGGACCCGGGAGTCTCCTGGCTGCTCTCAAGGTTGTTCTTACTCTAATCTATGGCCCTACACATAGACCTTGTCTCCAAAATATACAGCATGAGAGGCAATGTGGGTGGAATAAAGGTCCTGTCTCTGATCACATAACCCAAGGAACTGTGGTGGAAAGAAGGAAAGTATTTGGCACAGTAGCTGAGATGGCAGCTCTCTCTTCACAATGACAACCAGGGAGTTTCAACAGGGCATAGAAGGATGGTGGCTTTCTCTTAGTTCCAAGCACAGTGCTAGGTGCTCACTGTGTAAGCCTTGACCCATAGTAGGCTATGTAAACACATGTCACCTGTCACCTGTCTTAGGGGCATGTTTCATATTTGCTGGGAACACAACTAGCTCCTCAGTCAGACCAGGATGAAAGAAACAAACATGGCTTTTCTGCACAGGATGTCATGCTCTGAAGCCTGGTGTCCTAGATTTCAATGCTAAGACATGTTAATCCACTGAGTAACCATGCAAGGGAAAATAAACAAATACAAACAGTTTAAAGTCTGGGTGTCCACTATCCCTTAGCGCAGCATTACTACACTTTCCCTGTTTCTTCATGAAGAAGAGATTAATCAGCTGTTGTCATCTCCTTGGACCTCTGGTTCATTTTGCTTATCTCTGGCTAGAAACATGCAGAGCAAGTCAGAAATATGTAGAAGTCACAGAAAGGAAAATAGGGGTCCTCGTGCTACTACCCTGCAGAGATGTTAAACCTAAACTGAAGAGCCTTATCACCACCTTTGCTCTCACTCAGGATGACAAGGACATCTAGAGTGCAGGGCTCCCGCCCACTTCCAGCGGCCTCTCCCTTCTTTTCCCTTCCAATTCAGGTCACGCGTGAAACCTGGCTTGCCTCCAGCTCTGAGTAAGCTCCGCCCCACAGCCCACCTACTGTCTTCCTTCAGTGTCCAGCGCTTCCACTGTGAGGATATGTGTCTCCAAAAGACTGCCAACACCCTCTTCACCAGTGACACCTGAGTACTCGCCCCAGGCTTGCTACTAGTCTCTGTCCACGTTGGTTGAGAGAACCTTGAAGTGTAGGCAGTGCTCAGCAAATGTCCATTCAAACGGGGCCGTTTGGGTGAGGCACCCAGCATGGAGCATCAAGCATTTCCTGAATATGGAAGATGAAGATGCTCACACTCAGCCAGGTCATCTGGGGGCCTGGTCTGGGTACCACTGAAGGAAAACAAAGGGTGAATGATCCCTGAGCTGCTGAACAGAACGATTCTGTAGCATAGTAGTATGGAGTTCTTAGCTACAAGAAATAAAACTGACTTATACAAAAAGAAATATATTGGCAAGAGAAGGAGCCTGGATGTTCCTCAACAGCTGGAAGGAGACAGTTCCTCAGCACAGGGCAGTGGGTTCAGGAAGAAACAAACAACTGCCATCTATCTCTGTGACATTCTCCTGTACTGTTATCTTGATCTTGAATAAAACACTGAGGACAGGGTTGGTCAAACTCAGCAATCAAGTCCACAAGAAAGATCTGTCTGCCCCCTGAGATATCTCCCTAGGAGGTGGGCACCCAAAAGCTCACCCTCCAAGACTGCACTTAGCTACAGAAACAAAATTTGCTAATATGAACTTCTCCATGTTTTTGGGAAAAGGAGTGAGGTTGCTTAAGTCCCAGGCCAGTATGCAGGAAGCCCTCTGAGGGGGTATTCTGGGCATGTTGAGACCTGAGATTCTCAGGTGCCTTAGGCTTTAGGGACGATCCTGCTGGAAGACTCGAGGCAGATATGTGAGTGTATGTGACTTCAGGTTCTCTTGTTTGCAGACTCTCTCAAAATTTTGTGCTTGCCTGACCTGTGATGGCGCAGTGGATAAAGCGTCGATCTAGGAACACTGAGGTCGCCAGTTCAAAACCCTACACTGGTCTAGTCAAGGCACATATGGGAGTTGATGCTTCCAGCTCCTCCCCCCTTTCTCTCTCTCTCTCTCTCTCTCTCTCTCTCTCTCTCTCTCTGTCTCCTCTCTAAAATGAATAAAATAAAAAAGAAATTAAAAAATTTTTTGTGCTTAACAAAAAATACATTAGATACTAAGATTGGTAGCTATAGGACACCCAGTTCTTAAAAGCTACTTAATCATGCCCATCCAGTTAGAATCAGGAAGAAAAATAATTGAAAAATATATATTTGGAGTAATGACATAATGAAGTGTGATCTCAGCTGATGTGAAGGAAAAAAGAAAAAAGAACTGGCTAGCTGTGAGGCTTATTTACCCATAGAATAATGTCCCAAAGGAAATGGGACCCAGTTTCATGTATCTTTCAAAAGAGAGTTTGACACTACCCAGAAGAATTTGCAGTTGAAAGCAGTCTTGTATTGGCAGGAAATAGACTAGATGATCTAAAATCTAATGTATGTATGTCCGTGATTTCAAAACACATTCTAGAGTTCAGAGGTCTGGCTTTAATTTGGAGTTGCCCCCATTGATTATGTTAGCGAGAATGCTTCCACGGAAGTCCTCATTTGAAGGCTGTGAAGCTTGAGGTACACTCATACTGCAAGAAGAAATGTACATAACACAATGAATAGTTCAAATGCTATAGAGATGTATTCCTGAAGCCTGTGTGTTTCTGTGGACCAACATTATCCCATTAAATTTAATTTCTAAAAAAAAACCCAACAAAATACAGATTGCTCTGCCCTTGGAAAGATCCTTCGCTCCATTCTGATATTCCATCCTTTACAGAGAGACCTGAAAGAGTACTGGTGTCCTCACCAGGAAGAGACAAAGCCTTGCATCTAATAACTTCTCTATTATGAGGGCAGAGTGAAGCCAGGCTAGCCTAAAGGATCAATGTCTCATGGGACTCTTCCCTGAGACAGAGAACTGACCTCACCAGGGCAATAATAGTTGTTTTCTCTTACACCATCCAAACTAAAACTTCCAGTGGGGCAGAGCTGCTCTTGGATACTCATGCACACCCATTCTTTCTATAGGAGAATAGAACATTTATATATTCTCCCTATATATAATGTTTCCAGGAAGACTGCATGGGGACAATATAACTAGAGAATGAGGAGGAATAATCATAGAGGCCAGCACAGTGGTCAGCACAGGACTAAAGGACTAGCCTGCGAGAGACCCAGGTGCTGGACCATTTGGATCAACACAGACAAATTTTATTCATTAGTGCTTCTTTTGTGTTGACCCTCTAGCTGAGCACCAACCTTTCTGCCTAGACACAGTCCTTTCAGATATTTGAGATGGAAAACTTTAGTTAATTGCAGCTTTTGCGGATTCACCCACTTTCCTGATTGAATAAAGGGTTGCCCACCCTTTGAGCCATTTGAGGAGGTGACTTCACAGGACTCCAGCTCCAGGCCCTTGTAGTTTTTACCTGTATTTATGTACCACTTCAGGAGGGATATTAACTGCAATCTCACCTGCATTGGCTCCAAATTTTTGGGACAGATTTTATGACAGTGGCCCTTAATGATATTAGGCAATCTATGGATTTACTCCATTTTAATTAGAAGTGCATTTGTTCTCTTAAAAATAGTCAAGTTTGCCTAACCAGGCGGTGGTGCAGTGGATAGAGCATTGAACTGGGATGCAGAAGACCCAGATTCAAGACCCCGAGGTCGCAAGCTTGAGCACGGGCCCATCTGGCTTGAGCAAAAGCTCGTCAGCTTGGACCCAAGGTCGCTGGCTCCAGCAAGGGGTTGCTCTGTCTGCTGAAGGCCCGCGGTCAAGGCACATGTGAGAGAGCAATCAATGAACAACTAAAGTCTCGCAATGAAAAATTGATGATTGATGCTTCTCATCTCTCTTCATTCCTATCTGTCTGTCCCTATCTATCCCTCTCTCTGACTCTCTCTCTGTCCCTGTAAAAACAAAACAAAACAAAAAACAAACAAACAAACAAAAATAGTCAAGTTTGAAGTGATACATTTTTTGAGGTTAACTCCTGTATTTGTTGCCTGTGATTTCCATAACAAATGACCTCGAACTTGGTAGCTTAAATGATGGAAACTTGTTCTCTTACATCCCTGAGTCAAGGACTCTGAGATTTAGGTGTTGTCAGTGCTGTGCTTCCTCCAGAAGTTCTCGGGAAAACCCTTTCCTTAGCTGCTGCAACTTCCTGGGGCTCCATGCTTTCCTTGACTCATGGCAGCGTCATTCCGGGCTCTGCCTCAGGCCCGGCAGGCCCTTCTCCATGTGCCTTCCCTCTCCTGTTTCCTTTAGGGACTGTGTGAGCAAAATGTGTCCCTTTAAATTTGATTCATTAACAGTCTGACTCCCAATATGACAATAAGTAAAGACAGGCATCTTGGAGATTTAATAGGGTCATAAGGGGGGATCTCACTACACTTGCACTGGTATCTTTATAAGTAGAGATTAATCTGTTTCTCTCTCTCCACAGACACAAGCCAAGGGAAGGACGTGAAGACACAGGTAGAAGGCAGCTACCCTATTCCAGGAAACAGGTTCTCATTTGAATCAAATTTGCCAGTACCTTGACTTTGGACTTACAGCTTCCTGAACTGTCAGAAATATATTTCTGTTGTTTAAGCCCCACAGTCTGTGTAGTGTTTTATTTTAGCCATCCAAGCTGACTAAGGGAACACTTATCATTGGATTTAGGCCTACCTTAATCCACAATGATCTCATCTTAAGATTCTTTATGAGAACTGCAACGATCCCTTTTTCAAATGAGGATGCAGTCACAATTCTTTTTTTTGGGGGGGGGGGTACTTAGGGAGACACCATTACATTAGCTATACTGGTGAAAAAAAGGTTTCTTGGCATTTGGGGAAATGAGATAAAAAGATTACTTTCCCTGTTGTCCTTCAAGTTCTGGGATGCATTGCCATGCCACCATTGATCCCTATAACTGAATCATTTGCTGAGTTATTTATTCATCAGGGGACCTGGTTTCTAATACCCTGTATGATGAAAATTCTGATGTTCCAGGTTTTTGAATTTGTGAATCTTGCTTTTACATGGTGGCACTCCCAAATCAGCTTGGACTTAAAACAGAGATTCACGGGCAATGTTACCCAGTCAGAGCTTCCGTCTCAGCCTCTTTAGAAAAACGTTTATTCCCCAAGCAAATGGCAGCATTATTATAAGTGAGCCTCAATCACAAGCCATTGTGTTATGTCTTCTAATTCTTGTTCTCTTTCTTTCTCTCTTTCTATCCTGCCATGTCTTTTGATCTGAGGTAGCTATTTGGGGTGAGCTTTTAGCTATAGGCTCTCATGAAGGGATTGTGTTTTTCATAATCTAGAAACCTCTCTACATTTTCTGTAAAGTTAAGTGTCCTGTACTTTGAGTTTCAATTTTTGGGAGAACATTACTTAGAATGCCAGCCTTGTTCTGCACATGCGGGGAGCGCAGGTCCAAGTTCCCTAATTCATGTCTTCATAACTGTTCCACTTTCAGGCCAGAATCCATAGTACACTCCCCCTGTCATCTCATTCAAAAAACAAATAAACCAAAAACACTTTGAAAATTACTACTTAAGTCGCTTTTCAGTTTTAAATTTAAAATATTGACTCTCTTGTAAGTAACTGATACTGCAGCGTACTTTTTCTGGGATTTTTAGAATGGAACTTTGCAGCATTCCCTCATAGACTCCAGCTATTTTCTTGACCAGTTAAATTAATGTATATAAACTCCCCAAATTAACTTATTTTGATCTTCACAGCTTCTCCCAAAAAGCCATGTTATAATAGATGTACATTATCCTTATGATAAAATGTTTTCAAATACAAATGAGGTTCTGCACTATTTAAATTAATTGGTAACATTCAAACCTGATCATTTTACAGTAAGTGGACACTCTCTCCATCCCGCTTTCCGGAGGAAGCCCCTGTAAGAAGAAAATACGTGTGGGGAACCCACGCCACTCTGAATGTTTCCAGGGAGGAGCCGAGGGTCAGTCCACGTCTCGTCTCCTATAGTTGGTTCCACTGCATTGTGGATGGAGTCCTTATTCCTCCTTTAATTTAAACTCACTTTAAAATTTCTGGTATCTATAACTGCAACATATAGAATATGTGATAAATATATATATGAATATATATATATATATTTGTTGAATAAATGAATAAATTCTACAAAATAAAGAGTGGCGATGATGACTGCAAGCAGCTTACAGAACATTGAGGAAATAGAAATTCTGGATTAAGCACCATGGTGAAGGTGGAGACAGAGCTGTGCTCATGGAGGGTGGAGAAGCATGGCGCTGTAAAACAGGCAGGGGACAGGGGTCTCTAGAATAACTTCTAGGGGGGCTGAAAAAATTTCCAAAGTAGAGGTAGACTCATGCTTATCAAGAAGCAGTCTTTTTGGTGACAACCCCAGATTGTTCCAACTCTTCAGTCGCTGTAACCTTTACAGCAGCTTGTACAATGGTTCAGGGGCATCGAAGAAAAGTGAGGGTCATTATTTGTTGACTTTCCTGCTCACTTCCACAGTTGGGAAGTACAGGGGTGAGCCAAAGGTGCCCTTTCTTCTCTCTGCGAGCTGCTTGGTCTCTTCCACCCCCAACATGGACAAGCAACAAACGTTTGATAGCACCTTGTATAAGGACAATGGGACAGAGAAAACAGAACTGCCCCAGCGCTTGGGGGACAATGACATCCAAGGTCCTTGGCCAGTGGAGACCTCTTTTCCTCATGGTACTGAGCAAGAAGTCAGGTCAGTGCTGACAGTGGTGTTGTAAAAAAGGCTCAAAACACCTTCCAAACTTAAGATCTACTACTTTCCCTGTCCATGGATGCTTAGGGAGGCTGAGCCAGCAACAAATGTGTGAAAAACACAACGCAGCAATTTGAGGGCACCAGCGGGTTAGGAGCTGGGACGCCTGGTTCAGTTACCCTTTGCCCAGACATCTGGATATGTTGCTTCATAACTTATTTCCTCTGTGTCCTCACTTCTGTCACCTGTGGAGTCTCTCCCAGTCCTAGTAGTAGCACCTGTCCGCATGCTATGCAAGCCTAGTGACAGCCACTGATTAGACGAGGCGGCAGGACAGTTCAGGACCAATCCATCACCGCACAGAGCAGAGCCGCCTCAGTCAGATCTGCAGGTCAATACACTATCTTCATATATTCAAGAGGGCGCGCTGAGCGAGGAGCCAGGGACAGCTCTATCAGCATAACTTTTTAAAATAGTGACATAAGTATCTATCATTTCACTATATATGAATTTTTTAATATTTCCAATATAGATGATGCTGAATGTGGAATTTCATGAGATATGATTCCACTTAGCCTGGGGGCCTTTTGATTCCTCTAACGTTTTTTTATCAGGTTTCATCAGTTTTATTGGAAAATGGGCCAGGGCCTTATTGGAGGAACGGTGGAAATTTGTCAGGCACTTAGCCCTGCTATCAGTCTCCAGCATGAGCGTGGCTACAGACACAATTACCACAGTGGGGGTTTGGATTGTGAGCCCCTAGATTTGCCTTTCGTGGAAAAAAAGAATCTGTGGCTAAGCACTGTATAAAATGCTTCTTTACATTTATGTAGCAACTGCTATAGGGCAGTAGGAAGGTAGGAATAAAGAAGGAAGACATTGTTATAACACAGCAACTGGAATTCCTGAACACTGCTAATATCTCCAAGTGGTGGTCCGAGAGGCCTGAGACAAGGTGGAACATCTTTCCCAAGTGAACAAGCCGAAGAGTGAATTTCTTTCTCCAAAAGGAAGCATTAAGAACAAGCCATGGGTAAAATAGAATTTTTGAGAACGTACCACACTTTGAGGGTAGGGGTAAGTGAGGAAGCAGAGAAGGGCCAGCAGGAATAGGCTTCCCAAAGGCAGTATTTGTCTTTGGTCATGGGTTCCAGGGGACTGGTCAGTCATCCGCAACACCGCAGAGAGGCGTCCGCACTCCACCGGTAAGAAGACTTTTCAAAGCAGTAGTTCTCTAGGTGGGGGACCCAGACAGGTGGCATCACTGACCTGGGAATATACTGAATGAGAAACGCTGGGGTGGGGCCAGCAGTCTGTCTTATCAGCCCTCCAGGGGGCTTTGATGCACACTCAACTTAAGAACCTGTGTCCTGGAATGTAGTTGCTGCCCATGGTGAAAGGGAAAGCCAGATAGAGGGTGGCAGGAGACCATGTTTAGGAGACAAAAAAAAAAAAAAAAAAAAGAACAAGAACAAAGAGCAGATTCATGATGTTAAGTACGTACCCCTCCAAGACAGAGGACACTTGAGGTCAGGAGAACACAGGTTCTGAGGGGCACCAGTGAAGAAGGAGAAAGCAGGAGTCCCTGGTGCTAGGGGTGAGGAGACGAGTACACCTGTCCTCCTCTGAGGATGGGAAGGAGGGAGGAGGCTGGTGCAGGGACACAGGCTGGTCAGGTTGACAGGACACTGAATTCTCCTGATAAGACTTTGAGAATATTTTTCCTCAGATTGAACCTTCAAATGCATCTGCCCTGTGTCCTAGGCTGTCTCTGGAAGCTAGCCGCCTTGACACGTGGGGAAGGTTTTGATCTGGCCAGTGAGTAGATTTCCTTGCTAATGATGAAAAGACCCACATTGTGTGCCAGGTGGGGTAGCTGACTGTTGCTTCCCTGCCTCAGACACCAGGGTGCTGAGGACTTCCTTAAGCAAGACTGGACCTGTAATATATATTATTGATGACATCATCAGCATTTTGGCATCATGGAAGTTAAAAGTCCCAAGGAAAGCTGACCAAAGAAATTTTAAAGTATTGATTTCTTTGTAGCATACAGGCATGATTTATGATCTTCTCTGGAGATCTCCAGGGAGAAAAGACCCTCTCAGATAGATACTTCCTTCTGGAGCGCCTTCTGATAGAGTGTAAAAAGCATGGGTGGGCAAATCAGAGACCTGCTAATGAAATATCAGGGAATAATTCACACAGAAAATGAGAAAGGCATTTTCAAATGTCTGAAAATCTTTAGTCACCATAAAAAAGTCCGAAAAAAGATATTACGATTACTTCAGGGAAAGCATCAATGAATGCTATTGGGAAAGCATGTCACTAAAGCACAGACAGCCTGGCTTACGAAATGCCTTCATCACTGTGTTTTTTATCTCTGGTAGCACCCTGGCTCTCAGACCTACCCAAAACAATGCTGTGGTTATCGGGACATCCATGCTGAATTCAGTCACTGATGCAGTACACATTGTGTACATGACGAAAAGTGGAAAGGTCTGGGATGGATTGTGGTTTAACACCATAGCAGGAGCCTGGGGACCTAGGGTTTAAGGTGTTTGTGTAGGACTAGGGTGTTCCCACACAGGTAAGGTATGTTTTGTTTTGTTTTTATATTCTTTAATTTCTTTTTCTTTAATTTATTCATTTTAGAGAGGAGACACACCCAGAGAGAGAGAGAGAGAGAGAGAGAGAGAGAGAGAGAAACGGGGGAGGAGCTGGAAGCATCAACTCCCATATGTGCCTTGACCAGGCCAGTGCAGGGTTTTGAACTGGTGATCTCAGTGTTCCCAGGTCGACGCTTTATCCACTGCGCCACCACAGGTCAGGCTCAGGTAAGGTATGTTTTAAATAAAAAGGAGAGAGGACCAGTGAGAAGAGAAGAGAAAGTGGGGTGTTTGTGCTAGAAATGCACCAATTTTGCAATGAATGCAGAGGAGATGGCTCTGTGGAGTTAGGGGCGGCTGCCACATCATTCAGGTCTGAAGAGACTCCGGAGGTTCCCTTAGAAGTCCTTGCTTTGCACCCTTGTAAGTACACTGTGATATCTAACAAAAAACACGTGCTTTATGAAGGGTACTTAGGGAAAGTCTCCCAGCAGCCTGTCACTGCTGTAGAAGTTTAGGGACACTTCCATGTACCCCAGGAAGCCCTGAGACACCTTTTCTTCCTACAAGCCTCTTGAAGCCTCTTGTTGATCAAAGAATCAGGGTCTGCTTGGAACCAGCAGCAGGATCTGCCCAGTGGTGTGATCAAAAGGAGATGCAGCCATGATGCATGGGAAGAGCCCTTGTGGGGGTCAGTGCACTTCCCTACAGGACTCCACAGTGGCTGACAGCTGAAATGGGGACAATGACATCACCAACCACAACCTTAGCATTCTGAGTCTACACTCACATGGCCTGCTGGCATCTTTATTTGGACGCCTCACAATGAGATGAACTCAACACATCCAAGGCAGTTTTCACACTTTTCACCCATAAATCCTTTTTCAGGATTCCTGTCTTAGTGGGAGCAGAAGTCACCCTGGACCCTTCCCTTTCCTCACTCACACCTTCAAGGTTACTGAGTTGACCATTTTCCCTTCTATATTTTCTTTAAGTCTGCCACTTTTCTGTTGCCTCGTCCTTACCCTTGGCTCACTCAGCATCATCTCCCCTCATTTCCACATGCATGTTGGGCTCCAGTTGTTCATTCTCTTGCTGCATCCAAAGTGATCCCTTCAAGATGAAATTCAATTCCTTTAGACCTCAGTGTAGACCTATAATTCTGGCAGCTCACAGGAGAAATTTCATTGAAACACATGCTCACTTTGACCCACACAGTGGTTAGAAATATTTGAATAAAAATTCAACATTTGGTTACTTATAAAAATTCAGATTCATTGTCCCTTTCTAAAAGACCAGAAAATCTAGCACATTGGCTCTCCAGTCCCACATGGTATTACAAGGCTGCTTCTAAATGGTGACTATTAGTAGAGTGTGTGCCCATTACTATGCACAGACATTGCCTGCCAAGCATGTCCATTAATCTCCTGGCAGAGCCAGGGTGCTCCCAGACAGTTCATGATCTCCCATGACCCCCAGGCTCTGAGCAGTTGGATGAGACACATGAATGATTTTGCAGATGAAAGGTGGCAGAAAATGATGAGATCACTCCTGGTTGAGACAAAACCCATATGTGATTTCCTTTCTGCAGCAACTTAGGAGGCAAGTGTTCCAGATGTCATAGTACAGGATGGCACCTCGAGCACCCTGGGTCCCTAAATGATCCTGTGGAGCAGAGATACCATTCTCTAACCCTTGCTGGACACCCAGGTTGATGATGTTCAAGTGTTAAGATTTGGAATTAGTTTGTTACCTGTCCTTCCCTGCTCTGACATCTTCCCGTGGCTTATTTTTTTAATATGTTCCCAAAAGCCTCGCAGGGTCTAAACCTCCTGACCTTTCTATTTAAGTTACTGACTACTTTCTCTTGCTCTCTGAACTTAGGCCATCCAGCATTCTGTATATAGCCTTGTAAGTGCTAAAGTTCTTCCTTCTGCCACCCCCTCATTCTATAATGCACTCCCCAACTCTTCTTCTGAGCCTTTCTATTCTCTCTTTCAGTCTTCCTTAAATATTACTGTTCACCAGACCCTCAAAGTCAACTCTCCTATTCTTTTGTGTCTCATCTGTCTTAGCTCCACCAGCATGGTGTGATTTCCAATTAAAGTGTGAGTAAGAACCCATATCTGCTCATAACACTACATTCTGAACTCCATAAGTCAAAAAAAAGAAAGAACGAAAATCATTGATATCTACCCAACCTTGCAACTCAAATACCAAGTGGTAGACATCAAAGAAATATTTGTTGAATAAAGATGTGTAGATTTTTCCGCTGTTTCTTGTGTCAGACACTCCACTCAAAAAGTTACACAATTCTGATGAGGGTATTTAACCTTTTTGGGCCTTAGTTTTTCTGTCTGTATCAAGGTAGACTTTAACCTTTTTCCTGACTCAAATTTCTCATTAACTTAGGCTTGACTATGTTTAGCAAGAAAGGAAGCACACTTTTGTTCTCCTCCCTGAAATTACTAGCACATTCCATCCACAAATCTTCTCACTTTTTACATGTCAGATAAATAAAAGAATATTTAACTGAAAAAATCAACACATTTATTTATTTTTACTTATTCAGATATAGAAATCTAAATGTTGATTTAAAATTCAAAAGCTAATTTTTTAAAAAACAATAATCAAATTTTTTCTCCTAGCCATGTCAGAGTAACTGATATCAGATGAGCCCTCCTACCATGAAACTATGAAACTGGACAGTTCCACGGCAGGCAGTGACACACCACAATTTAAAAATCTCTGTGAGGAAATCTTTAGCTGAGGATTGGGCTGATACAAGGTGAAGTTTACCCTTAAGTGTCAGTTATAGGGTTGAAAGCAGAAAGGAAATACGAGGTTGAGCAGTACTGAGGAACACTGGTTTTCAGGTCAGCTAGTGGGAAGAGACTTCATTAACACTTCAGTGTTCAGCTAAGGCAGAAGAAACACCAAGACACAAATGTAGGAATCGCAGTTTAGATCAAGGTGTTCACTAGGCCCAGGTTAACCAAATACAAATCAAGTATGACACAATTCACAGAAAAGACAGAATTTGGACAAGAAACATGTCAAATTAGATAGATTTGGTAAAGACCTTGGCCTTTTCACTTATCTACACTAATAAAACATGAAACCAAATCTAAAATGTCACAATTATCAGTCAACATTTAACTTTGTATTTTATGAATGATGTTTCTCTATCATTCAATACTCCAGAAATTTTGCAGTGTGTCATCCTCAACCAAAATTCACTTGTCGTAGAACAAAATAAGAAAATGTGACCCACAGTCAAGATAAGTATCAAGCTACAGAAACAAACCTTGAAATGATCTACATGTTATATTTAGGAGACACAGATTTTTAAAACAGGTATTATAAATATGTTCAGGGATTAAAAGAAAATATGATCTTACTAAATCCACAGAGGAATTCTCAGCTGAGAAATAGAAACTTTGAAACAGATAAATCTAGAATTGAAAATTATAACATCTGAAATGAAAAGTCATTACATTAGCTTAATAGCAGCTTGAACATGTGCCCTGAGACAGAAATTAAATAAGCATTTAATTGAAAGAGCAGAAATAAAAAAAAACTATGAATAAAGTCTTATTGGTTTCTTAGACACATCAAATGTATTAAAATATGGAAGCTAGTATCCCAAAAAGAAGTTTCAGATGAGGCAGAAAAAATTAAAAAATATTATGGTCTCAAACTCCCCCAAAACATATCAATATAAAAATCCAACAAGATTTTTCAAGTTCAGGTAGAATAAAGACAGAATAAATAACACCTAAGAGCATCATAGTCACATGGCTGAAATAAAATTATAGAAGAAAATCTTGAAAGCAGCCAAATATAATAGAAATATTACATACAGGAAAAAAAAAAAAGATTCAACAAATGGTGAAATTTTAATTAGAAACACTATAGGCCAGGAGACAAAAAAATCATCTTTAAAATGACAATGAAAAACTACTTGGTAACTAAGAATTCTACTACATGCAAAAATATTTTTCACTTTTTAGATACCTGAAAGCTGAGTTGCCAGAACACTTGCATTATAAGAAATGCTTAAAATTATTTTTCAGGCTGAAGGGAAATGTTTCCATATGGTAACTCATATCTACAGGAAAAGTAAACAGTGTCAAGAATGGCAAATATATGGTCAAATATAAAATAATATATAATTAACTTCAATTTTTTTTATTGTACAGAACAAAGATTGTGAAATATGTTTTTGAAATTGCCTTTTATTATACTTATCCATTCAAATATAGCTACATCTTTAAACTCTAATAATATGGTAATAGAGATTATCTAGCCTAATGTTCTCATTTTTCAGTTTGAAAATAAACTATCACTTTCCAAAATCATCCAGCTAAGTAAAAATATTGCTTACACGAGTTTTCCTAACCAACCTGTAGAAGGCTGCTTCTCTTGGGTTTTCTCATCATGGGGTCAAGTGGAAGAAGGTACTTAACATGAATGATGACAAGTCTCAGCAAAGTTCCACCTAAGTGACTGGAACTTTTGCACCAAAACCTTTTCCACTCTCAACACAAGTGTTGTTGACTGTGTACTCACACATAATGCAAAAAGTTCTTCACTGGGTTTCTATACATTACCACCTCATGGAATGTAGTCTTTGTTTTTCAGTTACCCATTAGTGCATTTTTTCATTCAATAAATATGCATTGAGTACCTCCCCTATGGTAGGTGTCATGCTGGAGGGAGGCAGTAAGCAGTTAACATGATAGGCAAACTAACCCTTCTGGAGATCTAGGTCTCTGAGAGGTGGCCCTCATGGCTTCTGTTTTGCTCCATCAATGCCAAACACTTATTCTGTTGGGCGACTTTCATCCCTGTCTTGTCCTGAGTAATAAGAATACTGTGGATACATATTGCCTCTCAAGGATTCCATTGCAGAGCAGGATGAAGAAAAGACCATGGCTAAACTTTAACCATGAGCCACTGTGGCTCATGCTGTTGGAATGTCACTGATTTCCCTGTGGCACTCACCGTTTATATAAACCTTGAGAGCTCTGTATTACATAAGTTGTCTGTCTTCCTGAGGTCTAGGAACAATTTGGGTTCATGTATGGTGCCTAGAAGAGGTGCATGAAAGTGAATTTCCTTGGGAGTGGCCCTCAGTGATGAGTGGGGGTTGGTGGACATAGTCCCACTTCCTTCGATGGGGCACATGGTCCTCAGCAGGATTGAGATCCAGTTGTCCACAGTGCTGACCAGCCCATTAGTGCATCCCATAGTGGCCATCTCTCCTCCTCCCCCCATGTCATTTTCTATTCTTCTACTGTTGGTCCTTGTGAAACATCTCAAACCCTGTCTTGGGGTCTGCTGAGGGTCAGGCCCACACAGAGGCTGCCATCATGCTGACTGGCTTGCCCTCTCGGTAGTCCTGCCTTCCTGGTGCTGTAGTATCTTTACTGGTTGTCTGCCATGTAACATGATCTTCCCTAGCAAGCTGGGATCAGGCACAGTTTCCCCAGTGACCATGTTCATAAGATTCCCTCTTTTTCTAAACCATAAGGACCTGCTTTCTGATTCCCAACCAATGTCTCAGAGCATCCTGAGCACCACCATGCTCTCTCCTTCGTGGTGAGGGATGTGCCGCAAAAGGTATACCGAGTGGTTGCTGCTCCCCAGTAGCATGAGGTCTCAACCACAAACTCTCAGCTGTAAAAACAGAGCTGCATCTTCTCCCATAGGCTTGTTTATTTTCATCTAATTCACGATCGCTAAAAAGGGCAAAGTCAGCCTGGCAACACCAACTGTTGGATCTACTGCCCAGAATTTTTTGCACACCTTGTGATAAGAAACTCTAAGCCCTGTGAAACAAGTCTGCCGTGTGCTTGCAGTTGGGTGTTTATTTGCACACTTGTCAAGCTCAGCCCAGCAGCAAGTTGCAAGGGAACTGCGGGAGATGGAAATGTTTTCTTTAATTTCTTTCAGCATCTCTGTGTATTTATTTCAGCATTTACAAAAGCTCTGTAATTCAGAAAAGGGCCTCTGGGTGTACATAAAATGCTTAAATAGCATATATCTAATGTCAGCCAAACTGGAAGCCACCCAACAAATCCAGTCCACCCCTGTGATTTTTGACAAAGCCACCTAGGAACATACTTACTTCTTCAGGTGCTTTCCAATAATCTGAGCATTTCTTTCATGCAAAAAGTGGAGTTATATTACTCATATCCAATGTAGGGGCATTGTCATAGAAAGACAGGACTTTATGTAGAAGTGGTAACATTTCTCACAAACTATATATTACAGGTAGAGAAAGTTGTGAGTAATTTAGTGAGAAAGAAAAACAATTTAAAGGATGTACTTACATTTCCTTCCTTCCTTCCTTCCTTCCTTTCTTCCTTCCTTCCTTCCTTTCTCCCTGGAAAAAGCAAATGTAGTTAGAAGGAGAATAACAGGACATGGACTTGAGATAATTTGGAACAGCATGACCGAGCAACAAAGGAATATGGAAATTTGTAACTGCTAAAAAGTGATAGCTGGGCCAAATTTCAAGAGGTAGTTTGAAAGGTCTAATGGACACATCACCCAAAAGGCATTCAGTAAAAGTTTAGCTCTGACACTGACTTACCTTAATATTTAACTGAATGCTAATTTTGGCCTTATGCATCATTGTATATATTCAACCCATGGGGTCAGACGCATTGATCTTTAGATTGCCAAGGAAGAAATTAATTAGACCTGTAAATGGCTTTTAAACTACAAGTAATAAGTACCAAATATTTGAAAGTGACACTGAGACTATGGCTTACAAAAAGTACAAAGGTTTGTTTGCTGCAATAATTTAACCACTTGCAAGAGTTGCGTATGTAAGCCAAATCTCCTAATCAATTTACTTAGAAAATAACACTGAGGTCACATTACATTAGCAAGGGCAAATGGAAAACAGAGTTAATTACCTAGATACTATAAGCTAGAGTAAACTAATGTTGCCTCACTTATCTAATTCTTTCAGATGAGACTTTAGGGGTATGAATGATCTGAATTGTACTGTTACTGAACTTTGCTAAGTTAAACCAGACAAAATCTAAGGGTCAGAAAACCAAATTTTTCTAGAGGATTTTTTTGTGAGTGACCTCTATACAACTGAATTTACCAAAATGTATATGACTTATAAACTTACATATTGACTAGATATTTGGCCAGTTTCTTAACTTTACAGTTTTATAAAAATAAAAGCTGAAATGGTCAAAATGCTATTTTCATAATGGTCAACAATTTAGTTACAATTATAGGAAGATGAAGTAACATGTTAGAAGCAGATTGATCACATGCACTACTATTAACATTTTTTGATCATAGTAATAATTCTGGATCTTCCAATTTCAGGGATATGAAAAATTTAAAAACATTTAGTCTTAGACCTACCTTTACACAATAGATTTCTCAAAGTGCTGGGAATATAATTCAAGAGGAAATCACTTGAACCTGAGATAATTTACTTTTATTTTTCAAGGCCTTTGTGTTAAGGATGCCTGACAGTTTTAAAACCAGATGGGATTCAATTCTTATTTAATCTGGTGGTACCTACTCACTAGTCATCAGACCTGTGCTGGGCTGCCTATCTACGAGTTTATAGCAAATTTCCCTATTTTCAGAAAAGAAAAGGTTTCTGGGGAAACAAAACTTCAGTTTTTGTTTTTGTTTTTTGTTTTTCTTTTAAGGTTTTAGGTCCTGCCCTGAATTCTCTGATTAAACAATTTTGTGAGTGTGACCCTGGAATCTCTATTTTTTTCAAAAGTTTCCCAGGTGATTCTGTGTTCCAACCACTTGTGGAAAACACTGATGCTATTCTAGTTTCTTTGGGCATGTGGAACTGACACCTGCCATGTCCAGGGTCAGAGGATAAAGGGGAGGCCAAGCTCTCTGACTTCCAGTTCTTTTTGCTTGTCACTCAACTAGCTGTTGATGAAATCCTTCCCCCCGCCCCTTGGATGTGAATTCAGAAGAAAAAGAGGGAGAAGAAGAAAAAAACATGACCGACACTAGAGATTACTTTTTAAATTAAATTTATTGGGATGATATTAGTTGATAAAATTATATAAGCAAATATTGGATTTTATATTATGTCATCAGTATAATGTATTGTGTGTTTACCACCCCCAATCAAGTCTCCTTTTATCTCCATTTCTCCCCCCTTCTACTCTCTTCTTACATTTTCTATTTAGAACGTCATTCCGGGAAGATTTTGTTTTTATTGCTGAGAATGGCATAACAGGTTACCCCCAACATTTCCTGGCTTTAAAACCATGCACATTTATTGTCACCCAGTCTCTGTAAGTCAGGCTTTCCTGTGCAGCTTGGCTGGGTCCCCAGCTGAGGTGTGTCCCAGGCTGCAGCCACTGTGTCTATAGGGCTGTGGTTGTCTCAGGTCCACTGGGGCAGGCACCCCTCCGCAGCTCCCTCATGTACTTGTTGATGGAACTTGGATCCTCAGAGGCTATTGGATAGAGGCCTCAGGTGTCAGATCTTTGAAGGACAGCCTCGAACGTACTTGTTTTCACATTTAAAGCAAATTCGATTCCATTATTGAGCTCTTCACCAAACTTTCTTCTCAATGGGGCTGCTCAGAGTTGGGCAGGGCTCTATGAGTCTTGCAAGCAGAGGCAGATTAAGGTCGGTTGAGGCCCTGGGTGCAGAAAAATATATTGCCCCCCTAAGGGCCTAATGAAAGGCACCCCCTTCATTAGAAAAAAGTTTTCTGCAGGGTCCTTCAGAAGGCAGTGCCCAGGACGAGTGGCCAGTGTGCCCGCCGTTAAATCTGCCTCTGCTTGTAAGGTATGTCTCTGCAGACAACTCGGGTGGGAGAGCCACCCTGGGTCACAGTGCACCACTGGGGCTCTGGGCCCAGTCCTGGGTCTACACTTCACAGCCACATTACGTTGGTGTGACCATCCCCTGCCTTAGGTCCAGTTCCTCCCTCTGAGGTCCACCAGCACTCGTATAGTCGATATAAAGGATCTTTCTACTGCCTTTCTTATTTTCATATTTATCTAATACCAACATATTAGATATTGGAATTTTATCAAATGATTTTTTGAGGGGAGAGGGGTAACATAAACATTTTGTGCATAGTAGCCTTCTACAACTAAAAGTCCATGATTAAAAACAAAAAATCTCCTTGTTCAGAAGAATATTGATAATTCCAACCAATGGAGTCTTTTTCTGGAGGGCACTAACTCTGGAGTGACAGAGCACAGGAAGGTCCTCTCTTGTCAGAGGAAAGGCAAGCACTGCGTGTGTGTCACAGATGGGTCCTCGGGCTAATACCAGTAAAAGTTTAGTTAAAGGAGCTCCTCAGGTTTGATCCTTCCAAATTTAAACCCGAGAGTGAGAACAGGACGACAAATGCTTTGATAACAGGGTCTGGGTCTGGCACGTTGCACACTGGCAAGGTTTCCTCATAGACAGCAGAGGCGGGGGCCCTGGCTGGTCCTCCTGTCACTGGCCCCCCGCCCTGCCCTCCTCACACTTCACTGTTGACTCCAGAATTACCCTGAACCCAGGGCCTCGTTGAAAAGCTCTGTCCACCCTTTAACTTGTCACCAGGCGCTGCGGCCTTCAGGGAGAAATGTGCCCTCTGTTTTTCTCTTACTAAACCCACACAATCTCCACACTTGCCTCTTCTGATTGAATCAGAAATCACTCTAAATCTATCATTCAATTTCAAAGCAAAATGCAGTTAAGTCAGCAGGCTCTGAGCTCTGGCTTCTCCCCATTTGTTGCCTCTAAAGCTGTCACAGTCTTCTTCAAGTCAGTTTTGGGAAATGAGCTTTCTTATCCACTATCTAGAAAAGGGTCTTTAACTGCTCTCCTCTCTCTCTCTCGCCCTCTCTCTGTGTCTCTCTGTCTCTATTTTAAGGATCTATGTCTATAGCTATACAAACAAAGATGGTGTGCTATTGGAGGGATAGAGACGTGGATTTATAAAACAAGATGGGAAATCACAAGAATTGCCTTGCACAAGTTTAGGAACTGAATTTTAACAAAGCTGCAAAAGTAATCAGTGAAGAAGGTCGACCTTTACAACAGACAGTGCTAAAGTGGGTAGATGTCATTTTTCTTTGTTTTGAATGATTTGAGCTATTCTGGTACCTTGAACTTTCATGTAAATTTTGGAAAAATATTGCCTATATTCACAGTAAAAACTTAAATTGTTATATCAAATTGCAAATTGGTTGACATTATTAGCCTTTGAACATGGATCATCCTCCATTTACGTAGATTTTGATTTTTCTCCTCTGCATTTTGTAATTTTATCGCCCAATCCCACCCTTTTCCACTATGACCTCAACTTAACTAATTACATCTGCAGCTGTCCTATTTCCAAGGAGGGTTTCAACACATAAATTTTGAGAGACACAATTCAAACCATAAGATACCCTAGCACTGAAATGTCTTGTTTTTTCTTTCCCTTGACCATATTCTGAGCCTTCTCAGCTTTAGAATTTTCCAAATTTCTTCATTTGCCAGGGAGTAAAATAAAATCTGCCTGCCAGAGGCTTCTACAAAGCAACCTACTTTCCAACCACATCTCATACCACTTCCTCCTAAGCCCCAAACTCTGCTTTGTACTCATTCTCTACAAGAAGTCATTCAGCAAACCTGAGGGCCCAGGAGGGCCCAAGTCCTGGGGCAGCGACCCAAGGACTCAGCAAGGGTGCAGGGGAAGCACATTCTTCTCCAGCTGCAGGGGGAGCAGATATCTGCACATGGCCTTGTGCTAGGACCTGGCTTTTTCTGTTTGTTTGAAGCCATAAAATAAATGTAGTTCCCAAACAAAAAATCAAAATTCTGTGAACATAAGGTTCAGCAGCACTGCGAAATCAGCAAATTATGCTTGTATTCACCATGATTTATGCTAAGTCTACATCATACTCGCAAAAATAAAAATCAGGCTTGGTAAAATACACAATGGGGTTTTGTACAAAAATTAAATCAATCATGAATAGCTTTGTGAAGAATTAATCTGCCTCCTTCTTTCCTCATGGTTCTATGGCTCCTAATAATGTGCTTTCTAGAGTCAAAGAAAGAGTGTTACTTGTCACTCCTCTAACTCTTCATAATGCAGTTTGCTCAAATTTACTTAAATGGCTCCAAAGACATTGGTAGGGAAAAAAATTGTGGCTCTTAAAATGATGATGAATCCAAGCCCTAACGAGAGGGATCTCTGAGCAGAACTTTATTTAAGGGAAGGCACTTTGCAGATGAGATTAAAGATCTGGAAAGGAGACCATCCTGTATTATCAAGGTGGACGCTAAATGCAATGATAGGTATCCTTATAAGAAAAAGGAGGGGTAGATGTGAGACACAGAGACACACAGGAGAACAAACACAGATGGAAGAAAAGGAAGGCATGAGGTGACAGGAGCAGAGAAGAGAGCGACTGGGCCACGAGTCAAGGATTGCCTCTAGCACCAGAAGCTGGAATAGGCAACAAAGTATTTTATCCTAGAGTTTCTGAACAAATGTGGCCCTATGGAAACCTTGATTTCAAACTTCTATGCTCCAGGATTGGTAAGTAATACATTTCCCTGGTTTTAAGCTATTAAGTCTATATTACTTTGTTATATCAATGCCAGGAAACTAATACAACATTCATAATATTTCTTTAACTAATAAACCAAGTTGGTCCCAAAGAAAATAACAAAAAAAATACTGTGTGTATGTGGCTTACATTTGCTACTTTTGAGAAGCTAGAACCAACAGAAAGAAACATTTGCTTTGTTCTTGTTTAACCTCAGAAGGAAGCATCAGACAAGTTAAAGCCCCAGTTTCCCAGAAGGCAAAGTAGAGGCAGTGTTCATATGCAGGGAGCAGGAGGGACAACATATAGATGACTTATGAATTAGGTCACCTCTCTGTGAGATGAATATGTCCACTCAGAGGGATCTTCTACAAGAAGCATTATGACCTGGTCTTGGGTGGTCTGTAAGAAGGGGGTTTAGGGGAAGATTGAATCCATTACCCTGCCCTTCATTGGCCAAATGCCCTTCCATGGGAGGTGGATATCCCTCAGTTGCTGGGAGGATATGTAGCTCCAGGCCACAAGGCTGGACTGAGGTCTCACTTATTGGAGGTCGAGTGATAGAGGAAATAAAAGCCAGTGGGATGTAAAGGCTCAAGTAGGGCACAGGAGCTGATGGGCACACTGCCATTCCAAAGAAGCCAGTAGCAACCTGGGGGGCCACCCTGGAGCCTCTCGGTGCTGCTCAGCCTATCGAACCTGCCTGGACTTTGGCAGAGGGTGGATAGTCAGAGCATATTGTGGTGCTTCTTGTCTGTGAGTGTCACCATGCATGGCACTGGGACCACAAGAGCATGAAGGAGGCATAGATCACTCTTCACTAATAACTAACTTGTAAGTAAGTGTGTGTACAGCTAGCTGGTCGTTGAATATTATTTTGTTCATCATTTTGTTATAGTGTCAATGGGATGCTGCAGGAACTTAATTTTTGCTTATGTCAATTAGCTTAGGGTAAAATTGGCTTACTGATACATCTCTTAAAGTCATTAGAACCTATTGACAACATTAAAAGAGGACAATGTATTTGTCACTGTTCTAAGTACTTTGACAAATATAGGTAAGTCACTCATAATAAGACCCCTGATAGAGGTATGGTGTTTAGGCACATTTATCGTTAAAAAAAAAAAAAAGAGTACAGAGGGGACATGCCCAAGGCCACTCAGTAGTAGTCTAGCATTGGAGTAAGGGTGCAAACCCAAGCCAACTGGTTCCAAGCCACAGCCACAGCCCCTAATGGACCATGACTCCTTAAGAATGTTAGAGGTTGGTGATAAGTAAATGTATGCGGAGGGAAAGGAAATGGTAAGTGTTTACAGAAAATGAAATAAAATGCCAACAGGAGCAGACAGGCAGTAGGGGAAAGGGTGGGAGCAGAAAAGGCGCATTCGGAGTCTCATCCCGAAGGAATGCAGCTATCCATCAGGTAGATGCCCCCGCAGGAGTCAGAGTGTGCAAAGCCTCACCCAGAGGATCCACCTTTCATCACCAAAGCCTCCTGCAGCCTGGGTGCCAGTTGACCTCAGCCCACACATTACCAACTTTAGAGTCTTAGCCTAAAAACTGGATTAGTGATGGTGAGGAGCTGGCCTTCTCAAGGGCAAAGCAGTCAGGCTGGGAACAGTGCCTGGGACCTCAGAGGGCCAGAACACTACGGCTCACGTTTCCTGTGGGCGCTAGCCAAGCCAAGCTCTTTCCTTCCCTGAACATGCTCCCAATGGGCTCTTCTGCATTTGCATAGTTGTTTCCATTTTACTTTTTGACCTTTCCAAGATACAAGGTTATGAGATCCAGTTCCCAGGAGCGGATACGTTTACCTGTTTTCACATCTCCTGCCAGGGTTTTGCACCATCAGCAGTTCTGAGCGTGGCTTGCTAAGCAGTTGTTGTACTAATCAGGACTTGTGTCCGCATTAGAACATGGTGTAAAGGACGCACCGAGATACTTAGCTCACTTCTAATGCAATGCCTGTAACGTAACCCGCTCTGGCCTTGTGCTGGGGTGGGTAGAATTTTTCAGTTTCAGAGCTGGGGATGTGCAGAGATCCCTTAGCACTTTAATTGGAGCACATCTGATAAGAGTACCAGTCGTCTAGAGCTCACCAGCTCGTCCTCAGTGCAGGGGAGGAAGTGCTTCTCAAGCCCAAATAAAGCTGGGAGTCCTGAGCAAGCACAACATCTGCCCAGAGAGGAAAATGGAACAAGAGGAAAGGAGAGGAGGCAGCAGTTCTAAGAGCTAAAAACATTTCTACCTTACCAAGGTCAGAACTTCGAGGAGGGGGCAGCAGGGATCATTTCTGAAATAAGTAACAGGAAGCTAAGGCATTGGAGGCCGTCCAGCAAGGAGGGATGACTTCTAGGGAAAGAGGGAAAAGAAGAGTGAGAAGAAGGATGGGAACAACAAAGAGGGCTCTAAGGACACAGACAGAGTGGCTCACAGACCGAGAACTTGTGGGAGATGAATGTCAGCGATCCTGAGATTGCAAGGTATTCACCACCATGATCCCCTGATTTCTAGCACTTATAAAAGTGGTGAGTGCAACTGTTTTTCAAGTAAGGAATATTGTCACCATGTTAAACACAAGTTGCCTGTAATTGATTACATACCTAGTAGACTTGCCAGGGGCTCTGTGAGCACAGACATTGAAGCAGCCACTGAGTCCTGCTAAAGTCCACTGGGTGTTAATATCGCCTTACTGCCCAGGGAGAATTCCTGTGCAAACCTGAAAACAAAAGCCCTCCACACAATGTTTCACCACCACCCCCATTTGAACAACCCAAAACAAGAATCATTTTTAGTTTTGCCAAACTGATGCTGCTGAAACTGATCCTTCTGAGCCCCTTTCTGTCCTGCCCCAGAAATAGGAAAAATGGGGTCTTCAAGGCCTTCCCATGGTCACAGCCTGTGACCAAGAATCCGCATCCCAGAATCCTCCTGTCTCTGCCAGAACATGAACCCAGCAATCCTGACAACTTGCCTGCTCTCTCCCTGCCCCACCCTTCCCCAGAGGCACTGCATTTCTCAAAGTGCCTTGGTATGTCTGCATTACTTCCTTCTTCTCATTTTTCCATGCTCTTTCTAGACAGTTTCCTGCTGGCCATAAAATCATTGCTAAAATATGTCTGACTGCACAGGCAATCCAAGATAAAATGTACCTTAGTTAAACAAGGGGGAAAAATACAGGGCAGCTTGATGGACAGGGAGAGAAAGCTGAACTGGTAGTGGCATTGGGTGGTTGACTCTCCTAACTCAGACATGATGATCTGGCTGTGAAGAGCCCCAAAATCCTGGTGCCCACAGGCTGCTGGAGCAGAATGATGCGGAGGGGAAGCCCAACACTTTGCCATCCAGCTCCCCAGGTTGGCTTTCCCTGGAGGCTGCTGGAGCACTGCCATCACTTCATCATCCCAGCCAATCCTTTCTGTGATTAGATGTGTTATTATGCTCCAGTCACATGGCAGGGCACGAGAGGGCATGACTGTTTGAATCTCATTTCCTTAATTGGTGATGAGGTTACCTTTGGCTTCTTTTTGGTCTGTGTATGGCAGTATTTTTATAAGAAAATTTTTAATTCCAAAGTGTATTTATATACATACATATTAAAGTTAAAATTAATAGTACATAGATATTAGTTCACATATGTCAATAATATAAATGTGTAAACTTTCCCTTTATGACTTATGCTCTGTGCTACCAGTTCAAGTGCTCTTTCCCTTCCCAGGGGTCATGAAGGCATTTAAGTTTCCCTTTCACATTCAGGTCTGGATGGAAAGTCTATGCAGAGGAACCCTAATGAGTAATTTTCTGTGTTGTTTGCGATAAAATGAGCGCAAACTCTATCTATTTAAGAAATAGAAAAATTATGTCATATCATTGCAATGGAATGCTCAACAGCAATTTAAACCAATGGCCGGGGCTACAGAGATGCACAGGATAATGGGGAGCCCACCACAGGGAAGTGAAGACCCTTAGAAGGGGGGCCATTGGAGCCAGCATTCAGGGTGTGGGTCAGCTATGAAGAACAAAGAGGCAGCTACTTGGGCCCAGGGTTTCTTTATTAAAAATAATCTTTAGGCACTTCAGATACCTTATCACTATTATGTTAGTTAATTAATTAATTTAGGTATAATTTTCTTAGTGACTCAGAGTCACAAATAAATTTTTTAAACACAACAAACTCTAAAAGAAACTGTCTTCCATTTTTCTATGACTATCTGAAACGTAAATAGGAAGTTGAGCCCGTCTCCAGCACCTTGAACTGAAGCATCTTCGACAGCGAGAATCACCTGGCTCAGGCAGCTTCTGTTCTAGAAAGGGGCTCTGAAAGCCGGAAATGTCACACCCCAGTGTGAGAGATAAACAGAGGCAGAGCTCTGAGCTGTGTGCAGGGACTCTTGAAACAGCGTCTGCAAATGACTTTGGTCCCCTGGTGTGATGAATCATGGAGTCGCAAATCCTTTTTAGCTAATTGCTATCAGCTTGTGAGATTTTCCCTTCCATGTTCAATATCAATTTTCATGGCCATAGGAGATAGCGCTTCTCCCCTGAGCCTGCTGGCGACTGGCCGATAAAGCGGCCGCAGCAGCACTTAGCAGTTGAAAGGGGGCGTCATCTAATACGCAGCTGCTGCTGGAGACTTGGGGGGGGGGGACCAGGGGCCACCATACCAAGCCAACCTTGCTAATGCATTCACGTCTGTGACCTTCTCGCAAAGTCGTCCTCTAGTGTTGACAGGCTCTCTGCAGACATTGTCACCATGCAAACTTGGCCTAGTCCAAGAGCTGGCAGGGCCTTCCTGGAGATGAAAGATGGAGTTTGTGTCACTTCTGTAGTGTTTTCAATACAACACAAATTAAATTTATCTATGACATAAAGATGGTGGCCGACATATGATGGGGCCACCAGTTGTACCCCGACAGTGAGTGAAGCTGCATTTAATCAGGAACCAAGAAGGCATCGGTGCTGCTGGCCTATCAGGACCAGGAGGACGGGTGAATTTCTCATGATCAAGCACACTTGGTTCTCTCTCAAGGGTTTGGCTTCAGAGTTTCCAGAAGTGTTCGAAGGTCCTGCACGCAAAAGAACATTTTTCATGACAATGCCACCACAGCCATGTGCACATCTAACATGAACTCTATAAACACACAGGTGCTGTGAGACGGGAGCTCCTGGAAGTGCTGGGGAAGGGGTTTGTCTAGTGGATAGATCTAGGTCAGGTGGCCTGGACTGTGGAGATTAGTCTGAAAGATTTGAGATGGCAAGCGGCAAAGGGATAAGCACTTTCTCATGGCATTAAATGACAACTGTGGTTGCTCCTGAGAGAGGACTGGAGGAAGGATTCTTTCTTTCTTTCTTTCGTTCCTTTCTTTCCTTCCTTCCTTCCTTCCTTCCTTCCTTCCTTCCTTCCTTCCTTCCTTCCTTCCTTCCTTCTTTTCTTTCTTTCTTTCTTTCTTTCTTTCTTTCTTTCTTTCTTTCTTTCTTTCTTTCTTTCTTTCTTTCTTTCTTTCTTTCTTTCTAGAGCAGGGAAAGAGAGAAAGCAGGAACATCAAGTTATTCCTGTATGTGCCCTGACTAGGGATAGAACCAGAAACCAAACTCTGTTCTTCAGGATGACACTCCAGAGCTACCCATCCAAGTTTTGTTTTGTTTTGTTTTTATTGATGGATTATTACTTTTTTTTTTTAAAGAGAGACAGAGAGAGGAAGGGAGAGAGAGAAGAGTGGGAAGTATTCATCTGTTGTTTCAGTCAGTCATGCAATCATTGATTGCTTCCCATATGTGCCCTGACTGGGGATCAAACCAGCAACTTTGTCATGTCAGGATGACATTCTGACTGAGCTAACTGGCCAGGGTGGAATTCATGTTTCTTAAACTCTGCCAAGAGGGAGATGTTTTAGGTGCAGTCATACTTCCCTGACATGGTTACTCAGCCAGTGGTCTCTCAGCCAGGTCCTTGGAACTTTATAGAGACTGAATAAATTTCTCCCTGGAGAAAGAGCAACATGACCTGTGGATGAATCTGACATTATCACTCTGCTGTCTTGCACAAATACTAACTAACATAGGTAAATTATTGTTGTTAATACTGTTATTCCTTTTGTTATTCATAGGTTTCATTTATTGAGTTTCTGTAAGTTCAAGCACCTGCATTAAGCACGTTCCCGATTGTTTCCTTTAATCCTAACCCAGAGCTTTTTGTATCACTGCCGTCCCTACTTTACAGTGAGGACTCATGCTCACAAATGAGAGGACCAGCATCATATCGTGGATTTAATCAGAAGCCACAAAGTGTCCTAATGAAGTATTTAGAGGCTTACCAATTTTTATCCTGGTGATTTTTATTTGGCTTGTCTCGTTCAGCAAACCTATGGGTAAGTGGCTAATTAGTAACTCACTATGGCTGGGAGACACTGCATATTCAGCGGGAGGTTGATTCATTGAGAGGTGAGTAAAATCCAGTTGAAGACTTAAATAATCATATTTCAGAGGGCAGTGGGATTAGAGTGAGTGGCAGACTCACCAGTGCGCACTGTGTTGTCTGTGTCCCTGAGCATGAACTTAAAATGGGTAGAAACCCTAACAATCCTGTAGTTAGTCACCCATTTTCAGTCAACATGGTACTATCACTTTTAAACTAGGTGTCAGACTTTGGGAATGTGGCTAATTGGTCTGTGCCGCACCCCTAAAGAGTCCAGCACCAGTAACCACAGCCTTGGGTCAGTTAATGAAAATTTCTGAGTCTCGCTGTAATTACATATAAAATAGGAATCAAATTTCCTAATGCTCACGGTTGGACTTAGTAGATTATCAAATATCATGGTTTCTCTAATCATGATATGTCTAAATGCACATAAAATTGTCATTGCTCCGAAGAAGCCCTCCTCCTGGGAGGGCATGGTTCTATGAACTGAGGGAAGAGGGCTGTCCTTCCACACAACTCAGTTACAATATTCTAGGTCAGGAGTCTCTGTAGGGACAGACAACCTTGAAAATAGGGGCCTGGTTCTGTTTTTGTTCTTAACTTTATTCAGGGAAGCTGCTCTCTGAACATCCATTTCTTTATGTGTAACACGAGGCTATGGCACAGGCTCTGTCTGTTCACAAGGCTAAGGAGACAGGTGAATGGGATGATGAGTTGCATTTTGAGCACCGTCACTCTGGAAATGCACTTTGTATGTCACACACAATGTTATGACACTATGCATCCTTCTCTCTACATTAGAGGGTACAATGGACCAAATCACTTCTAACCCATCTTGTGAAAGAGAGGGGAGTAGGCTTGGAGGAAGGAGAAGACTTGATTAATATTGAAAAAAATAGAAGATATTTTCTTCAAAAGAAGATATTCTTCCAGTGAACCTAGTGTATGTACCATTTGGCACAGTTCTGTAGAACAAAAGCCAGAGAGCTGGTCTAAAGCCAAATGGATCTAAGGACAGCAAGCTGTCTCAGCACTCTAGGCCCCACTGTTTTCTGTCTTCCATCCCTTCCCCATGACTTCCTGTGGGTATAGGATTTGGTTAAGAAAAAGTTGAATAAGTTATTTTTAAAAATCTTAGTTCATAAATAATTTTTGGTGTTATATTCTGCTTTTCAAAAAATAATTAAGCTATAAAAGTGACCAAAACTAATTCTTTAATTAGTTATTGGTTGGCCTATGTAATGGTTTGACTTCAATGCAGTGTTTTTTCTGTGGCTTCGTTAGGGCCTCTGAATTGTCCAATCTTATTTGATAAGTAAGATTTTGAGAAAAGCAATGATGAGCATTACACACAGTCATTCAACAAGCATTCACTAGACAATCTGACATATCAGATGTGTGCTACACAGTGGGGATGAGTGGGTCTCAGTGGCATTGGGAACATAGAGGATAAGATTTCTTGGGGTTGTGAGTGACAGAGGAGAAGATTGTCCATGAAGACAAAGACTTATTGTACTCTTAATTGTCAGATAAACGTGCTTGCACAAGGGAAGAACAGTAATACATATAACTTTTAGCTAATCAGGTTTCATTTGTTGACTGTTCAGTTTAAGCCAAGGTGAGACTGGACCATTGTCTGCTTACTATATGTCAAAACAGATGTCATAGACAGGCTTTTGTACCCATGTGTCCCAAAGAAATTCATTGCTAGCCGGGGCCTAAATTCCATGACTCTTGCATTCAACGCTCAGATCCTGCAATCTGAAAATCCAGCTTCTCACCACCATTTTCAGTGACTGGCTTTCCTCCCAAAAGAAGAGCAATGGGCCTACAGTATGTTCAGAATCTCTGGAGCCCTGGTCCACCTTGGCTTATTAATGTGGACAGCACACTCAGGCTGATTGCATGGACACCATAGGTCTCTAGGGCAGTAATGGTGATGACAGCTCTCTGGCCAGTACCGACCACAAAGAATGCATGGTCTGAACAGTAATAATTAATCATCCAACACGACTGTAATCATTATCTCAATCTGTTTCTAATACTGTGATCTGGAAACACAAAACTGATAAAGTGTCCCAAATTCCCTGAATAGGAATAATGAGCTCATTTAATGAATACACAGTTTCAATATATTAACATATGCTTTTTTCTATGCATTCTTTTAGTTCACATTGTTACACTATATCTTCTTTGGATTTATATCATTGCCTTTGTTATATAGAGATTATATATTCACACTCATTATTATTACACTTCTATTTGCTTGAAAATTATCATTAAATCTTTTAAATTAATTATATTAAAAAGTAAAGCTTTTAGCTGATTGGTGTTTGTGTGCATCTTTAATTTATTTATATTCACTAGAAGATCTCCTCCACGTCATGGTCAGATTAAGGTGCAGCAGGACATTATTTCTCCATAGAACTCAAGAAATAGGTGTTATTATGGCAGAATGCCAGCTCTCCTTGACCTACCACTAATCTGCACTCAGTGTAGACCACTGGTCATCTGTGTCCTGGCCCTGAAATAAGACATCTGATCTGAGCAATCACAGACTGTAGACATGTAGAGCTGCTGGATCAAAGTCCATTCAGTTCAATGCTTTTCTCTCAGAAGGCAAGAGCTAGACCTTCAAAATGCAGACATTTCAGGGTGACCTACCCAGTCTGGGCCTTTGCATCATCAGCAGCAGCCTCCGACTGAAGGCACAAGACATGCCAAGGAATTAAGATGATGGAACAAAAACGATGCTAAAATCTACTGGGTTTCATCTCCATCCTTGCCTTAGCTGCTCATCTCCAAGGAATCTATGGAAGACATGGAAAGTGTAAGCCACATAAGGCTGAGCTCACCCTGCTACCAGGACACTGAGTGAGGGGACCCTACATCTGTGTGAGAATCAGCTTGATGTCTAGAAGTTTGTATTTACTAGGGAGATCTGGCAATTACTAAAAGAAGATATTCAAAGAGCTGGGTCCCTACCTTCCACATTAGAATAGATATAAAAGGTAGACCTCAGATCCCTTGTCTCCAGGATCTCCAGACTTTGGGGTAGAAATGCTGTTTCTATTACAGCTGCTCTACCCAGCGAGCCAGGTGCCCCCAGCCAGCCAGCCAGCCACACATTTTGGTTTCATGTTCTCGGGGTTTCTTTCCTAGCCTGATCATGCTGGCTGCCTCTCTTCTGGGGTTAGCTCCTTAACAAATGGCTGGGCTTGGGGCACTTGGCTAGCTTTGAGCAAGATCATGGTGTGGCCCGTGGACAATGATATCAGCCGACATGAGGTTCTGGATGTGCCATGTGTTCACTTTGGTCAGAGGCTATGCATTCCAGAATCATCACTAGGTGGCTTGTTTTCTTGAAGTAGGATGGGTGGCAGCCTTACACACTTCCACATACAAATACAAGGAGAGCCAGCTCCCTGAGCTTAACTTTGCTGAGAATTAAGAAAGGTGCTTCCTCTAAGAAGAAATTCTCTACTTAAACTGTTGTGGGTCAAATTCTCAATGAGGCATAACATTTTTAACCCACATGGAAACCTCATTTATTTTTCACAAAAATACATTGGTATGCCTCACTTCTCAAGAGGGTGATGAACACAGGTTATACTTTTAAAGAAAGTTCTCCCAATACCCAGCAATACGCTCTTTGCCCGGCTTACCCCAGGTTCTATGCCCCGGCCTAACTCGGCAACTCGGACGAGAAAGTCACAAGATCTAAAATACTGAGAGTGGTCTCAATATATCCTAAAACTGCAAATGATTACTTGTCATAACTACATACCCACCCTCATGCCTGCTGCTCAGAGGACGTAGGGGTTTTCTCAGTGAT
Source organism: Rhynchonycteris naso (assembly GCA_037038555.1). Classification (NCBI taxonomy): domain Eukaryota; kingdom Metazoa; phylum Chordata; class Mammalia; order Chiroptera; family Emballonuridae; genus Rhynchonycteris; species Rhynchonycteris naso. The sequence goes on from CM072995.1 coordinate 247,714,889, forward strand.
GTTTTCAAGAAATCTAAGTCTCCCCCACCCCAGTTTAAAAGCAAAAATCTTTGTTACGGCTGGAAAAGGGGAAGTATGAGCAAGTCAGGAGTGTTGTCTAAGAATTCCTTCTTTTGATTTTAACCCTTTGTTTGATCTGCATTGTTTCCATCCTTTCTTTCCTTTCTGATCATAGACGGGCTTCACTAGATACAGTCTTATCTCCCCCCAACTCTAGATTCCTCATGAACTTCCTAACCTCTTACTTGTAACATCACTTTAATATGGAGTTGATCTTATTTCCTATGATTTGAGAAAAAAAATCATGTCTAAATTGATGGGGAACCTCCACAATGGCATGTCTGGGAGAGACACACATGGGGCCCCCGTTCATAAAGCCACAGCTGCAGAAACATGCACAACAAAGGTGTATCTCCAGGGAACACCAGGGTTTGTTTCTTTTCATCATTTTTTAAGTCTTGGGAGGGAGTACCAAAGGCAGGCACTCACCGGTGTAACGAGGCACCGAACACTGGGGTCCCAGTCCCGTTCAAATAATGGTAGCTCGTGTCATCACTATCTTGCAAATGTGGGTGTGTTTCTCATTTATTAATTTTTTTTTAATGGCATTGCCCTTCTTCCTGGGTCCTCAGGGACATTTGCAGGCTCAGGACCTTTGCCTTTGAACATTCTGGAGTCGAGCATCAGAGAAGGTGACGAGGGCTGAGTGGCCCCCTGACACCGGAGCCTCAGCCTCTGCAATTACGGGCCACCTTTTCAGCAGACGGTAATTGAAAAGTGTGAACCACATGGGCTCCAGTCAATAATGGTGTCCGCACACAGTTGACACTCGGAGCTGTCTGCGTCCCCCGTCCTCAGCTCTTTGCTTTTCACCTTTTATCCTTCTCAGCATCATGACTTAATCCACTCTAATGAGGTGAACTCAACTGCCAAAACCCAGCGGCCACACGGCTCTCTTCTGGCACCGCGTGGGGGTTTATAAAAAACCAAAAAAGAAGGAATTTTGTCAGCCTTCCAGGAGAGGGGTCAGTGCTCCTTTTAAAAAGTTTCCTTCTCCAGCTGAAAGTTGTCCTCATCCCTGCCTGTACCTCATGGAGCTGTGTACGCTGTCCCCATCATTGAGTGAGTACCACTCAAGGTGGCCTGCCTGCACATTTAACTCATTGGCACACATGTTTCTCCTAGCTTGAAGGACACGGCTGGTGGCCACATGTCACTGTTTACAAACAGCAGGTGATGGCCAACAACAGCGAGACTGTGAATCCCTCTTGCCCCCTTCTCCTTCCCCATCTGTCTGCGTGTCTCGAGGTGTAAGCACCCGTGTGTCCATGCAGAGGCGAGAACCAGAGGCAAGCTGGGGCCACGGACAAAAGCAAACGCGTGAGCAGGGAAGAAAATAGCCTCCTCGTGCCTTGCACGGCAGCATGTTTTCAAGGAGGAAACAAGAGTTGGTTTAATTGGTGAATCCCATATGTTCTCCCTGCTCCATCACTGAGCTCTGCCTCGCAGTCGTGACGCCAGGAGATCAGATGTCACCGAGCTGCTCTTACACCTGCCCCACCGCCAGCCTGACTCCGTGGCAGCCTGTATTAATAATTAGCATCTTCTCTTCCGCTGACTTCACACTGCTCTGCCGTGTGTCTCAGTCCCAGAAAACGCCGGCCTGTGCCCTTCCCGGGTGGGCAAGCCAGGCGTGGGCTGCACTGCACAACCAAATTGCTGGACTTCTCTAAATGTGTGCAGACCCTCCAGCCCTTGATGGGCATAGCTCCTATTTTTATAATTAATACAATATTTCACTTTAATGGCTTTTTTTGTTGTTGTTGAAAGAAGAGGGAAAGAAGAAAAGACAAGCACAATGCATTGAAAGCTCATGGGATTAGCAGCATGGTCTTAATAAATGTATACACATCCAAGGCAGGGAGAAAAAAAATGTGGCTGTTACAGGGCTTGAACCTCCCCCCTTTTCTCCAGCCCTAATCTGATTTTTGCCAATTCCTTTTGATCTATCAGGGGCAGGCCAGCCAGGCCCACAAGTACAGATGGAGTAAATGTGGAGATTAGCCCCTTCTCCTCCTGCCCCGGCTCCTAATACCTGCCTAAGTCTCGAATCGCACAATTGTCTCCGAGCTGGCTATCAGAGTGGCCGGGCTCAGAAGGGGGCAGGATGAAGGCTGATTTTGTAATGGATACTTATTTTATCCCAGTGCTCTAAGAAGATTAGGCGTGGGGGTGTCACATTAGCCGTGATCTGGGGGCCCCTGGTCGTCTCTTGCGGTTTTCAAACACCTCTCCTCGGCCTTAGAACAAACAGGGAGCTTGGACCCAGCGGCCCCATGTCGGGCATGAATAATCGCCCACTGCAAACTGTTTGAAGATCACAAAGTGCTGTGTAAATTACTCAGTTTGGGCTTTAGTCGGGGTGATTTGTGGTGACTTATTGAATCTTTTCACAGCTCAGAATTAAACTTTCTCGGCTGCTAACTGCAGACAGTGTAGAATGAAAGTTGAGTCGTAACTGACAGCGCTCCCCTTAGATCAGCCCTTGAGAAGCCCCAGAAGAGTCAGACGCTTGAGCCAGCCTGGCCTGCATTTTGGAGGGACCGGTGGGTGCCTGTTCTCAGCTGCTCTGCCAAGTTATGCTTATTCAGCATACAGCCTAAAATAGCTCTTGGGAAAAAAAAGAAGAAGAAGGAAGGGAGCCGCTTGTTTTGCATCACCCACATGTTTCTGGCACGATCTTCTGGGTGATATTCCTACCAGCATAACCAATTTATTTTTGTTGGTTTTCAAATATGTCACATTTCTTCAATTAGTGAGACCAAACAAGTTAGAAACAAAGATTAAAAAGTTTAAGAATCCTAGTTGGGAAAAAATGATTAGCCAACATTCAGTTAGAGGGAATTTGTCAGCTTGTAGGCTCCCATCTGAGTTAATGCTAGGTAAGAGTAACTTATGGTCCAGGTGCCAGCAGCCCTGATGGCCATATGCATAGAAAGAGTGAAAAGAGTTTGTATTTCAGATACATTTGTGCTGTAGGCTGTTGAAGGTTCCCTGTTAACTGGCATTTTGCCTGCCTTGATTCCATCCAGGACGCTGCTTGGAAAAATTAATTAATTATGACGTATTTTTTTCTTTGTATCTACCTAATCTAAGTTGTTTTTAATAAAAAATAATTATAAAATAAAAAAAATTCTGTAATATTAGAAAAATGATTTTTTTTTTTAATCTTGTCAAATAATTTGGAAATAACCGAAGAACACAGACCACTGCTGTAAAGGGTTTTTAGGGTAAAGAACTCCAGAGTGTGCCTGGGTGTTTTCACTGCTCTATTGGAAAGTAATAGTTCTATCAATCTGTTTCTTAATTATTCAGAAACTTGTAATTAGATATCTGAGCACATATTTTAATCACACACCAGTAAGGAAAAAAAATCAAAATTAGAATATGAAAATGAAAATGTCAGGAATTATCTATTTTGAGGGAAAGGTTATTGCAGTTGATTTATATACTTGTTTATTCTCTAATTTAGTTTTATCTTGCTATACTTTTAAAATAAATACAGACTAGAAATTTACAGTAATTAGGATTTTTAGAAATTGTTTCTGAAAATGCAAAAGCAATGCAATCTGTCTATCTACAGAACACTGCATCTTAGTAGAATTATACTTTGTTATCACTAAGATGTGTTTACCACCTATGAAGACCAAAATAAATTAGGAACTACAACCCAAATATATGGTGCTTTGTTTTAAAATATGATTAGAAAATAGCAGGGGGTGGGACTCAATATAATACTGGTCTCCATTGTTAAGGCAAGAGAATTTCATAGTCCTTGTTGAAGCCCCGCGAGTTAACTATTAGCCATACTATTTACTGAAATTATGGCAACAAATGCAGTCCTTACAAGGATAAACCAGTCTCAATGTATACCTGTACATCTTACCATACACATTTCTGAGTCAATTTCAGGCTCACAAATGCAATTCTGATTGATATGCAAAGAATAAAATAACAAAATATTCTAAATAAAGAGGATTTCTGTCAATGGGCTATGAGGTGTTAAGAATAATCACCGTAGGCCTGACCTGTGGTGGCGCAGTGGATAAAGCGTCAACCTGGGAACACTGAGGTCGCCAGTTCAAAACCCTGCACTGGTCTGGTCAAGGCACATATGGGAGTTGATGCTTCCAGCTCCTCCCCCCTTTCTCTCTTTCTCTCTCTCTCTCACTCTGTGTCTCCTCTCTAAAATGAATTTAAAAAAAAAAGAATAATCACCGGTTGGCTCTCAACTTTATTCGGATCTTATCTATCTAAATTTAGACTAGGTTATTTCTCATGGAAAAATTACACCGGGAAACAAAATTTTGGTTGCATCCACAAAAACACTTGTTCTTACCTAATTCGAGTGTGCTGATCTGAAATCTGATGTTAGTTTTTCTCTTTAAGCCACAGGTTTTTTTGCAATTCAGAATTTTAGGTTTTTATTGTAAAATTTTCAACATTTAGTTTAACATAATGAAGTAGAATGTCTTCTTGGGCATCATCTTTGTGAAAATATAATAATTTATATAATGCAGTAAATACACTAATACACTAAAAGATATGATTGCATCAGAATTTAACTACAATTTCAAAATAGAACATATTAAAAGACTTATTTTAATCATAAAATTTGCGCAAAACTTATTTAAATTCTATTCAGGAAAAATTTCTGTTTGTAGCTCTTGCGTTTGTGTACTTGCTGAGGACAATCTCATTTGATGCTCCAGCAGTAGTCTGCCATCATATTTCTGTCCCATTGCCCCTAATAATGCTCTTCCATCATCTTCAGATCTTGATAAATGCATTCTCCCTGCTCATCACAAACAGCTCCAAGATTTTCAGGAAAACTTATCAAGGTGACTGTCCAGTAAGTGAATCTTAATGCATAATGAAGTAGAATGTCTTCTTGGGCAACATCTTTGTGAAAATATAACAATTGGAGATCCACCGAATACACCTGCTTTTATCTTCTCGAAAGACAAGGCAGGAAAAGCAGAAACAATATGTTGAAAGCATTCACTTTCTCTATTCAAAGCCTGAACAAACAGCTTTATTAAGCCAAGTTTGATGTGAAGTGGGGGAAAAATTATTCTGTCTCAATTAACTACAGGTTCATTCACAATATTTTGCATCCCTACTTCCAGAGCTTCACATTTCGGCCAATCCTTCTGTGTTCAGTGTTTCTCCCGAGCTCGGCTGTCCCACAAACACAGAAAACAAGGATACTTTGTGAAACCTCTCTGTTGTCCTAGCAGGAAATTGACCATTTTAAGATCCACACAAATGATCCAGTTATGCTCCTCATACTTCAGAAAGTCGAGGACAATTTTTATGTCATTATAATCTTCTTGCAGATGAGTTGAATAACCAATTGGAACTGCTGCATAAATATTACCCTTGTGTAGGAGAACACATTTCAGATTTCGTTTAGAGCTGTCAAGAAATAGCCACCATTCTATTGGACTGTAAGTGGTAACACCTAGCTGGCTGAGAAGACTACTGATATCATGATAGTAAACAAAATATTTGTCTTCGGAAAAAAAGTCCACGAAAATTTGTTTACACTTCCTGAAATGGGATACTTTAGCTGACCAGTGAAGTACATTCTTTTCTTGAAGGCTGGAGGCTAATAACTCAGCTGCTTTCTTTGATAGGCCCAAATCTCTTCCTAAGTCATTCAATTTGAGTTGGCTAAACTGCTGAGGGCTTAATGACTGCTTGCCATCAGAAGACCCTTCATATTCTACAACCATTTCCTCATTCATCTTATCAAAATACATTTGATCATCATGTACACTTTCTTCACCCTGAGAAGAAATAAAACCATTAAAAACTGGAACTGGGAATGTATCAGAGTGTGGGATAGGTCATATTTCTGAAGGGATATTAGAATATGCGATCATATGCCATTTTTTCTTGCTGGTGCCCTTTGCATGGGTCAGACAGAAATAAGTCATTGCTGTGGTCCTTAGGTTCACGCCAAACCATGGGAATACCAAAAGGCATTCCTTTGCATTTTCCTTTTGTCCAGTCACAAAACATTTCCTCACAATTATGACACACAATATGAGCAGCCCAATTCTTATCTTGATCGCCAAAGGGAACTTGAAAATAGACAATCTATGCACGTGTCACAAATGATGAAATATTGCACCTTTTACGTTAAAGTGTGTAACAGCCACATATATAACAGAAGGTGTCAGGACTAGTCTTACATTTACGCCTACTCAAAGAAGTCAAGATTCAATCTTAAAACAAAATAAGATAATATTTTTTTACATTTAAAAACAACTACAATTATGTAAAAGTAATGTTTGTAAAACATTAATTGCCTTGTGGTTATGTTCAATCCAAGAGTCATAGCCCTTTAACTCAGAAGCTCCAGGTTCAATTCCTGGTCAGGGCACACAGAAGAAGCGCTTATCTGCTTCTCCACCTTTCCCCCTCTCCTTTCTCTCTATCTCTTTCCTCCTGCAGCCAAGGCTCCATTGGAGCAAAGTTGGCCCAGCCACTGAGGATGGATTCATGGCTTCTGCCTCAGGTGCTAGAATGACTCCTGTTGCAACAGAGCAATGCCCCAGATGGGCAGAGCATCGCCCCCTAGTGGATATGCTGGGTGGATCCTGGTCAGGCACATATGGGGAGTCTGTCTCTCTGCCTCCCTGCTTCTCACTTCAGAAAAATAAAATAAGAAAGAAAAATTGTAACCTCATAGAAATAATACATATTTCTACATATTTAATTATGTTCATATTTAAGGCATTGTACTAGGTACTTTGGTGATTCATGGGTGAGAAACTTCTAGAAACTTCTGACCTTTGTCGATTTATGGGAGTGTGTTCATGTGTGTGCAGGAAGAAGGTGGAAAAGAGAATCTCCTCACAGTGACACAGAGGTTTGACCTTCCCACCCTCACAGTCTGTCTAAATGCTTTTTCATATATTAACTTAATTATGTCGTGAGGTGGAATTCTCATGCTCTCCACTCTGTGTTGCAGAACCTGAGGTCAGGTGGTGTGGCCAGGATCACTCCAGCCAGTAAGGGGACGCGCTGGGGTGACACCACACTCCCTGACCCCAGGTCCCCTTCTCTTCGCCACAACAACTGCCTCTTGTCATAAGAGGGGTGAACAAAGAGAGATGAACATTCGGATAAAGGACATATTTATTTTTTAGATATGAACACATTTAAGCTGAGCTTTGGACTATGTTTATAGCCACCAATTGGGAGGGTTACTCTCCCAACAGGGATATAGCCTGCTAATTTGAGGAACCAAATCTGACAGCCTCATTCATTTTGGTTGAGCCATAGGTAGATGAGGGACATAGCTTAGCATGAAGCTCTAAAGTAGAGTGGAGGTCAGACTGTGGAAAACGTCAGAAGCATTTGGAGGGGACCCACCTCCGTTCAATAAACGCAATCATGAAAGTCTAAACAAACTGAGTTAAAACTGAGTCCATAGGAATGTGTACTGAAGCACTTCTAAGTCATCTCTACAGAAGTGCACCAACAATTACTGTCATTTATAGGTTATTCTTCAATGATCACATCTCAGTGTAACTAGGGTATAAACCAAGAACACTTTCATTTTTTTTTTCTGGTGGTAATTTAGCTTTCTTGTGACTTACACCGAGTCTTTAGTTTCCAATTGAAAAATAATCTGCCATTTGTCACAGTCTACCACAAATAGCACCCAACTCTACACGGCCTCTGGGCCTTGAATTTCAGGCCAAGGTAGTTCAGCAATGCCTCCTGTCCAGGAGTTGTTCAAATATCATAATGTGTGGGTCACTTAGACGTTAATCCCTTGATTTTTCAGAGTCATGGAAAGGAAAGGAAAGAAATAAGAAGCCCTATTTTTTAGATCTCAAAAGGAAAGAATGCAGTGCTGAATTAGTTTTATTAGGTTACCAGGACGTTGTCAGGCATATATAACCCAGACCCCATAAGGACAAGATGTCAGGGTTGGTTGTCTTGCTGGATCTAAGTGTGCTCATGTGATCCATGGCTTTTGAATGCCATTCCTAGGATGTTTCTGGGACTTCTAGTCCTTTCTCAGGTGACAACGGAAAATCAAGTGACTTCCTTCTTACATGTGAAAATGTTGTGCTAATGGGACCTAGGACCTGCATTGGTCCTGGTGCTTCATTCTATTTCAGAACCACAGCAGGGAGCTCACCCTTGGCCAGGCATGGAGCCATACTGTGGGACACAAGGGAAAAGGACTACAGTAGGTCACTACAACCGGCAAACCTCCAAACTCATGCTCTCTTGAGGCAAGGCTGTTAATATACTTTTTTTTTTTTGCAGCAAAATGGAATGTGATGCACCTATGACACATACACAAATTCAAGTTTTATACATCAACTCAAGATGATTGTTGGTTTAATGTACATAAGGACGTTACATACCCAGCTTGAAACTGTGGCATCACTGCTTTATTGCTTTGAGATTTTAGGAAAGCTACTACTTGTTTTACATATCTCAGATTTCCTCTCCATAAAATGGAAATAATAATAATAAACTCCCAGCTCATAAGGTTCGTGTGCATTATAGTGCCAGGAACAGAATGAGTTTTTGTAAACATTAACTATATTATGTGTTAAACACCTACCATGTGTCAGGCTCAAATATAGTTGATATACAAAATGTAAAAGAATGAGTCAGTCGCTGTTATCACAGACAGGGATAGAGATAGACAAGTATTAGAAAAGGAATGTAAGAGAGAATAGTTCCCTTCAAAAATAAAATGTCTATCATGAAGATGCATCACAGATTATTAGCCCATAAAGAGAGGAGGCAAAGATAGTTTGATCCTGGAACAGCCACCAGGAAGGGTCAGATGAAGAAAGTCCTTGAAAAATGGGAGAGCTAGAAAAGAATATACGTAGATGTTTCTTTTGAAGGTCAAGGCTGTGTGATCCAAACTTGTGGCTAAAAGACAGCAGTCAGAGAACAAATGTCTAAAGCTGAAGGAGCTAAGTCCAAAATTTTTGTTTCTTTCTTGTGTAAAGCAATGGAGAGATATGAAGTACTAGAGCCAGTGAGAATTATGACAAATGCCATAGGGAGAGCTGAGGTTAGCTTAGCCTTCTGCACAAATCCTCTGGTTTAGCATGTGCATAACTCAAACTAGAGAGGTTGGCTTGCAAGTGGGAGCAAGTGAGAAGGTATGGCAAAGGACCAATTGAGAAGCGGTAAGACTAAATTGGATGGTAACAGATGAAATTGAAAAGAAGAATTACAACAGTAACCATGATAATAATGATTAGGGTATTGCTATATTGACTGTTTATCTTGTGCAAATTCTGGAAAGCATTCATGTTGCCTTATGTAATTGTGTGCATACATGTCTGATTCCAGTCTTTATATTCTTGCTATTACATCATAGCTTCTCCCTTAAAACTATTTATTGAGTATTACTTGGTACATAACATTATTCTAGACACTTCATGTACATTTACAGCCTTTACTGATTCCTTCCAATAGCCCCACATAGTAAGACCACAAGGATAGAGGTGAGAAGCTGCTAGAAGACTCATAAAATGTAGTGAAATATATATTAACACGATAAGTATGGTGGCGGGCATCAGCAGTTTGATAACTCACTTCTATACATATATCCAGACACAGATGTATGATGTTTACATCAATATTAATTACCCAGTTTTTGCAAATAGACTTTAAATAATTTAAATACATGGTTACATAAATTCTGCAAATATTAGAATTTAACATAACCAAATCTAAGTGTGGTATGATCTACTCTTATCAGTGTTTGTTATCCAGGAAACCTGATAAAAGTCCTGATTCTCACATTGCACAACCAGAGATTTGGGTTAGTGAGGCTGTGCCAGGGCCTCAGAATCTGCTTGTTAACAAGTTCCTGGGTCATTTTTCTGCAGCTGCAGTTTGAGAACCCTGATAGACCACTCAGATCCTGCCCTTCTCAGTCTTCTCTTTAGAAAGTAGCTGATTGAGAAACCATGTTATCTGTGAAAGACAAAATGTCTGAGATAAAAAGGCAAGTCAGCATTTTTAATGCTTCCTTATGTGAAATATGAACAGACACCTGCTCATCACTCACTCACTTTAAAGCCTCACATTCCTTCACTTAAGGACGTTTCCCAATCTACCTGCTCATTGGCATCTCTGCAGGGCAAATGTATTTGTTCTGCTTTCTATTTGCACACCTCTATTTATGTGTTTCTTAATTTTACTTCTTCATTTGCATATTGTTGTTTCAACTAGGCAGACAGATTTGCTAGTCATTTGTCATTGCATTGCAGAATACAGGGCTGTTTCCCATATGGGTAGCGAGTGCAATGCCCTGATTTAGTCATTGCATCTTTCTTTTATTGCTGCCTCATGGCACTTTCATATGCTCCCAGGACCACAGTGGCTGCAGGTCCTGCTCACCTACAGGCATGACCACCAAAGTGTAATCCAACTCTAATTCAGTCTCATTCTTCCTCTCCCTTGTGTGCAAGGTGCTCCTTGGACTCAGACGCCACAACAAGACTTCTCCGTGGTGGGAAATTGCTCCAAGGAGAGACAGGCAAAGGTCAGATCTTAAAAGGGAAGTGATAGTCCTTTGAAAATTGTAAGAGTCAGTTCAATAATTACCCAGCTCAAGTGAGCCGTGGCCCAGACCCCCCATTTCAAAACATGCCACAGGCTCTTTTGTAATGACTCAGGATGTCAGTCCGGCATGCTGGCTGTTCCCCTAACACCTATGGCCACAATCGCCCAGTCCTGTGACATGCCTGTCAATCCTCCTGGTTTATTAATAGAGATTAATCAATAAAGATAGACACAGGGCCCTTTGGTGCAGCAGGCAAAGTCCGCCAACCACAGGCCAAGCCCAGCCTCTCACTCAGCCCCTGATCTTTAATTGATACCTCCTGCCCCAGAGGTGCATCTGCTAGAGAGGCAGCAAGCACATAAAGAATACAGTCTTGCAGTAAATCCTGCTCTGTCTCTTGAATTTACAGTGAAGGCACAAGGAGGAAACCCAAGGAGGGACCCAGGGACAAGGCAGTCGCTGTTCTGGGAAATAACTATCTGGCACCTATCTGCCTTTGGGATAAGAAAGAGGACATGCTGGAGGTGGAGGGATTGCCCTTACATCACAGTTTTTACTGAAACTCTATTTGTTCAGTTCCATCCACTGGGTGCCTAACTTCCTCCTTCTCTCCAAATGTACCTACCCATAGGTCTGGCTTTAAAGAGTCACAGTGTGTGCAATGTGTGTGTGTGTGTGTGTGTGTGTGTGTGTGTGTGTTATTGGTTTTAGAGAAAGAGGAAAGGAGAGAGAAAGAGAGAAAAACATGATTAGTTGTTCCATTTATTTATGCAATCATTGGATGATTCTTGTATGTTTCCTGACCTGGGATCAAACCTGCAACCTTCACATATGAGGACAACACTCTCACTAATACAATGTGTATTTTCTGAGTTAACTTATGATAGTGTAACAATATTTGTTTGATTTAAAACTGTAGTATTATCTTGTAAAATGAAGTGTTATTTCTCAGAGGCATACATGATTAATGTTTGAAGTATTCCTTCTTAGCCTCTTTTGTGCCTACATGTCTTGTGAGCACTTAGAATCGCAATTGTGTGGGAACCTGCTTCTCTCGGAGACACTCTCCTTATGCTTCAGTGTCGCCGCACACTTGGATGAGACCCCCGTCTCCGCTGACATTACTGACCATATCCCTGAGCCTTCCTTAAAACAACATTCTTTCAGTGGAGCTGCTGTGCCAAAATATGAAACATGCTAAAACACTACTACATAGTGTCAAAATGCCCCACAGAAAATTTGTGTTAAATTTAAAGCCAAAACTGTTCAGGAAGTGTCCCAACACATTGTGGACGTGGATCTGCTGGATATCAGTGGAGCAGACAAAGCTGCTCTAACTCGCATCTTATCTGATGCAGGAATGTTGGGCAATCCTTTCCTAACTTTACTGGGTACTTTTATATTTCTATGATCATCTTTTTGGTTCATTGATAGTAGAAATTATATACTAAGAATTATATTAACAATCTGACACATGGCTTATATCTTTTCCAACACCTTTGAGCTCTTTCATTCTAAATGTGCTTAGAATGTATTTTCCAGATCAGATAAAGAAAAAATGATTTTTTAAGTTGTACAGTAATTCTTTAATTTATTTGAAGAATATTTTTTTTCAAAGAATATAATTTTTAGTTTCTGTCTTTTCTTTCAAGTACTTATTTTTGGACATTATTTTCTGCACGTTTATTATTTCCCTTATTCTACATGTTACCATTTTGGCTGTACTTAACTACATAAGAGTCTCAGAAAGCCTGTCCGCTTCTACCAATCATCTGCATTTGGGTGAGTTTTGTTCAACAATGTCATCTAGTACAATGAGTGACAAGGAACCACTGGTCACTCTTCTTTCTAAAGGGTTTCTTACCAATGCTGGTCTGTTTATATTCCAGCAAGATTTAGAACATTTCCTTGTCTTTGTAAACAATCAAACAAACACAAAAAGCAAAACCCATCTAATTTTGAATATGTGCCAGGGACTAACTTTAAAACCTGTGTACGATGAAAGCCAGCATCAATCATTTCTGGAGCACTCTTTGTATGATAAATACCAAAGTTGCTGCGATTTATGCTCTTTGTTTTCATATACACTGTAGTATAAAAACTTTTTACATTGAGTATTATATTATTTTATTTTATTTCTTCCATTAGATTTGCTTAGTCTATGTTTGGTGCCATTCTTTTAGTAGTCAAATTAAAAAATTTAAATATCTATACTTTATTACTGCCTACCTTAGGTTAGTATTTTTATACATCCCAAAGCACAAAAGCATTTAAGAGCAATTTAACTCTAGTTCACAGCACTGACCTTTTTTTATTCTTCTTGCCATAGATTTTATTTCTATATGCTATGAGCTCCTGAGAAGTTATTTTTGTTTTAAACAGACAATATCTGTTCTAATTAGAGCTTTGTTTTCAATGATCTTTCTCCAGTTCACTGCTTATTTCTGGAATCATTTTCCTTTCTCTTTAAGAAGGTCCTATAACATTTTCAATAATGTGAAATCTGATGGAAAAATATTCTCTCAGCTATTACTTGTCTAAAAATGTCTTCACTTTAATTTAAAATCGATGTATTCACTCAGTATAAAATTTCAGAGTGCATGTGGGGGTCTGCCTCACTATCTCCCCACCTCTCACCAAAATAAATTTTAAAAAATTAATAAATAAAAAGAAAGAAAGAAAGGAAGGAAGGAAGGAAGGAAGAAAGAAAGAAAGAAAGAAAGAAAGAAAGAAAGAAAGAAAGAAAGAATGAAAGAAAGATTTCAGAGCTTTATATGGTCATCACCTGTTTTTTTTCTGTGTCATCCCCTCATGTTAATGGATGACCTTCCCTCACCCCAATTGTTTTTGATAATTTTTTTTATCTTTGGTTTGAAACAGTTTGACAAGGATGGAATTAATTTCAGATTTCTCTGCATCTTTTTTTGAATTTGCTGAGTTTTTAAAATTGTGAGTCAATGTCCTTTTATCATTTGGAAAGTTCTGGGTTATCATTTCTTTAATATCGTTTATGTTCCATACTCTCATTCACATCTTAACTTATATTTCTCTCATGGTCTATTCTGCTATTTCCATTCTTTTTTTCTCTGTACTTCAGTTTGGACACTACATTTTCACTTATTTTCAACTTTATAAAGTCTGTCTCTGCTCTAACTTTAAAATCAACTTAATTTTAAAAATTTTAGATATTGTAGTTTGCACTTATTTGATTACATTTTCTCACTTTTGTTTATTCATATGGTTTCTCGCTTTTGTTTATTCATCTGTTTGTTCATATGGTTACTTTGAAATCTTTATCCACTAATAATAGTATTTAATTTAACTTTTTATCTGTTTCTATTGACTATTTTACCTCTTGACTTCTTGTCTTTTTTGTTTTGTTGTATTTTTTTTTAATATGTACTGGAGTTAGTATATGACAAATACACTAGAAGCTCTGGATTCTGTTATCTTCCTCTAAAGAGTGTTGAATTTTTTTCTGGTCTTTTCTGCTAAATCTGATTTACTATAATTTTTATGTAATACTTTTACATATACATCTGTAGCTCTATTGTGATTTTTCCTTAACCTATGAATTACATGTGGGTTGAGGTTGATTAATTTTTAATAGAACACTATAAAATCATTAACTAGTGGTAAATTTCCAGGTTCATTGCATTGCCGTCAGTGTCTGAAGAAGAAGCAGGGCAGTGTCAAGACTGTTTGCTCATGCATTTTTTCTTCTTTATCGAGGAGGAAGTCCTTACACAAAAGCCCCTGCATAAGTCCTCTTATAGTTCTTGCCATAATTTGGTTCTTGGAGACAATCATAAATCATCCTCCTGAGACAAGTTCTTGCTCACCCAAACAAGGTCAATTTCAGTAGAGAAGAAAGGAATAGATTTTGGGTTGCTAGCCAGAAATTTTTGCCACAAACCTTATGTGTGGTCACCACATGTACTCTGACAAATTGGTATTTGTTTGCTAGGGCTGCTGTAAGAAAGAAACACTGATGAAACAGCTTAAACAACAGACATTTATTTTCTCATAACTCTGTAAGCCAGAACTCTACAATCAAGGTTTCAGTAGCGTCGGTTTCTCCTGAGGCCTCTCTTCTTAGCATGCAGATGACATCTTCTCTTGTGTCCTCAGATGGTCTTTCTTCTGTGTATGTCCTTCTCTCTTTTTCTTATAAAGATATCAGTCAGATTAGATTATGGATCACCCATATAACTTCATTTTACCTAATTATTTTTTGAAAGGACCTGGTCTTTAACTAGTCACATTCTAAGGACTGGGGTTTGACTTCAGCATACAAATTTGGGGAAGAGGGAACACAATTCAACCCATAACATAGATCAGTGGACAATTACCTGGCCTCAGCTATCCAGAGATCACATTTGATCAGCTGTTTTCTTAAAACACTTTCTTCACTGAGCTCCTGGAAAATTACTCTCAGTATTTCTTCTACCTGACTGACTGTTCCTTTCATTTACACTCCTTAGATAAGAATTTTAAAATGCTATTTATACACTGACGACTTACCAATTATAACACAACTCCAAACCTCTCTTTCCTGAACTAAAGTCCTATAAATTCAACTTTCTCACTATTTCCACACAGATGTCTAAGAAACATCTTAATCTTTATGTCTTTAAACTACTTCAATATTTATCTTCAAGCTTTCTTTTCCCAGTCTTCCCCTTCCTGGTAATTATAATTACATTTTCAATTTGCTTAAACTAAAATCTTAGAGTAATTCAGGAAAAATTCTGTCACAATTACCTTTCAAATATATCCAGACTTCTACTACGGTGCGTGGTTCCATTTACCCCACTTCTGTTGTCAATCAGGATGGTGAGCTGGCCACCACTCACTTCTATCTTACTCTCTTTTCTTCTTCATCTCTCTTCCCATGCTCTGACGGACTGTGGATTTTTTGTTTGTCCATCTCTCTCCACCAGAATATAATCCTCAGGAGAGAAGACACCTTTATGATTTATCTTTGGATCTTCAGAATCTGGAAGAGCACATGACAATAAATAGTGCTGATAAGTACCTTCCAAAGGTAATCAATGAGCACTGTTGTAATTTATGTCCCTTTGTTAGTTTATAAATTTCAACATGTCTGTTCTCCCATATCTTTGTGTCCTTCTCAGTATCTTGATGTGTGTGTGTGTGTGTGTGTTTATAAAATCTCTATGAACATCTAGCCGATCTGAAGAACCTGCTAGAGAAATGTCTCAAACCATCATTGTTAGTGTGTTTGCTTCATTCAATTAATAAGAGGCAGAATCTCTCCAACAGTTAGCTCTGCTTCTGCTCAGATTGACCCACAATGAAGCCTAGTTATACATGGGGTCATTTCAGAAGCAAAGCTTCATTCTTGCACTGGCACTAAAGCATTCCGTTCTACCATGTTGCTTCTTCAGCACAGATGAATTGGTGTCAAACTTGAGAGGCCTGCTGGACATAATTTTTCTTGAGCTAACTTGGAGATGTCACAACCCTGAGTCTGGGTGCTGAGGCATGTTACCGTGGGCTCACTGTCTGTTTGGTAACAATAGACTATTATAAGTCACCTACTGGAAGGGAGGCTTGCATCCCAGGCCCCCTGGTGAGGTGTTTATGATTTGTTCAGCGGCATTAGTGAATTTTGCTCAAATGTGCATTGGACCATGTTTCTGCACATTTTATGAATAATTAAAAATGAAAGTATAAACATTTCATGTGCAGAGATTTGCACATGATTCTCATAATAATGACAATTGCCCAAGGTCTTAGAACTTAATCAAGAACATAAGGTGTTTCAACAACAGCTTGTTTATAATGTAAGCTATGTATGAGAAATTTAAATCTTCCATTTAAAAAGGTCATTCCTGAGATCTGTGTTTTTAAAGATGGTGGATTTTAACAACAAAAATCAATAAATAAAGGAAGAATTAAAATATTCAAAATTGATATCTCCATGTATCCTATACTGAAGCCAGAACACATTCCAATATCCTAGCATTTTAAACGCTCTGTATCTGTTGTCATCTATAAAGGATAATACATTTTTCCACTGGATAATAAAACTTCTTTTTTAAACATTTACTTTGACCTCTCTGTCAGAATATAATTAGAGGAAGGTGATGTTTTGTCCTATGAGACACTGCTTCCAGGAGTCTGGCCCCAAATGTACTCTAAGAGTCTCTCAGGGAAAAAAGTTGCCCAGCACCTTGAGATCTCCCCAGTAAGGCCATTTCCACCTCTGCCATCTCTCCTGCTCTTGCCTGGTTTGTCTAGCAGCATGTCCCATCCCCCTTGAATGTGTTTTACCTTCTTAGCTGGTGCTTTTGAGTCTGTGTTGACCTTTTATCTATTCTCAACACCACATCCTCTGCAAATGGCCTCATATCTCTTAGTCTTCCCATACCTTAAATACAACCGTTTCATCCAGAGAAGAAGTCAAAGAGAAAGAGGCCTGAAACAGACCCACCTCATTGTTTTTGAAGGTCTTAAATGTCAAGATTCCAAATTGTGAGAGAATAAATGTCTGTTGTTTAAGCCACAGGTTCTGTGGTGCTGTTACGGCAGCCCCTGGAGCCTAGCACATGCCCCACTAGGTTGGCCCTCTTTTTCTTTTTCCTGTATAGAGGGAGAGAAGCTTGGGGGCATTTGACTGTTGACTTAATTTAATTTGGAATCACATATTGTAGAGCTACTTAAAATGATAAAGATAATCCTACCCAACCATTTTACATTAACAGATAAATAAAACCTAGAAAGATTAAATAACTTTTGAGGATATGAGGACTAAAAACAATCATTAACCTAGAACTCAGCTCTCAAGTCCTTGACCATTGTTTTCTTTTTTTCCTGGTTCCTTTAAATTTGTATTCTAAGCTACTGGAAACAGTCCACTGTTAGCCAGCTTCTTGGTAATGAAAACTGCTTTAGTGTTTATTGCCATGGCTGGAGATTCCCATGTAGACATGACTTCTGGCAAAGAGGTGAGGGATGGGCCAGTTAGTCCTATAATTCATGCTAAATCAGACATTCCCATTCACTACATGGACATTTTCACTTTTTGACCTGCACTAGATTATTATTTGAGTTCTCCCTATTCATGTGTCCTGAAAGCATGTAACTGATTCCATGACTATTTTCTCCACACCAATGTGGCTCAAAGAATAAGTCAGAGAGGGGGGGGGTATTTTTGTTCTAGACTTCAAGGTCTCTAAAACTAAAATATCACTGATGTGTGTTCAGAACATCAAACACACCCATCTGTTAAAAGTTCCAGGAAAGAAACCCAAAGTCACAGTCTTCTCAGAGGACACTGTCATTGTCCCCTTTCCCTGGAGGGAGGCTGGAGGAATGGGGCAATAAGAAGGACAAACCTAGTGGAGGAGGGGAGGATGATCAGAGGAGAGAAGCTAAGGAAACACAGTTTCCAAAACACAGGAAATAACTAAGTTCATAAACCCAGGGATCTCCATTGAATGTCTGCAGGATTTCTCCTGATCCTCTCAGAGAAGAAAGGCATGAAGCTGCCGGCAATGAAGTTGGAGAGAGATGGGATTAGAGGGAGGATTCAGTTAGCCTCTCTCACCTTGGTATCTGGATCTCCTCAGGAGCATGAAAGAGTCGACTCTCTGCCAGTGGAAGCTCAGAGGGACCAATGGAGATGGGCAGTGGGGGAAGGCTGGCTGTAGGCAGGTGATAGGGCCACGTGGTGATCATGCATAGAGGACCCAGAAAGTACGTGTGGCAGGGTGAAGTTCAATGTCCAGATTTTCTCCAGCAACTTTATCAGAGCTGCAAGAATCCCCATGAAGCTTCCCATGTATCCTTTGAAAGAAAAGACTCAACACAAGGGATTCAAAGTAACTCCTATACTTACCATGTACTGACTGTGACTTGGGGGAAGGAATTTCCTGGTTGCCCATGAGAAACCTGATATACAGATAGCTGTGCAAATCCTCCAAGGTCTCAGAACCAGTGAATGAAAGAGATGGAGTCCAACCCCTGTGCCTGGGTGAGAAACGCCAGCTCCTGGACACAGATGTGAGCTGCCCTGTCTTGCAGAAGGAAATTCACAGTCACCAGCTCCATGGCCTCACAGCATTTGGGGATCTGAGAGTTGGCCTGCAAAGTAAAAACATGACCAGCAAATAGACTGAGCAATGTGATGCAGCACTTCAAATGTGCACCTCTGGTGTAGGTCACAAGGGACTTTCTTTACCCTTCACTATTACCAACATTGCAGAAATAAACTATATATCCACATATCTATCAATTCACCCACACAGACAACCATAGAAATGTACTTATGTCTGGACACCACTCTAGTTCTTTTAAAAAAAATTAGCACATGATCCTGAGGAGCAAATATCTGGACCTTTCCTAAAGCAATTGTGCCATATCCTCGTGACATTTCTGCATACATATTTAAAAGGAACAGAGAGAGAGAGAGAAGTGAGGGAAGGAAAAAGAAGGAATAAAAGAGACACAGAAAGAAAGGGAGGAAGCTGTTTCTAGATGGAGATTTAATGCTTCTTTATTTCTCTTTTAAAGAGTAAATTGAGCAAACCTTCATGACAGTTGTTCCTTTTGGAATGAAATTATTAGACTGTGAATTGCAGAGGCTGGAGAGCAAATAAAACAAACAAAGGATGATTTCTATTTCCTCGCTGAATGGTCTGTCCAAACCAATGAATGCAATTTTCAGGCAGGGCCTGGGAAGCAGCAGTCCACATAACAAGCAGGGAAGCCCAGCCTACGGGATACAAAGGACTAAAAATAAAAGAGGAAAAGGGAAAATTTATATAAAAGAGGATAATCTCAGCCCTGGGTGCACAGGGGAATAGCTTTTACTGCAACAACCAGAGAAAAGTGGAGGAGCAGCATCTGCGAGCAATGGCAGCCCAAGGTATCGGCAGCGATGTCATTGGACTTCAGCCTGACAATGGGGAGCGGCCAGGGACGCCTCTCCACCAATAGCCCCTCCATTTCCCAGGGAGAGCCTGGCTGCCCCTGGCTGCTCCTCTGTGCTGAGTCTCCTTTCCTTCCGTTACCTGGCTAGACTCTAATATGTTTTTTCTCAGTGTTCACTCCGTAATGATCCCTGTCTCCTACAAAGGCCACAGTGTAAATGAGACGTGACACCACTGCAGTGAGGCAGTGTTTAAATTGAAATATTATAGGAAGGGCAGCACACTGCAGACCTTTGATGTTACACCCCAGGTCTCAGAGGGGAGATGTGAATACAGAAGCCATTGTCGACAGCATGAAGTTTGTCGTCATTTCCAAGAGGAAGAGGAGAGAGCAGACAGAGTCAATAAAAATAATTCCAAATGGGTGAGCAGAGCAGGGGCCATGAGCTCACAAAGCGGGTTGTCTGCCCCAGTGGCCTCTAGCTTTGGAAAATACAGCCAAGAGGGATCATTCAGCCGATTTAAAATAGCTTAAATACATTTATGCATGGTGGACACATGCCAGTAATTTTTGTTGTTGTTGTTAGAAAAACAAACACATAAATATAAACCATAAATCAAATAAGCCTATCAATTAAATCATTAAAAAAATGTTAAAAAATGCCCCCAATAACCAGGGGTTGGGAACCGTTTTGGGTGAGAGAGCCATGAACGCCACATATTTTAAAATGTAATTCTGTGAGAGCCATACAATGACCCGTGTACGTTACGCATTATCCAATAAAAATTCGGTGTCATCCCGGAGGACAGCTGTGATTGGATCCAGCCACCCGCAACCATGAACATGAGCGGTAAGAAATGAATGGATTGTAATACATGAGAATGTTTTATATTTTTAACGTTATTATTTTTTTATTAAAGATTTGTCTGCAAGCCAGATGCAGCCATCAAAAGAGCCACATTTGGCTTGTGAGCCATAGGTTCCCAACCCCTGCCAGTAACTATACAGGTGAGAGAGGTCTACAAGATAGTGAATTGTCCCCCACCTAGGATCAGGGCCACCCAACTATGTGTTTGTGACCTTTTATTAGTTCAAAACCTGCTGAAGATTATTTTTAATAGATACGTATAATTGTTATGAACAATTGAGAATATACTTGCTCACAGAAAACATGATCTTATATGGAGAAAACTCAACATATGTTTTTTTAAATTGTTGAACTAATAAGTAAATTCAGCAAAGTTACAGAATATAAAATCAGTGGAGTTTCACTACACTGACAAGAAAATTAAGCAGATGATTCAATTTATAATAACACGAAGAAGGATAAAATCTTAGGAAATAACTGAAACAAGGATGCAAAAGACTTATACAATGAAAACTATAAAATGTTGCTGAAAGAAATTAAATACATAAATAGAAAGACTTTTGTTTTTAACGGATTGGAAGACTTCATTTTAAGATGGTGATACTACCTAAAGTGACCTATAGATTCAATGGAATAGCTATCAAAATTTCAACAAAATTGCCTTTGAAGAACTTGAAAAATTTATTCTAAAACTCATATACAATCCCAAGGAACCCTGAATAGCCAAAACAATCTTAAAAATAAAGATAATGTTGGAAGTCTCAGATGTCCTGATTTCAAAATTTACCGCAAAGCTATAGTAATCCAAACAGTGTGGTCCTGGCATAAAGACAGACATAAAGAGTACTGAAACAGAACAGAGAGCCCAGAAATAAATTCTTTGAATATGGTTAAATAATTCTTAACAAGGCAATTATTTTATTTTTTAAAATGAAAATTTTGTGCATCAAAGAGTATAGTCAACAGAGTAAAAGTCAACTCACAAAATAGAAGAAAATATTTGAAAATCATGTATCCTGTCCAATAAAGAATTAATATCCAAATGCAGAAAGAATTTCTACAACTAATAACAAAAACAACCCAATTTTAAATAATGAGTGGACGACTTCAATGGACATTTCTCCAAAGAAGATATATAAATCACCAATAGCACATGAAAAGATGTTCAACGTCACTAGTCATTAGGACAATGCATATCATTTGGATGGCTATTATAACAAAAAAAGACAAAAGGGTTGGTGAGGATGTGGAGAAACTGGAACTCTTGTGTATGTACTGTTGGTGAGAATATAAAAGGGTGTACCAGCTGTGGAAAACAATTTGGGAGTCCCACCAACACTAAACCCAGACTCACCATATGTGCAACAATGCCACTTCTGTATGTGTACCCCAAAAAGAGAAAGTGGGTATATAAGGAGTAGAGTCTGTAGAAAGTGATATGTCATTGTTGTGAGCCATTTTACAGGAAACAATTTTTTTAGTTGTTTTCCTAACAACTGTTTAGAATATTTTGTTTTACTTTCTCATAGAATTAAAGAATTTTGAATACATCGAATTATCTGACTCAAACATGTATTTCTACCAGCTGCTTCTTCCACATTGGGAAGAGTGCAAAGAATTAGCCAGACTTTCCAGGTGCCAATGGTCAATGTCAGAAGGCAGTTGGAGTAAATTAAAATCCACAAGTCAAAGTGTAGCTTTCTCTTGTGGTCGATAGAGTGGGAAGCCAGGTGGGAGAATGCAGACCTATCTTGACAGTAAAGCCAGAAATAAAACAGCCCTTGTCTTGCAACTGCTCACTTTGTGCTGGAGTAAACATAGCAATAAACCAACAAGCCGGGTTTTCACTCCTTTCACTGCCTGTTGCTGTCCCTAATTGCTCCATGTAAAAAAAAAGAAAAGAAAGGAGTGACTCTAATTATAGCAGTGCTGCCCATTTCACTGGGGTGTCATGAAAGTAAAATGATATAATGAACATAAAACACTTAAAAGTGGTGCACATTGTGTTAATAATTTTATTACTAAATAATATATCTAATCGAAGAAGATAATTGTCCAAAGTGTCTTTCTATCTCTTAAATTATCCCCATAAGTATATCGGGGGACTAAGCTGACAGTGTTCTCTTAGACAGATGCTCTTTCCCATGGTGCGTTTAGCCCATAAAATAGATTTTAGATTTTTCTGTGTGGGTCGTGAGGGGTTAATGACAGTAGATTAGACATGAAAACATGGTGGAAACATTTCTACACCATGTGTTCGTTTGAGCTCTGAGTACCCTTGATTCTGCCATATCATGCAGACTGTTGTCTCTATTAGGGGTTAGATTGGATTAGGATCTTTAACTTGGAATCTGAGCTCCTCCCTTTCCATATCCACCAGGGACCACTGGTGAGGGGCAGGGGCTGGGGTTCTGGTTCACCTCACCACCTCAGCTTTAATCACAGTTGCTGTTTTTGTGTTCTGTATTGGGCTTCTGGTTAAGATTTTTTTTTTTAATAAAGAGTTATACTGCTTTAGGGAAAAGAAGGTAGAAAGATTCAGATAGTCACTCTTCCACTAGTGTCAATTGTTTGCTTCTGTGCTCACTAGAAAAGTCTTCTTCTGAGCTCCTGACCATGACTAAAAGTGAAGAATTAAAGTTCCTGAAATAAACCAAACAGGAGCTGAAATTCTCTTTATGTGAAGCAGTCTCTCCTCTTATCTCCAGCACAAACTTAAATAACTATAATAAGCTGAACCATTCTCAGACTGACTTTTCTGTTATCTGACTTACTACAAAATACAATTCACTGTTGGTGGCTTATTCAGAGCCGGAAGGGGTAAAATGTAATTTTTCCAAGAAGGAATACCATTTTCATTTCTGGGAGAATTGATAATCAGTTAGCATATTACTTAAAATATGCAGAACATCCTATTTCTAAATTTTCCTAAGTAAAGAAACAATTATTGCACCCTTTTCTAAACAGCTGGTATTATTAAGGTGATAGATGAGCAACAGTTCCGGTTTGCCTCATTCTAAAGGGATTTCCTGGGATGGGCCATAGTCATTCTTAAAACTGGACAATTACGAGAGTTATGGTCACTCTCTGTGTCTTGTGGCTGCATGTCATCTTAAGAAACTCAACTCATCCCCTAAATATTCACTGACTGACTCTTGGGAGTTTAATCAGCCCCTGGATGTCCCTGATATGATCTCACAGGCAGGTTTTGCTTCATGTAGAGCCAAGTAGAGAGTAAGACCCCTAAGAACCCCTGGATCTGCAAGGCTTAGAGTTGAACAGGAAAAGCAATTGCTACCAGAAAGAAGCAGAGGAAGCCACGTGTCCACTGAACTCAGATTAGCCAAGAATGGAACATTAGCAGACAGGTGGGGTGGGCAAAGGTGGTGTTCAAATAAAAGAAGAGCATGAAGAAAGGCACAGAGACAATGACTGATCTTTCTTCAGTTTTATTCCTCACCACCACATCTCAACACCTTCATACACTTATGGAACCCTGATTTGTTGGATATCTACAGACACACACACAATCTTCCAAGGGACTGTGGTGCTTTCAGAAGCCAGGTGTGTATATGTGTTATCAATGCCTAACAACATTGTACAATATTGATGGAATCTTTGCAGTGAACTAGGTTTTGGAGATACAACAGTGCGAAGTTAGACCAAGTCTCTTCTTCATGAAATTAGCAAAATGGTGGAGGCAACTGGAAATAAACAAGGAGGCAGATGAAGATGTGAGGTTACCTGGTTTCATTTGTGCAATGAAAGAGAATAAGCCAAGTAATAGCAGGGAAAGTGATGAGGTAGATGAGGCTATTTGAGATGGAGGAACCAGGAATAGCTTTTCCCCAGGAAAAGGAGCTAGAAAGACCAGAAGCAAGGAGAACTCTTTAGGAAGAAAGACCTACCATGCTAAGACCCTGAGTGAGAGTAAGCAGGTCTACTGGAGAAGAAGGTAGCTGGGATCCAATGAAAATGAACATGACCTAAGAAGAGGTTGAGAAATCATGGGACCCAGAGCAGCAGTGTAACCTCTAGTTGACACATTAGAGGATTTTAAGCAGAGAAATGATATGATTCTGTTGCCTTTTTCAGATAAGCACTCTACATAGAGAGTGGAGAGTGGACAGAATGGCAGCCAGAATGGAAGTCATTGTGTTATCCTAGGTGTTCAGGTGAGAAAGTGCTGTGATCTGGACAAAGGAAATGGTGGGCAGGGGTAGAAAATGAAATAATCTCTGAAGATAAAGTTCAAATGATTTGTAATAATAAAAATAATGAGAAAAATCTAGGGTATCTCCAAGACTTTTGATAGGAGCAATTGGTGAGAGGCAGTGGACTCTGCTGCAGGGAGGGTGGGGGATTCTGGGAAGGGACAAATTTGGGGAAGGAATGTGGGTCAAGGGCTCCATTCAAGTTAGTCTATTGATGCCCAAATTGAGACAACAGGGGTAAGTTGGCTTTGACTCTAGAGTGTAACACATAGATAGTGATGGAACCATTGGGTGGGTCAGATCCCAAGGGCAGAAATACCTGCATAGAGAAAAACACCTGACACCAAGCTCTGGTTCTTCCCAAATTTAGATATCATGAAGAGAGGTGGATAGGAACAGAACCACGAAGAAGCAGCAGTTGCCATCATGTGAAATTAGGGGTTGTTGTCCAAAGAAGGTAGTAAATTGCTTGCCTTTCATGTACAGCTCTTCCAGCCACAGAGTATGTGATAGTGGATGAGATCTTTTCAACTCAGTCTATGTAGATGTACTTTCTTTAAAAATGCTATGAGCAATTAATGAGATACTGAGCACAAACACCTGGAACTGAGCTGGGCTCAGAGTAGGTACCAATGCAAGTTAGTGCTTCTTATTACCAGCAATTATGACAGTGCTTTTGGTCCACCATCCTTTGCATTACCTGTGTCCCAGCTGGTTGGGGTAAATTAAACAAATTTTTCTCCAGTCTCAGGTGCTTATTTTTCTATACAAAAGGTGCATGTGGGTTCAGACTCAGGTTGGGCATTAAAATAATCTGTCTGCAGTAAGCACACTGTCCTGGCTTCCACAAAAAACTCTCGATGCTCTTGGAAATGGCTGATTTTACATATTTTCCTTTGTTGTGTATTTTTAAAAAGTCACCACATCGATGCTATATTAAGGCCCCAGAAAATGTTTATTGGATGAGCTTAAATAAATTGTATTACTTTTCTATACAACAAATTTACCTAAAATTGGTGCCTTAAATTAACACAAATTTATTATCTCATAGTTTAATTTGTTAAAAATTCAACACAGGTCTCAATGGATTAGAATTGAGGAGTCAATAGCAATGTACTCTTTTCTGAAAAGTCTAGAATATAGCCCATTTTCTGGCCTGTTTTAGATCCTAAAGGCTACCTACTCACAGTCCTTGGCTGGTGGCCCCTTCCTTTGTAGTCAAGGTCAGCCACACATTTTCTCAAGCTGCACTACTCTAAGTTGTTTCTGTTCTCACATCTGGTTCTCTAACTTTTTTTTTTTTTTTTTGCCTCCTCTTTCACTTTTAAGGACTCTTGTAATGATTTTAGAGTCACCAGATAATCCAGAATCATCTCCTTATCTCAAGATCTGAGATAATCACCTAGGTTTTAGTAATCTTATTCCTCTTTACTCTCCAGTGCCATGTACCACTTATTTTTATTAATTTTTAAGGATTTGTCATTAATCAAACATCTCTTGTCAGATCAAATTAGTGTCCAATCTTTTCCTTCAGCACACGGGAAAGGCCCCACCTTCTCCCAGGTCAACTGTCATTGCCATGGCACAACCTATCTCACATATTTCCTGGAACTTTCTTGTAATTACTAAGATTAAAAAAATAAAAGAAGAAAAGAAAGAAAGAACAAACAACACGGTCCATATTGATTGACCTGAACCTGAAACCAGAAACCAGCCAAGAGACAAGCAACCCTATCTGTTTTTACATAAATAGTCATTGTTTGCACTTGTCAGTGGTTCTCTGTGAACCCCAAACTTATGTATACAATGCATAATACTTGTCTTTAGGCTGCCAAAGTGAGTAATTGAGAATGGATCTTGTTGATTTTGACAGTTCTCTGCACAAATGTTGTACTGGTCAGAGATAATAGAATCCTATTATACACTTTGTGGTCTTTCTCATCCTCAATCTGCCATCAGCATCATATCCACTCAGAGATAAAACAAATCAGATAAAGGTTGAATGCACTAAAAACTTGTTGACTAAAAGGTTATTGTCTTATCTAAATCAGGTGACATGAATGGACCTACTTAACAGAGGATGCATTTACGATGACAAAGGTCAAATTTTACCCAAAAGATCATTCAGTGCAGACATCATCATTCACAAGACGTAAATGTTGGTTTCCTTGTAAAGCAGAAGAGCTGAGGGAGGTTCAGAGGTGACCAAAAGTTACTCGCTCACAATTCACAATGGTGTAAATCGAGTCACAGGGAAGCTGAAGGCTATTCCACAGTCTCAGGAATCACTTCATGTCAGCCCTTTTCAGACATCCCTGTCACTTAGCTTCCTCTGCTCTGCTGTGTGAGGATTTTATCAGTAACCTCCTTTCAGTATCTTCACTCATCTGGGTTTGTTGTCGGCACACAATCCACATGCAGTTTAATGGGAGGCGGAGGGGGGAATCAGAAAAATGTCCCTACTGAGGATCTATTTCTGGGGGGGATCCTGTACCATATTGTCTTATTCATGACACGGATGCATGGTATTACCTTGGACTTATGCACATAATTCATTTTGAGGGAAGAAAAATAGTCCAGTTCTCTGAATGCTCCAGAATACCAATGCAGTCTATGCACCCTGATGAAAACCACCAAACTTGTCCATGGCTTGTGCAACACCCACTGATTTTTTGTTACTAAGAGGTGTTTGCAAACAAAGGGTTGTTGGGCTCTCAAAGTTTTAGGATAGAAGTTTTATGTGCTTAAGGTAATCAATCTCTGTGCGGAGCCTTCGATGACTTGCTTCCATCATCAAAGCAGATGACGGGGCTGACAGGTACCTGTGCCTACAATGAACCACTGCATGCAGAAGCAGCTGGCACCTCACCTGTTCCCAGCCTAGCTGAAGGCCAGAGAAATTCTGCAATTTAGCAAGCAAACTTAAGTCATTATTAGAAATGACAGGGAAACCTGATGAAATTGTACTTTCAATTGGAAAACAAAATTGCAATCAGACCAACATGACTTCCTCCTGGTCTGACCATGCTAATGCCAGCCGAGACACAGGCAAATGTATTTAAAAGTCATCATGGAGCATTACTGTGCGATCTCCTTTCACTGGCCCTTATTAATATAAAACTTCAATTTGCATGTAAATGTGGTCAACTTTCATATCATCAAAATACATGAGGCCTGGGAAAGTAATGAATTGAAGTTGGATGCAGCAATTACTGACGTTTATAAAGAATTTTAAAGAGGTCAGTCTAGCCTGGGCTGAGAAAATGAGGAAATCAACAGGGAATATTGTCAATATAACAGCCGGGGGAGTTGAAGTCAGTCCCAGGTGTTGGGAGCGAGATGATGATTAATAGACAAGGAGCGAATCGCCTTCTCACCCAGAAGGGCTCAGCCGGACCCTGGGACGGAACACGGCATGAAAGGTTCTTGCCAGGTCCCCTCTTGGCTGCCCAGCGGGTGGTCCAGGGGGATTCAGGAGCAAGTGTTTATGAGCCCGAGTGGCGCTGAAGGTTTAATTGGGCTCCACATCCTTCAGCTCCCTCAGTAGTGGGGACACAGTTTAACCTTTCCTCACCTCAGACACAGCCAAGCCATGGGGTTTTAATAAGGTACTCATGCGTCGGACGGGTTGGTTCAACATCGACCTAGTTGCTAAATTGAGTTAAACTGCCTTAATGCTCTGTAATAGCAATTGATACATTGTCTGATTTTCACTTTTTAACCAGAAAATATTTATCAAGGGCCCATGTTTCATAAATCCTCGACCACATGATGTGATTGGGGATTTTTTATTTTTGGTCTATTTGTACAAACAAGTTAACAGGCAACATAATTTCTAAACCTGCCTGGAGAAAATTAATGCAAAGCTAAAAATACTGCTCTGATTTGGAGTATTTTGTTGCACATAAAGCAGGGTCAGAGGATCTCTTCTGAATGTGTCAACCAGGTTTGCACAGTGTGATAGTATCAGTCCAGGCCTCTCAAGAGTAGGTGTCCAAGGACAGAAGTGACATGGCCTCCTGTGGAAAGGGTACAGGCTCCCAGTGGGGTGCCTCGTCTCTGGGGCATGGGCCAGCTGCAGTCTCTACTCCTTTCCATTTGTTCTTTGCGTATTCCCACTCTGCATTCCTTCCCTGCTATACAATTGAAGAGGCATCTACAAACCTATTATAAATGCAGGGCACCTTAGAATTATATAACCCTTATGAAATCAATGTGTTCTGGCTCTTTTTATTGGGTGTTTGGTTCAAGGGCAGACCTCTATAAGACTGCCCAGACACAGATTGGTGGCTTCCCCACTGGGGAGGCACAGGTCTCTCTTCAACCAAATTCTTCATCTGGCATCCAGTTGTCTCTATATTATTTTCCTCTATATTTTCTTGTTACAGTTCCTTTCTGGCTGAGAGTATGAATAAATATGGATGCCCAGCCATCATTAGAGTAGTACAAACATATATTTGCATTTATATATGTATCTACTATCATCCAAACTCCAGTTCCAAATACCACTACCATTAGTGTCAAGAGCAGGCAAAACGTAAGTCTTTGAATAAAAGGGTCTCAACTTGTGACAACCTAGTTAGTGCCTTTTACACTGTCCAACTACCAGTCGTATTTTAAATACTTTACAGAAAGCTCTTTTTTCTCCCAGTTAATAAGCAAAGTTTCTATTTCTTCAGAGCTGTGGCATGAATAAAATGGATAAAGTCAGAGATATTTATTGAGCAGGGAGAAGATGAGCATGGTACTGGGAACAGCCTTCCAGCCTGGACGTAGATGCATGTGTTCATAGAAGTTAGCATTTTCCCAAGGCTCTAAAATTGAGAATATATGTTTTTTTTTTCACACGTATCATCTCATTTACAAATTATATCTTCATAAGTTTTATTTTGTTTATTCATTCTTATTAAAATATATTAACACATAACACTAAGTTTGAGGTGTACAAGGTGTTGTTGATTGGATGCTTTCATACATTTTAACACGATGGCCACTGCAGCTTTAGCTAACTCCTCTACCACATCACATAATTATTATTTTGTTTTTTGGTGAAAATAATTAAGATCTAGTCTCTTAGAAACTTTGAAGTTTATAACACAGTATTGATGCCTATAATCACTATGCTGTACATTAGATCCACAAATTTCCACTCTTAACCAACATCTTATCATTTCTCCCACCTTCCTGCCCCTGGTAATCACCAACCCAATCTCTGTTTTCACTAGTTTGACTTTTTTCTTAGATTTACATATAAGTGAGAGTATACAGTATTTGCCTGTTTATGTCTGACTTAACATAATGCTCTCAAGTCCTAGCCATGTTGTTGCAAATGGCAGGATTTTCTTATTTCTCATGGCTGAATAATATTTCATACATATCACATCTCCTTTATTTATATGTTGATGTTCAAGGTTCTTGCTGTATCTTGGCTATTGTGAATAATTCTGTAATGAGCATGGGGATGCAGATATCTCTTTAAGACACTGTTTTTAATTCCTTTGAGTATATACCCAGCCATGGAATTACTAGATTATATGTAGTTCAATTTTTAATTTTTTTCAGGAACCTCTACAATGTTTTCTACAATGACTATGCCACTTTACAGTCCCACCAACAGTGTATAAGTGTCCTCTTATCTCCACAACCCTGCCAACATTCATGTCTCCTTTATATCATAGTCTTCCTAACAAGTGTGAGGTGACTATCTCATTATAATTTTGATTTGCATTTATCTGATTAAAGACATTGAGCATTTTTCATGTATTTGTTAGCCATTTGTATGACTTCTTTGTAAAAATATATATTAAGGTCCTTTACCCATTTGATTTATGTTATTTTCCTTTTTTGGCTATCAGGTTGGATGAATTCTTTATATATTTTGGATATTAGTTCTTTATCGTATACTTGGTTTGCAAATAATTTACCTCATTCTTTTAACTGCCTTATAAATTTATTGAATGCATTCTATGCCGTGCAAAAGCGCTTTAGTTTTACGGAGTCCCACTTGTTTACTTCAGTTTCTGTTGCTTGTGTGTTTGGTGTGCTTTCCAGGAAGTCATTGCCAAGACCCATGTCTAGGATCTTTTTCCCTATGTTTTCTTCTAAAAGTCTTACAGTTTCGGGTCATCTACATTTCTGATCAAGCTGAATGCATTTTTGATAAATATTTGGCAAGTGATCTTATTGTCTTGTCAGGTGGTGTGGCTGTAGAGAGTGTCCCAGTGGACATGGGGACATAGCAGCATGAGAGAGAGGATGGGGCTTGAGGTGCATAGACACGCGGTGCCAGTGCAGCCAACACCACGCACTGCAGCACCATCTGAAACAAAGGCTCTGCTTTCTTCTAATGTGAGGCTTGGCCTTGGGTGAGGCTGTGAGCACTGAAGAGGCAGGAGCAATGGAGCAGAGGGATACTGAGAGACACAAATCCCTGAGGGCCCCAGGAACTAGAAACCAGTGACCCTCCTCAGTAGCCACTGAATGTACACTCTATTCCCTGACCCTGTCCCTGAACTCTATTAAATGATCCTGATGTTATCCCCCAAGGCCATCCCATGTATGGGCTCATACCTCAATGGGACACTTGTCTTTTTTGGTGCCCCCTACTGTTCCTTATATGTGTCAGGGAGCTCCTGCTCTGAGATTCAGACATGCTTGTGCCTTCCTGCCTTAGCCAGCTGCCTCCTGCTTCCCAGCTTCCAAGAGTGTGCATGTTTCAATGACAAAGCTAAGGTCTCATGTAAATAAATTTGTACACAGTTGGCACTCACCAAAAACCATGTAAATGCCTCACAGTTCCTTCAAACCCTACTGCTCCTGCTTATTCCAGCCCCACCAAAGATCTTCCAGTAGGAATTCAGCCATCCCTGGTATTAACTTAAGTCCAAGGTGATGGTACTTTTCATAAGACATAACATATGACAATTGTCTGCTTTGTATCGTTTCTGATTTGAAGATGTAAAGAGGAGTTTCTGTCTTCCTTAAGCTGTGTGATGTTTACTGCTTTTCTTATTTTGTTTTCCACATTGATGTCTATACTCTGTAATTTGGGACTCATGAAATCATTTCGAAAGACAGAGGAATTCAAAGCTGATACTAAAGGTCGATCAGAGGGGAGTGATGCAGGAAGATCTAACCTGTGGGAGAATCACATTGATTTGCAAGATCGTTAGATTTCTGTAATTTTTTTCTCTTCTCTAAAAAAGCTTATTGTTAGCACCATTAACTCAAATAAATCATTCAATCAGTTGTACTGCTATAAGGAAGTAAAAATCCATTCTGTTTAAAATCATTTCTTACAGTTTAAATGCATGCACAGCTGCAAACTCTAAAACATTGTCCATACTTGTAACATAGTACTCACCTTATTTCCTTTTATTTCCCTTATATTGAATTTATTGAGCTGATACTGGTTAACAACATTATACAGGTTTCAGGTGTGTAATTCTACAACACATCATCTGTATTGTGTCTTAATCCCCCCAAGTCATGTCTGCCTCCACTATCATTTATCCCTTCTAAACCCTCCTCCACCTCCCCCCACTTCTGGCAATCATCACACTGTTGTGCATGTCCGTGAGTATTTTCTTCTTTTTTTCTCAATAGCCTCTTCTTTGCACCAGTGTTTCTATATTACACCAATCACTTGGTTTGCATGTGCAAAAAAGAACCTAGAATATTGGTACTCTAGCTAGAACACAGCAGAAGATGAAGAAGCCTCACTCAGATATTTTTTGATATTTCTATTAGGTGCACAGCACAAAAAAATATCCTGTAAATTGTTATAAAATGTTTTCCTACTGACTATGTGCAACTCGGGTTAGCAAATCCAGCCCTCAACTCTGTTCTCAATCACTGAAAAATTAAGTATAAATTTAAGTTCTATTTATCTCTTTTCTTCTTCTTCTTCTTCTTCCTCTTTTTCTTCATGAGAAAGAGACAGACATATGGGAAAAGAGAGAGATAAGAAGCCATCAACTTATAGTTGAGGAATGTTAGTTGTACATTGATTGTTTTCTCATATGTGCCTTGACCAGGGGTTTTCAGCAAGCCAGTGACCCCTTGCTTAAGTCAGTGACCTTGGGCTCAAGCCAGTGACCTTAGGCTTCAAGCCAGTGACCTTTGGGCTTCATGGGACCATGGAATCATGTCAATGATCCCCTTATCAAGCCAGATGAGCCCACACTTAAGCTGGCAACCTTGGGGTTTCAAACCTGGGTCCTCAGTATCCCAGGTTGATGCTCTATCCACTGTGCCACTACTTGGTCAGGAAAGTCCTATTTCTTATGGAACATATAAATAATCAAAATTTATCCAAAAGCAAATTGAACTCTGGCATAGTAATCTGACCATTAGGGTGTTAAGTTTAAGATGAAAAATAACAAACATCATACATTTTTAAGGACTTTATAATTAAAATCTATATAAATATATAATTAAGATATTTTATTTACCTAATGTAGTCACTAGAAATAATTGTTGAATTTCATGCCAGGTCAGTATAGGTCATACTTCAGTAACTGAGATGTATTGTAATCATTTTCTTATTTTCTGATTTCCCATTTTTTATCACCTCCTTTGTCCACAGATTTAAATCAATCTTTGTTTTGTGAGGGGATAAGAGTTCAGACCTGTCCCGGGTTTTGGCTGTGAAGAAACAAACCCCACTCAGTAGCTAGAGCAAAAATCTGACTTTATTAGTTAAATAGGGAAGAAATGTGCCTCAAAAACACAGGTCCCCTAGGTGAAGTATACTGACATATGCATAGCATGCTATGTGTCAGACTGACAGAGGCTGCAGGAAGGGGGTTGTACAGTGACTGGGCTGCTGTGCAGAGGCCAGTTTATCAGTATTAGGCTCATCCCAGTTGGCTAATATTGAGAAATAAGAAGTTGCCACTGGCGGTTTGGTTTTTGGAAGCATATGTATCAGTGCTAAGGCATCACCGCTTGATTACAAGAGTACACAGGATCTGGGGGACAGCAGTAGAATTGCGTACCTGTAATAACAGCTCTTCTATGTGCCATGCTACAAAGGTGCTTCTTCTTCCCGGAGTGCTGGGCTTCTTTTGCATTGTCACCCTTTCCTTTTAGGTGTTCCCAGTCAGCGCTGCAGAGGATGCCACCAAAAAACATCCAGACCTCCACCACTGTTGTCAATTGTTCTTGAAGATGATATATTCATTTGAAATTGCCAGGGTCTCAGTTGATGTACTCATCAGAATGATTTTACCCTGCTTTGGTATTAGAATTATCTGCTGGAGCAATACTATGAGTATTTATCAGATATTACAGTACCGTAGTATTAAAATGAGGGGAAGATTACAAAGTCAATCCAGAGAGAGCATGAAGTGGTAGCAATGGCTTACATTACCCCTCACTCGGCTAAAAGAAACTTCAAGATTGTGGTATTATTCTTAATTACTTGGGCAGAAGAATTTAAACTGGTTTGTTGTCTTGGACGAAGCAAAAGGCAAATTTTTGACAAGCACGTAAGGTATGCATGTTCTATGTGTGGCTTCACTCTTTCCACGGGTGTCTCCCACTTGATGTGATTGGTACACAGAGAAAGATTTTTATCTCAAGATACTCTGTTTAGGGAGACAGTGCCCCTGAGGGTATCGGAGAACTGTGCACACCTTACAATCTGTTAGTTCTATAGAAAACAGAGTTCTTCGAGAGATGACTTGGAGAGTGAAGGTGTGATTGTTCTTACAAAGTCTAAGTCTAAGCAGCTTATTGACAGTAGTAAGGGGAGCTGATAGATTAGAAAAGAAGCAAATTTACCTAAAAGAGGAAAATACAGGCAAAACCATGGAACAAAATATGCATGGGGGAGTAGTCATCATGGGTTTCTAGGAAATACAGAAAATGCGTTGTCATGGGCTTGCATGGAAGACAACTACCTCACTCTATTAGTTTCTTATTTCTACACTGATCAGTGGCTATAAACTCAGTGGCTTAAAACAATGTAGGTTTAATCTCATACAGTTTAAGAGCTTAAAAGCCTGAAATAGGTCTTGCTGGGCTAAAACCATGATGTTGGCAGGGCTGCATTCCTTCTCAGTAACCATAGCAGAAAGTGTTTCTTTTGACTTCTCCAACTTCTAGAGGTTGCCCACTGTGCTAGTCTGTCCAGCTTGCAACAACAAATTCCACAGACAGGGTGACTTATAAACAGCAGAAATGTATTAGTCATAGTTCTGGTAGCTGCAGGTCCAAGATCAGGATGCCAGAGCGGTCAGCTGAGGGCACTGCTCTGATTTGCAGACTTCTTGTATGCTCACATGGTGGAAGGGGTCAGGGGGCTTTCTCAAGTCTCTTTTATGAGAGCACTAATCCCACATTCATGACTTAATTACCTCCCCAACATCCCACTTCCTAACACTATCATCTTTGGGGGTTAAGACTTTCACATATAAATTTTGAGGGAACACAAACATCTAGGCTATGGCACCCATATTTCTTGACTCAAAGACCCTGAACATCTTCAAAGCCAGAAATCTCATCTCTCTGACTTGTCTTTCTCTGACTCTGACTCTCCCGCCTCTCTCATTTAATAATAAAGACCCTTGTGATTACACTCGGCCCGCTGGGATAACCCAGGATAATTTCCCATAACCCAGGACAATTTCCCATCTCAAGGTTAGATAATAAGCAACCTTAATTGCATCTGCAACTTTAACCCCCTTTGTCATGTGACATAATGTATTCACAGGTCCAGGAATTACAATGAAGACCTCACTGGGGGCATGGAATTATTATTCTATCTACCATCTCACGAAGCAGACTTCTGCTTTAGAATTGACCAATCTCTACCTCCTCAGGAGGCAGTGAGCCAAACTCCTCATAAACTTTCTAGTTTGCTATTGTGGAAAAAGCTGAGTTCCATGAGGCATCAGAATCTTCTAAATTATAGGGATTTTTTCAGGAAAATAAAATAAAACTTGAAGGGGAAGTCATTATATAATACCAGTGTTAAAATTGAAATTTTATCTTAAAACTGCGCTTTACTCCTGGATTAGGCATCTATCTTCATGCACAGGATAAGCCCCTGCCCCATTAAGTCAGTTGATGTCACCATGGTGGAGACAATTCAGGGTAGTGGCTATGTAAGATTGCATCAGACCTGATGTTAGGGCCGTAATCACTGTCTCGTTCACAGGGTATCTCCACTGTTGAGGACAGTGGCTAGTGCATAGCAGGAGCTCAATTAATATTTGTTAACTAAGCAAAGGAGCACCAGCTTGGAGGCAGACTGCTGGATTTGCAGTAACTGTGATTCTAGGCAAGTTGTTGACATCTTCATGCCAACTAAAAACTGAGGATAATAAAGGAGTACTTGCATAAATAAGTTACTTCATGTTACAGTCTTAGTGCAATGGGAACACTCCAGGAGTATTTGCTCTAACATTTCTCCCACTTTGATGTAAGTCCCGGAAGGGTGGGGAGGGGTTGGTTGGGGGTGTCTGCTGCTTTCATTCACAGCTGCATCCCCCAAATCTAGATCAATGACTAACACCCAGGTGGTAGACAGCCCATAAACATTGGTGGCATGAAATTTTTTTATGTACTATTAAAACATCTTTATTTGTCTATGATTAAAAATTCTTAGATGATATTTGTAATTATAAAATATAATCAACGTCCTACTTTACAAATAACCCAATCTCCAAGGAGAAAGCTAGTTTTATTCTCTACAAACTGAAGCCTCATTATTCACTCATTAAAAATGTTTTCTTAATGTTGCTTATGTTTCTGGTTTCTTCTAAATCCAAGATGCATAATATCCCTAAACTGATGCTTCATTTACTAAGACAAAAAAAATCTTTAAAATGCATATGCTTTATTCTCTATTCCTAATGTATACATTTGATTGAAAATAGTTTGTTGTGTTTTTATTTTATTTATTTATTTAAGTTTGATGTGTTTTTTAAACATTATTTATAACACTTTCCTAATAGCTGACTTAATCTTAGGTTTCTCCTTATTCTACAAACAAAGGAGTGTGAGGAACCAGCTTCCTCCAGATAGCGAGGCTAGTTAACATCTGGGATTGTGTTACCTGAAGTTAAGATTTGGAATCCTACAATTGCAAGATCTGGTCATGAAATACCTCCTCAGGACTGTGTTATACTCCAGCAAATTAATAGTATTACGGCCTTCTCTTAATGAATGCTGTTTCTCAAAGTGTCTAGAATAGTACTAAAGTTTCTTAATGTTTAAAGATCTGACTATCCTGAACCAAAAAAAAAAAAGTCATGATTTACAAAAAGAATGCAGAGACAGCTCCCTGGAACAGAATTATTAAAAGGAAGGTTTTATATGCCTGAGAACCCATGCCAGAGTGGGGGTTGTTGAGCTTCACCTGCTTCGTATGATTTCACATAGTATTCTGTCTTGTGGATTTTCAATAATGCTGCCAAATATCAGCTACTTAGTGATCAGGGCTAACATGGTTCAAAATGTGATATATATATATATCATGTATAAGTAAGCAGCTAACTTCAAGTATTTAAGCATGAATGTCTGACACACTTTTTGATAAGTAAGCTCAGGCATTCTACTTTCATACCACTCATCATTATCATTGTGAGCTTACTTTACACTCAACGTTTGCAATCATCTTTTTAGTAAAGCGTTCCTAATTACCTCCTAAGTTCCATTCAATGTGCAGATCATTGAATATTTGGTAGTAACTAAAACAGGTAAACTCTGCCCTCTGGAAATTTAGATTCTAGCGAGAGAGACAGAGAATACATACCTGAAGTAAGCAATCGAGACTAAAAATGTCCTGTGTTATGTGCTGAGGTTGACACAGACAGGGTGTGGTGGTGTCCAGTGGAGACAGCCTAGAAAGAAGCTCCAGGGAGCCCTGTCATGCTAGGGTTGAGGAGTTCTTTCTCTGTGTCCCGCGGAGGAAAGTCGTGCACTGAAATGGTGAATAGGGCCACAGCATTTCCAGAACATTACAGGAGGACAAGGGTGTCACAGCAGAGATGGCAGAGGAGGGCACAACCATACCTCACACATTCTGCCCGTCATGCAGGAAAATGGACTATCCAAAATGCAAATTAAGAGAGCAGCAGAGACATAAGCATGAGAGCAATATGGTCAGACATGTTTTTAACTGTGGAGAAATCACTGGGCTTGATGTGAACACAAGACATATAGTTCAGGGATTGTTCTCATGATTTAAATGAGAAGCTGGTGCCTTGACCTATGGAGGTGACTGCATAATAGAGAGATGTCATTCAAGTCAGTGGTGAGGGTTGGGGAGGACTAAGTTTCTGGCTTGAGTCCTTGAGGAATCTCATTGTGTCATTTCCTGGGGGCAACAAAATGAGCATCACCACTGTAGCCATATCCCAGCATGTACAGGACAGTAACTATT
The DNA here is from genome assembly GCA_037038555.1 of Rhynchonycteris naso. Taxonomy (NCBI): domain Eukaryota; kingdom Metazoa; phylum Chordata; class Mammalia; order Chiroptera; family Emballonuridae; genus Rhynchonycteris; species Rhynchonycteris naso. The sequence goes on from CM072995.1 coordinate 247,752,895, forward strand.
ACATTGACTTGCACTGAGTTTTGTCTTGAATTATAAACAGTTATTTATCATGATGCAAGCATAGTTGGTTTTCTCATTATATAATTTCATAGAATCTATTTATACAGTTTAGAATTTGAATAATCAATTATATCCAAATAGGTTTAAATGTGTCTCTAAAATAAGCCATTTGTTTAAACATTTTCCATATTCTTTGGAGCATTAGAAGATATTAATGTAGCTTTTTTCATATAAACATAGAGATGGAGAAAGAGAGCTTCTCTTTCTAGATATGAAATAACCAATTTAATTTACATCAGCACGATAGCTCTGAGTTATTAACAACCTTCTCAATTATTTCAATATCTGATAAAATTAGTTTTGTAGTTTTTCAATAATAACAGGGAAATAAGAAGCATATTGTCTGTGTGTTTCTCTTTTGAGGGAGTTTCTGGTTGTTAAACCCCATGTTCAGTTACTGATCACTGATTTGGGCCTGCTGCATGCCACACTCCTTGCACACCCCAGAATCCAATGGAATTATCCCCTGTTATCTGTGATAGAGCAGAGGTTTAGAGAGGCACAAAGCTGAAAGAAGATCACATTGGTAAGAGTCCAATCAGCTGGATGTATGGAAACATTGCTTGTCTGCTGCTTCACCCCAACAATACTCTTCCAGACACTGGCAACCTCCCTCACCCTTTTAAGCCCTCTCTCCTACACACCGGCTCCTGGAGTAGCAGAAGACAATATAGCTAGTGCTCGACTTACGGCCACGATTGGTTCCGACAGACCGGTTGTAACACGATTTGGTAGTAAGTTGAGTAGGCTATATGTACAGTACTGTGAAATGATGTTATAAAATGTTTTAAGTCATATTTTATCATAATTTTCTTTCATTATTATTATATATAATAATTTTCTTTGTTCATTTTATGCCATTTGTATCATCTCTACACCATTTTGTTTCTTATTTTTACATTTGTCAGGTTTAAGTAAAACACTACATTACCAGTACAACTGGTTTAATATTTGCAAAACATACAAAATTACAAAATACAGGTGCATACAAATACTGCTTCAGACGTGGAGCAGTCGTGGCTAGCGATTGTGATCGTAAAGTCGAATGGTCCTGAGTTGCATAGGTCGTAAGTCGATCAATACCTGTATAGCAGACAATGTACAGTCCTATACATTGGACACTGCCCAACCAAAGGAATGCTGCATGGAGACCAGCATGTGCCTGGAGGTCCTTCTGATGCTCAGTGTCACCCCTTTGGTTGCTGAGTAGGAAGGAAGCCTGGGGTCCTCAGAGACCCTGCTGGCTGAGATGTGACATCCAGGTCCTCATGACAGTTGCTACCTGCCAACCAGCACAGAAGTGCTTTGACATTTTAGCTCCCATCACAGCTGTGCCAGAGTGTGCTGGCCAGGACCTGCCTGCATTTACCCGGGAGGACTGCTCTATATGCAGTGGGCCTGCCTTTCTGCATCATGGACAGGCTCAGGCGGACGCCTCCTCCAGGTCAGCTCAGACCTTCACCAGCTCTGGCTGGATGCTGGACCCAAACTGGCAGATCAGAATCTGTCCCTTGGGATCTGTAAATAGAAGTGAGAGATAAATAAAAATAAATATTAAGTTTAAAAATTAAAAAAACACTTGTCTCAAAAAAACTTATTGAACAACCAGAATCATTCATTTTGATTAATTATATTATTCTAACTTTGGATTTAGCTATAGTCTGGTCAAGGATTTTATTTCTACCTAATATAGTGACCTATTTTTAAATTTTAAAAATATTTTTTCTATCTAGATGAGACTTGCAGCAGAAATACCAAAAGATCACTTATCCCAATGTTCTCATTGTATATAGATGAAGAAACTGAGATCAGCGAAGCTATTTGCACTTCTATCTTTCCATGGAAAGAAAATATTTAGTGACTGATATTCTGTAATTGTTTCTGAGTGATCACTCACTGCATGTGGTATATTTGGGGACCTCTGTTGGACCTGATCATGGTGGGTACGTCTGATTCTGAATGGAGAGAGAAGCCCTTATCCCAGGCCCAATAGGAAGAATTTATCTTTTGTTAAATTTTTTTTTTTATTTTTCAGTTTTATGGAAGAAGGCCACAGACTTCTGTCCTCCCAGAATATCTGCTTTGTAGTATGATAGTACAGAATGTTTCAGATGTAGCATTGTTATGTCCAATCTGCCTTTGTGCATCACAGAAAGAAATGACATAAAAATTACGAGAGGGGGTGGCTCTGGTTAATGCAGATGGGACTAAAATTTCATTGACGTTAAGATCCTGGATGAGTGGCTCAATTGGTGAGAGCACCAGCCTGACATGCCATGGTTGTGGGTGTGATTATCGGTGAGGGCACACACAAGGAGCAACCAATGAATGCATACACAAGTGGAACAAGAAGTCGATGTTTCTCTCTTGTACTCTCTCCCTTTCTCTCCCTCTAAAATCAACTAAATTATTTTTTTGAATTCATCTAAGTATCTTCTAGTAAACATCTGCCAGGTGAAGCTAGTGTTGACCTGGGTCAGGCTGCCATCCACCCGCACAGCCAAGCAGACATTTGGCACCCCTGGTGAGAGGACTGCCTGCTGGACCGAAGCCCACTTCTTACCACCACTTTCTCTTTCTCAGACAAAGTTCCTAAACTTTTAATTTCCTGGATTAGATGATTTTTAGGATTTCTCTAAAGATCTTTTCCTCTTTTCATCTTTAATCACTCCTGTGGTTGTGCTCTGACGATACTGCAGCTATGGGCTCAGCTGAGAGAGGGAAAGCTAGTTCGTGAAGGGACATGCTAACTCTCGTCAGTTATGTAAAGAGCTGTGAATGGGAAAAAATAATACTATTCTTTTACAAAAAGACCATAATGTGATTTTTAATTGTCCCCTTCCCTTGCACCAATACAGTAATGGGTGGAAGTTCTGGAAAGACATACATATTTAGCTGGGTAAAGAGCAGACACATCTGGTGGCTTCATAATCAGGTTAAACCAGAATAAACTGCCTTGACAAGGAGACTGCAAAGTTCCTAACAGGAGTCAGGATGTTGTCCATTTGAGGTAAGGTTCAGGGGCCTCTTGCACGGAATGGAGTATTGAATTGGGTGATCTCTATGGTGGGGGTCCTGTGATCCTCCATTCAGATTCCCTCTTCAGGACTCAAGCACCCCTCCCCTTGCGGTGCTGGAAATGTCGCCTGCCAAAAGCCCAGAGAACCACCTTACCCAGGGTCACATCCCTTGCCAGGGGGCGGCGGTAACTTGACAGTGAAAGGAGACCATCACAAGCCCCTTGGACAGCTCTGTGGGTCGACCCGCTCCAGAACCAGCCGCAACTTCAGCTTCAACCGCAACGCAGTCCTGCGCAGTCCTGCCTCTCCCCTCCTCACCCATGCATCCTCCCCGCACTCCCCAAAAACTGCTGCACACAAGTTCCCCGTCAGGGCGGGCGGGTTTCCAGGGAGCCAGCCTGAGACAGGCCCTCAGGTTCTTTCCTACTGCAGGTATTTACAATGTTATCATTTCTTCTTTTTCTAGATGAGGAACACATAAATAAATACAACTTATTTCACATATGCTGGCTATTTTGGATGTATGATAATTGTTGCAGTTATCTACTTTTCCCAGGACTTATCGTTATGTCCACATTCACAATGCACGCTAGGGAGGCACAAGTCTGACCTAAATCAAGTCCATAGGTGAGAAACTCATGACTCAATGCAGACACAACATCTGAGGACATACGAACACAATTTGCAGGAAACAAAAACATCCAACCTCTGTTCCTAAACTAGCTCCCCAGCCCATCAGACCAGGCTCTCCCAGAAACCTGGGCCCTCTGGCTTCACCTCCTGGCGTCCACTTGCTCTCCAGTCCTGCAAGTGTGCTCAGCAAACAGTGAGCGAAGGAAGGAAGGAAGGAAAGAAGGGAGGGAGGGAGGGAGGCAAGGGAGGGAGGGAAAGAAGAAAAGAAGGAGAGAAGGAAGGAGAAGGAAGGAAGGAAGGAAGGAAGGGAGGAAGGAAGGAAGGAAGGAAGGAAGGAAGGAAGGAAGGAAGGGGGGAGGGAGGGAGGGAGGAAGGGAGAGAAGGAGGGAGGGAAGAAGGAAGGAAGGGAGAGAAGGAGGGAGGGAGGGAGGGAGGAAGGGAGAGAAGGAGGGAGGGAGGGGCGAGAGAGGGAGAGAGGGAGAGAGGGAAGGAAGGAAGGAAGGAAGGAAGGAAGGAAGGAAGGAAGAAAGGAAGGAAGGAAGGAAGGAAGGAAGGAAGGAAGGAAGGAAGGAAGGAAGGAGGGAGGGAGAGAGGGAGGAAGGGAGGGAGGGAGGAAAGAAAGAAGGAAGGGAGAGAAGGAGGGAGGGAGGGAGGGAGGAAGGGAGAGAAGGAGGGAGGGAGGGGCGAGAGAGGGAGAGAGGGAGAGAGGGAAGGAAGGAAGGAAGGAAGGAAGGAAGGAAGGAAGGAAGGAAGGAAGGAAGGAAGGAAGGAATGCGTGCAGGAGTTCTGGTCTCATTCAGATGGATCCGACCCCTCCTCTGTGCGGCCAGTGCAGCTCAGCCTCTCCAGGTCACTGGCACATGTACTAGAGGTGAGCTGTCCTGTGTCCTGACAGGTTCTGTGAATCACCCTTTATTGTTTCTCTCTCAGTTAATATTTCTGGGGTTGTACCTTGTTTTTTACCCATGGCACTGTGACAGCCAAATGGCTTTTGTTGTTTGCTTTTTACTCGCCCCATAATTCCCTCTCAGAGCACTGTGGGCTCATCAGACAGATGCAGGTGCCAGATTGGCAGAACCTAAAGCTTCCCAGTCTGTTCCCCACAGACCAGCGGCCCCCCGAGTTCCAGCCATCAAGACGTAAATGTTAATGAACGATGAATGGGCAGACGACTTTCATCTCACCATTTGATGAGGACGGTGGCTCTGGATATGGGTCAGTTAGGCCACTTAGTTAAAACTTGGTACTAATGAGACCAGGATAGAGACCTGGGCCCCTTATGGCCAATTAACTCTGAGCAAAGAGAAAAACCTCGTTCTGTGGTCAGAAGCTACCTTCTCAGCACAGTTAGCTATTCCATCAATGTGTGATGTTGACCCCAAAGGGGACCAGAGGAGAGGAGGAGGGAAAGTTCAGTGCACGACACCGTCACAGCTCAGAAAAGCGGCTGACAGCACAAGTCGTCTGCAGGTTGGGAGAGGTCTCCCTGTTGGGAAATGACAGAAATAGGTCTCCTGAGCTGGAGACAAACGTTTTGTTTTGTTATGTTTGGTATCTCAGTGAGAAGCAGTTTGGAGATGATGTTTCTACACCTCTGGCTTTACCTTCACAGCTTTGCTGGCTACCCACAATACAAACTGGCTTTTGGATAACATTTGACATTTTTTTCCACCCATCATTCAACAGTATCATAATCTTTTAGGTTCAGAAAGAACCATAAAGGTCACTCCCTTCAACGCACCAACCTGAGTTTAATTTGCCCAGAGACAAGCAGTTGCCCCATTTGTTCCGCATGGTGCCTGAGACAGGGGTGGCAGGGCTGCCAGTGTGGGGAAGCCCCAGCAATCGGAAACCCTGTCTTATGTCAGGAACTGACTATCCCACATGTGTGGGGAACCCTCTTTTGCATTCATTTTAAATGTGAAGGTTCAAACCTACAAATGGAAACAGAACTTTCATTTCACAAAAGCCACCTTAGTGTGACTTCAATGTACTCTTTCACCAAGGAGCATGGGTTCCTAAACACTCTGCCTCCCCCAGCCATTTATAGAAACAACCCAACACAAGGGACACGTAAACCTGGACTCTACAACACATCGGTGTTTCTACCCCACGGAGTGACTTCTATGTAAACTCTCTGCACAGTGGACACAAGTGGACTTACGGTCTTCCTTACCTCTGTCTGAGTTGAGTCCCCTGGACACCAGGGGACAAACCATGTTATGATTTTACATGCAAAGCTGGAGGGTCATGACTTTAACTATTTAGTCTCCACCAGCCCTTCGTGAAAAGCGTGTGATGGTCTAACTATATATTTGCCAGAGGTCAGTATTGGGTTAAGGGTGTGTGAACCCGACCAGAAGATGGAGACTAACCAGTCAATGCTGTCCAGCTCATGCTGTCCATGCAACTCCCAAGAACGCCGTGTGCTTCAAACTGACAGACTTATAATGCTATGTGGGTATGCCTTTATATCTATAAGTGATATATAAACTTATAAGGATCTAAATATAGATAGTATTCAATAAATGTAAAGAAAACCTATTAATTATCTTTATGATTTTAAGAACCATAAGAATAGAAAGAAGATTTATTAAAATTCATTGTTTTTATACCTCAGCCCTGGAGTCTTTTTTCATTAGTTTCAGGGCAGGGCCTAGAAATCAAAATTTGTAGCCAGCTTATTTGAATCTGATCCTAGTTGTCTTGTGGGCCACCTTTTATAAACAATCTTCTATGACTTAGGTTCATATATATACTTTTTGCTAATAAACTTGTTCTCTAATCAGCTTTTAAAAATTAAAAGACAATATTTAGGAAACCCCCAAATAATGTGTTTCTTCTAAATGCTCCTAAATTCTAAACCTCAATATAAAAACTAACTCATAATTTCTGACATAAGAAACCAAAAAAAGTCCTATTTCTCATGTACCTCTGCTGGTGTGTTCTAACACTGCTTGCTACACATGGAGGCCCACCCACATTTCAAAGTTTGCAGCCCACATATAAGTTAAGGACTGATTACCAACTAACCTGAGACTTGGACCGGAGCCCAGTAGCCATGAAAGAGCTGGGCTGGATGTCTGTGATGAGCTAGCTATGCAAAGATGAACCCGTCTCTGCAGACTTCAGAGTCACCGAGAACCAGCAATGGCTGTGCCTGGTCCCATTGGGAAAGGCATGTGACCAGGGATTTTTCATGTTTCTTTTTATGTCAGAAAGCTGTGTATTTGTGGTCATCTATAATACTCTCATGAACATAGACTTGTGGAGGACCAGAGCCCCATGCTGACCCTGCAGGACTACCAGAAGCCTCCACACCATGTCCCTGCTGCTCACCTGTCTCAACTCCATCTCCCTGTAGAGCTTCACACATCACAAGGTGGATTTCCCAGGGCAGACACTAGTTATAATTCGGCTTTTCCCTTCTTCAAGAAAAGGGTGATGTCTACCCTGCTTTTCAACAACCAATGGAAGCCACTGAAGTCACGTTCCCCACAAGGAGAAACGCTACAGAGTAAGGGTTTGATGGTTCCCACACCTAGGCAGAAAGTGACACATCTTAAAGACAGTCCCCTAAATGTGCATGGCAGCAGCTGCGACTCTTTGTCTAGACATGGAATGTCCTGAGGGCAGAAAATGTGTATTTGCATCCTTCAGCCCCATTTCTTGGCAAAATCTGAAGCTTTTCATAAATATTTTGAATGAATTAACCAACAGGTGATCTGCTCATTTTCTTTGCTTAAACCTATACAATTGCAGGAGATGAAAAGTAATGGTCACAGCTCACTGTACTGTTACCATTTGGTGTCGCCCCCCCCCCGCCCCCACACAGCGTCACAGTTGACATCCTCTGGAACATGACTCCTCTCTCCCAAACTCTGACGGGAATTCCCGCAAGGGACCTAGCAAGAGCTCCCCTGCAAGCTAGACCACGTTTCTCATGTCCCTGTAGCTTAGCACCTTTCCCCCTGAAGAGCAACCGCGCACTTATCTCGTCCTAATATGTTAAGAGGTGATTTTGTCTGAGTGCCTCTGGAACGGAACTTCAATTCCGAAGGTTCTGAAGGGAAGTAGGAGGCAACTGATCCTGGGCCAACTATTTATCCTTTATGAAACGGAGCAAACAATTACGGAATTAGCTAGGAAAGGAACTTAGTTTTATAATAAAATTGCTCAAGTTTCAGATACTACTAATTGTGAATAATTAATCTCAGGATTTTCTATTTCCTTAGTGCTATGAGAGAGAACAGAGATACCCTTCAGCTCTTGGAGATGATGTCACCTAATCCTACTCATCTTTCTTCCCTATGATGGGGTCACCATCAGCAACACAGAATTGATGGGTCTTACGTCAGCAGACAAAGGATTTAGGCTTTATGCAGAGTAAATATTTACCTAATAAATAAATAAAAATTTTTAAAGTTCTATAAATATTACTTCAAAACCTCTTATTTCATGCCAGTGATTCAAAATAAAGCATTTGACATTTTTCCAAAATATTTCAAAGCATAGCTTTTTTGACAGGATAAACTGCAAACGTGTTTACGCTGATTCTGAAGACGAACATTAATCTAGGTCTCAGCACCCAGGTAGAAGGAACATTGCATTATCACAAGAGGGTCTCCCACAAATGAGGGTATTTAAAATAATTTTCTTTGAGCTTTCACTAAATATTCAACCAATAAAATCTCATAGTATGTTTTTTTGTTACAATTAAGAATCAGAAGGATTCTTAACAAACAAGAGCTGATTGATTAAATTTGAATTCAGCTTCTAACAGGCACCTATGTAATCCCACTTCAATTTCCCTATCAATCCCCTTCTCTGGAGACAACCATGTACAGGAAGAGAGGTGACCTTTGCCATCAGCATGTGTGCTGTAAGCGCGAGGTCCCACGGCCAACGTCAGAGATAGCTCATCCAAACACAGACCTGATGAAGTGCTGCCCAGCCGCTCTGGACGGCCATACCAGTGCACTAATATGTTTGCTGAACTGATCAATAAGAAGATTGATAAGTCTTCTACCTGGTTAAGTTAGTCTTCTTATTGATCAGCCTAGCAAACATATTGCTTTTCCTGGGCAGCCTTCTCCTGTAGCTTCCTCTCTCTCAACTCGACACACTGCTTGTCTGGTGCTATCAAGAAGAGAAATAGAACAACATTTTCTACATTAAATGCTTCCATTACATCAGGATCATCTTTGCCAGCAACAAATATCTCCTCGAGTTGAAGATTAATAGCTGGAGGTGCTTGACTAATTTTTTGTGGGTGTTAGAATATTGATAATGATCTGGGCCATTCCCTGCTCACACTTAGCATGTATATCTTAAATTAATAATAGTTACAAATGGGAGGGAGTAAATGCCGCTGCAATTACGGTGCCCACAGCAAATATGTTATAAAATAAGACTGCAAGCAAAGTTAAACCAAGGCATGCACAGAGCCCACTTCTATTTTATTATTTCTTTTCTATTAAAGGATGAAAAGCAGGCCAGAGGGAAAGACACCTTACCGGCTGGAGTGGAGCAAGCCCCAGGTGAGGAGGAGGAGGAAGGCAAGAAAGCACCACGGGAACAGTTAGTTGTTCTGAGAGCATTACGCAATTCAGAAAACAGATTGCCAGTGCAGCATCCCCATTCACACTGGGTGGTTTGGGATAAGTCGTTTTACCTCCTATCACCTGGCAAGTCCCTCTGTGACCTTGGTCAATTGCACTGATTCGTGCCTCAGGATATTTGGAAAATTAATGCAGGCTCTGTAGAAAGAAAAGCTGAGGCTGAAAGCACAAAACTTCGTTCTCTAGTGGGAGAAAAGCCAAGGCCTGGGGTGCAGTCAGACCCCAGACATAGCAAGTCCCCTGCCAGCCCCAGGCGTGATGGGAGGGGCCTACAGACAGGTGTCCGGAGGCCCCAGAAACTGGGGGGAGAGATCGAGATAGAGCCTTCTTGAAGAGAAGTGTTAAAGGCTGAAGAGAATGTGGCGTGATGTAGAGTCAAAATATGGTATTCTAACTAGAGGACCCATGTGCACAACACATGACCAGAGAGCAGCAGGAGTTGATGGACAAACCATCAGTCCAGGGCAGCCCGACCAGAAGATGGAGAATAACCAGTCAACCATGTCTGGTGGGTACCTGTGGGAGATGTAGGAAAAAGCATGACTTTCAATAAGTGGACCACATATTGGCAAAAATTATCATGTTCCATATATAAAGACTATCCTCTAGAGGAAAACAAGGTCTAAGTTATAGGGAAGATTGTGGAAGGCATCCATCTGGCAGAGGCTGAGCCCGGTCAGGTGGGTGCTGGTAAGGGGTCAAGAGTTGATGAAGGAAGAGGGTGCACAGTCTTCCACTGGGTGCTGCTCACAGATCTTCAACACCTGCTCTGAGGTGTTCACTCCTGGCTGTGAATACCTGCCTCACACTCAGGACCAGTCAGCCAAGGACTGATGCTAAAAGAACCCCACTGCCTACTGTCAGGATTCATCCCTCTAAATGCCTACAACCCCAGGGAGGCAGCCAAGTTCCCAGCACCTGCTGGACAAGCCTTCTGCAGAGCATTCCTTCAAGTGCAGGAAAGAGGACGGGAGAGGGAGGTTAGTACCAGTTAAAATATAGAACTCTCCAGATTTAAAATCTTTGGGAAAATGCTGAGTCAGCCAGTGAGAGTCAATTCTGACCTTACCCCTTCCACCAACCTTTCTTGACACCTCCATCTCAGACTTCTCCCTCCCAGTTGGGTTAATTGTCACTGTTGTGTGTTCCAGACAAGCTGGCTTTTCTCTGCCATGGTCCTACTGAATTGTAGGCTATATTACCTACGAATGCTTTCTTGTGTCTTAAACCAGCATATGTTCCCCATTTGGGTCATTACTTTGCACACCTCTGTGAGGAAATTCACCAGCTTCACACATAATGGAGGAACAAAAGATCAGAGGGCTGTCCTGTTCAAGGCTGCAGACATAGGTAGGCAAATCAGAGAAAGAGCCTGGCTCCCTGTACTCTGCCTAGTGTGTGAGGCTGAAGAGAACCAGAGGTGGTACTTGAGGATGCAGGCTCCAAGCAGCATCTCTGTGTTCAGAGTTTAGAACATAGGGAACAAAATCATCATGTCCATATAGAGGAGAGTTCCAGAATGGCACACTGTGGCTTCTGCACAGGCTTTGTCTCAGGTGGTAAGGCAGGCTTCACACTGTGCTTAGAAATTCCTTCAATTCCTAGTACCAATGTAGTGGTCATCCGAATGAGAGAAGTTAAATCCTGAGCATATGATTGAACGGAGAGATGATTTCTTAGTCCCGGGTTCTCTTTTCTAAGCAATGAATAAGATTTCTTTAAGCAGAAAGTCTTCACATTATCAATTAGGATGCAGCTAAAGACAATGGTTTGGGGACAGAGATAGTGGGAATGCCATTTACAGATAGAAGAACTGGGCTGCGCGGAGCCATCACTGCAGACAGAGCTCCCCCATCATTCAAGAGCCAGATAATTCAATCCCGTGTCACTGAGCCTGTGTGTGCTGGGATCTTTTTTCTCACCCTGGGTCTGAACAAGCACGGCTTTTAAAACAAGTTCTCTACGTCCTGTATCAGATTAAAAGCAAGTGGCATCATTGAGCAGGAAAACTGAAGGCACGGTGCCTGTGTGGGTTCGGCAGTGCCCCTGTGACACTCGCCACCGGCTCTGTGGGAGGACCTGCCAATGCTGCTGTGGAAAGACAGGCCCCACCCTTCCCTGACTGTCCCTGAAGGCACGGTGGGCCTTCTGCATTCAGGGAAACGTGTCCCAGCAAAGAGGAGCAGAGTGAGTTATTTAAAACCCGTTCTGGTGATAGATCCCTGATTTCTTGCAACGGCTTTTGAGTGACAGGCTAGTCCCTATATTTCTTTTATTTCTGCAAGTTAACTGAGGTTTCTGTACTTTTTGCTGAAAAAATATTCCTCTTCTTGACACTCTGGGAAATCTCTCTGCACAACATTTGCAACTGAGAGCTTGAGCATTAGTCCTTTCTACTCATCTTTTGTGGAATATCAATACTTTATTCTGAATCTGAGATATTCCTAGTGGACCAAAAGTGGAAAAAGATTTAAAAGGAAGGAAAAAAAAAACCCTCTACTGTCAAGAGAAAAAGAATTCTGAGTCTTTCCAGGGCAAATGTTGGATGTGATCCTCTTATTTTACCTTTGGATAAATTCTCACTTCAAGCAAAACTATTTTCCTTTGAAATTGCTGTTATGCAGACACATACCAAAATCACTCAAAAGGAGTGTTTTGCATCAGAATAATGTGATGTCTTTAATGTATTCTAACAGTCGTCAACATGCTAGACTCCAAATTCCTTTCATTTCTGTGTGTTCTTCTTTCTGTATATTAGCATTGAACACCTGTTTTTAATTAGTACCTAGTCTTCAATGAGTGGTTCTCTATCAGAGATGACTTTGTCTACCTTAGTGGGGACATATGACAATGTCTAGACATCTTTTGGTTGGCCACACTTGGGAGAGGAAGGTGCTATTGGCATCTAGTGGGTGGAGGTCAGGGATGTTGTAAAACATCTACAATGAATAGAACAATTACCCAATGAATTATCCAGCCCCAAATGTCCATAGTGCTAAGGGTGCAAAGTCTTCCTTTAGATAATAAGAACATGCCAGCCAGACAGCTCACCACACCCCTCCATCTAATGCAAGATAGTTTCTAGGTTCACACATATAATTTTGAAATTAGGTTAAATGCCATGTGTCTGCAGAATACATACCATATTTCTACTTTATTAACCTAAATGACAGCTACTCAGTGTCCACTATTTATGAGAACCATTCTAGAGAGGCTTCCAGGGTGAGTGAGAGAAGGGTGCTCAACGTTACTGTGGATGACTCCATAAAGGAAAAATAGAGAATGGCCTGAAAACTAACCCTAGAAAGTTTAAATTAAAAAAACAAGTAACAAGGAGGATGACAGTGAGCTGAAATCACTCACCCACACATACAGACCCGACAGAAGACCATCACTCACACCATTCACCAGAGCAAAAATGATGGAACCTGAGATTAGGAATGCTTCTACTGAAAAGGATAAAAAGGGGGATTTCACCGTGAGTGACCCAAATGTAAAGAGACTGGTTGGAAAAAAAATAATGGAATATACTAAAGAAATGGAAAACGTGCCCAAGAGGAATTTGGACTATTATTGAAGCTAATGAGCTAGAAAAAAAAAACCCACAAAAGTTTAACTCCTATTTTGTTTTCCAATCTAAAGTAAATGTTGGGAGAAAACAGACTTCAGTGTGTTTGGCTTGAATCTACTAGAGTTATACCTTCATGTAAAGTATGCCCACACTAAGAGAGATAAACCAAGCTTCATGTGTTCAGATGCACAAAGGAACCTATAATTTATGTGATATATAAACATACTTCCCTATTATATAAAAATAGGTCAGTTAATACAAGACTGGTGGGTTTATGTACAACAAGCAAGTAAATTGCACTTCTTGCAAATGCAGGCATTATGTGAAAAAAGCACATAGTCTTTTCCCAGCACAGTGGTCATTACATGCTTGAGGAGCAAGGTGAGAGCAGCTGGCAGCTGAGAACCTTTGGAAGGTTCTGTTTCTTCTCTACCTCTGCAAAGAAAGGCATACCCTAAGTAAATATAACATAACACGGCTCTTTGTGCATGTGTTCATTCCATTCTGTTGTGACAGTCGTAAAATGTTGATATCTTTATCTTTATTTTGTTATTTGTCCAAGAAGGGTAAGTCAGGATTCTCCAGAAGAAGCTGGAAGAATTTTTGGTGGATTTGGCTTCAGACATACAGTGATTAGTCTGTCTGTGTATGCTTTCAGCCGTGAAGGGGAAAGGCTTGACAATTGGCTGTTTTCAGGATAAAAAGGGGTATGTAACTCTGTCTATGGGGTCTGAGTGTGTGGGTGGCAGTTGTCCTGGGACTGTACGCGGAGAAGCCCTTTGGGAAGGGTATTCCCTGTGATGGAATTGATGGTGAGAATGTAGATAGGCAGAGGTAAAAGAACAGGCGTTCCCAGTTGAAGCAGAAAAACTGAAGCAAATCACGGAGGAAAGGAGCTGAGAAATTCTGGGAAACATGCATGGTCTTGAGGAACAGAAGCATGAAATTCCTGTGCAGAATGGCAAGGAAGTCAGTTTGTGGTCATTTGGGATCTTAAAATGGAACATTTTGCATACTAATCTAAGAAGCCATTATTTTTTCTTGTATGTACTGGGAGCTAAAAGGATGAGAAATCCATCGGCAATGGTAAGTTCTAAAAACTGAACTTTGGTGACATTCTTTTACCAGACTCTCTCTGAAGGAAAAGATACCATGGGTTATGAGGCATTGGTCGTAGAACTTTCTCAATGGGAGAAGACTTGGGAGGTCCTGAGAATGGAGGATGCCAATGCTAGAACCAAAAGAAACACACACACACACACACACACACACACACACACACACACACACACTGGAAAAGAATGCACCAACTGGTGATATAACTGTCTGTGTTTGGGCACTGACAAAGGGAAATATAAAGATGTGACCAAGAGGACAGCAATGCTACTCAGTTAAGACTACAAATATAAGAAGGGGCAGGAGGTCAAGGGGTGGGAGCAAGGAAGAGGATGGCATGCTCGCTGTAGAAAATGTGGGTTGTTGATTACTGTTGGACAATTTAGATAGAGATGACCAACAAACAGCTGGGAGATGGCACTTTAATGGTAGAGACCACAGGGCTGCCATGTTGCTGGCTTCAGAAGTCTCCTCTCTTGTCATGTGCTATGTGTACAATACTCCTCAGAGTCCTATGGTGGCCCTGGGAAAAATTTTACTATTCACAGTTTGAATGAGATTGGAAATCAATGCAAAACAACCATTTGAATTAAAAAAAAAAAAACCTCCAACTTTTGCTTGGCTCAAGATCAGTGTCTTAACACACTTGCAGATTATCTGGATGACTGTTTTAATCTCTCACTTCATGTTAGTTGAACACACACAACCATAATATTAGCTTCAAGACTGAAGTGCAAATTCCTGACCTGTTCAGATACACCCTGACCTCCAGCTATGAAAGTTTTCTGTTCCAATGTCTCCTCAGGGAGGCATGTGTAGGCTTTGGCCAGTGTCACCTATGGGGACTCAAGCTTTCAGAAAAATTCTCAAGTGTGCTAGTCCCCATCAGCCCATTCTCATAATCTTCCTTTTCTTTATGTGTATCTCCTGGGCATCTTTCCCTCGATGTCTTTCAAGAAGCATTCATTGAAACTTCTAGATTAAAAAAAATAATAAATGAAACAGGCTTCTCTTGAGTAGGAAACAATTGCCCAGCATCTTTTCTTGACCCCAGCTCCACGAACCTGTTGAATAAGGAGCCTTCCTCCATGCTCCCACACTAGCTCTGCTTGCTTTTACCTGGCTGGCCTCCTATTGCTGGTTTCTTCATATCTGTCCTCTATTAAGTCTGAGATTGATGAGGCCGGAACATAGCCTCAGTACTTTTTGTTTCCCCAGAAAACAAAGCTCAGTAAATGCATTAAGGAGCACCTCTTTCATTTAACAAGGCCCCTGTCCTTCACTCTTACGCCTGAGGCATTGGCACATATTTGGGGACCACAGGCAAAGTGTTAACAAAAATGCAGCCGCTCTTATTGTCATGTAGGGAAAAGAACCCAAATTCTCAGAGAATGCCCCTCAGTCAGCTCCAAGGAAACTCAGGGCTCTGCAAACCATAGATGAAAAGCCCTGACCTAGGCTAAATTTATTTTATAAATAAGAAAAATGAGACCCACTAGATATCAATAATGTTCTCTATACATTTAAGTCTCTGAACTATTTCTCTTTTAGTGCCATGGTAAATATGTGCATTATATAAACACACATGAACAATTCTTTAATTAGTTTCATTCACAGACAACTGTCTATCCTGTAAAGAATGTGACTCACAGAACTTTATATCTATTATATGAGTCTTGGCTACAGCACAGCGAATGTATTATAATATTGACTGGCACCAACTAATAAACAGCATTACAGAAATAATGCAATCATAATAAATGAGATTGGAGTCAAACCAAGAGACTTTGAAAATGAATACTTTAGTAATTATGAACCTATCTGTAAATATAATGGACAAGGTAGAGAAGCAATTTCTAATTTGTGGTATTGCTATGATTTATACACAGAACCACAAGCAATAAATCTAAGGAAATTATGTAAACTACGAAGTCCTGCTTACAATATGGTGTTAGTTTTACATTAAAATGTTATAAAAATGAATTGTGTAACTTTCCAGGAGGGAAAAAAAGAAATAATAGGTAAAACATGGCAAGGATCTTAATGAATTATGCATTCATAATGGGGTTTGAAAAGTAGTGCTTGTGCAAATAAAACATTAGTCCATTATTCTCTTTACATTTCCAATTAAATAAAATTGGAATTATTGCTTGTCTCCCAGAGGAACCAAACTCAAATATCTTCTGCTAACGTCACAGGTTGGTTGGCTTCCCAGATCTACACTCAGTACATGGCTGATGTTTGGAAGGTTAATGCCTGATGAATGAATAAATTCTTGTCACCTAGCTCCACCAAATGGCCTTGGCTTCCTGCTGATAAATTCATCTGAAGAATATATTAGAGCTCTTGGGTGATGAAGAACATAAAAGATCGGGGTCAGCAAAGTCACAACCTTCCTGGACAAGAGTTCCCGTTGAGGATGAGGTGGTTGAGAGCTATTACAGAATGAGAAGACAATATGGTTGGCTCATATCTATTATGATCTAGGTAGGTAAAGTTAAACAGTATTTTAAGGCTCCTGTGAACCATAAATCTATTTAACAAACTCTAGCTAAATTCATATTGTCTCATTCAAGCCTATAATTCTACATGTAAAATCTGCAGGCATCTCTTAGTCTGTAGATCTCACCCTTCCCCTGCATCCAGCCTTGAGTCTGTCTGTCCACCAAGCATCTCTAAGTGGGTGCCCCATGGGACTTCCACTGAACTTCCTAATTCTGTTCATACCTCATCATCTTCCCAGCCATGCAGGTCATTTGCTTTGCTTTGCTTTGCCTTTCTGTATTTATTAATCATTCAAAATGTTTGTACCACAAGCTAAATTGCAAGTGCTTCTTACCTGGAAGTCATGAAAACATCCTTATTGATCTCAACAATTGCAGTATCTTCCACTATAATTCATCCTAATCTATGGCCAATGGGCCGTGTCATTCATGCAATTAGCATGTATGAATTCTAAAAAATTTTCTTGGAGCTAAGAGTGAGTGGTTTGGTTTTACAGATAAGAACTTTCTGTTTGTATAATATGGTTTCTACCTACAATTCAACTGCTCCATCATTTTCTCAGATGCAGAAGACTATACAGCACTGGAAGAGAACAGACCATGTTGCTTTTAGTCAAATAATAAAGAAATTCATCCCCAGAAGACCTAATATAGGATAAATACTAAAAATTAAAAAGGAGAGAAAAAATTCTCCCAGCTAACAAAAATAATTCTAAATAGAAGCATGGTACTACAGAAGAAATAGAAGAAATAAAGTGAACTAGAAAGTACAAATGTGTGGGTAAATATAAAAGCATGTTTAGTGTTTTATACAAAATTAATATTTTGTGGGTGGTATGTATATATATATATATATATATATATATATATATATATATATATATATGAAAAGGGCATGAATAAAAGATGTTAAATTGTTGAAAGTTTCTCATATTGCTCAGAATGTTATAGAATCAAAGTTAACTCAAGGATGCATACTAAAATATCTAAGACAATGTCTAAAAACTGTGCAGCTTAACAGATAATGAGAGAATAAGTGGAATAAAAAATATTTGATTTATTCAAGATTTAAAAAAGGAGGAAAAACAGATAGTCAAATTAGAAAACAAGTAATGAGATAGTAGATTTAAGTCCAAAAATATTAATAATTAATTTTAATACAAATTAACTAAATCTTACTTAAAAGAAAAAATGGTCATTAGGAATAAATGAAAACAAGAGGGCAATATATGTTTATAAAAACTGCAATTTAAATAGAAGAGCACAGTTATGTTGACATTGAATAATGGAGAAAGACGTATGTTAAGCAAAATGGATAAATTCAGAGTCACTAGAAATAGACAAAGGAGATTTTATAAAACCAAGTTACCGGAGACAAATGGAAACATTCCCAGATAATAATAGATCAAACCAGCAGGAGAAACAACAACCTTAAGTTCCTACTTTCCTGAAAGTATACCTTTAATTTTTTTTAATACAAAAAGTGATAGAACTAAAAAGATAAAAAGACAAACACACTGTTTTGCTTCAAGATCTTAACATACTTTATTCATTAATTGATACAACAAGGAAACAAAAAAAAATACTCATTACAAAGTTCTGAATACAATAGAAACATGCCCTATGCCATATGCACTGTAAGCTTAACAGCTACAAGGGAAACATTCTGTTTAAATGCCCTTAGAAGGTTTTCAAAAATAGATCGTTTTCTTACCATAAAACAAGGGTCAACATGTTTCAAAGAATTAAAAGCATACGATTATTTATACTATTTGAAATCGTTAAGCTAAAAATCAACAAATGAATTTAACGTACACCTTTACAACTACTTAGAAACCATGCAAAGTCTTCTGAATAATGTATAGATCAAAGAAGAAATAGTAATGAAAAATTCAAAGTAGTTTGAATTGAAATACATTAAATGTATAATATTATTAAAATTTTTTGATGTGTTAAACTGGCTCTTAGAAATGTATTGCTTCACATGCATATATAAGAAATATATATATATATATATAATTAATAATATAAGCTACCAACTAAACAATTTAGAATAATCAATAATTAAATAAAAAATACCTAGAAAAGTCAAGAAAATAGAAAACAAACATACTATAGAAAAAACTCAACAAAATCTAAATGTGGTTCTCTGAAAAAATTAATAAAATCAATATAGATTTCTTTTTTTTTTGAGACAGAGAGAGAGTTAGAGAGGGATAGATAGAGACAGATAGACAGGAATGGAGAGAGATGAGAAGCATCAGTCATCAGTTTTTCGTTGTGGCACTTTAGTTGTTCACTGATTGCTTTCTCATATGTGCCTTGACTGGGAGGCTACAGCAGACCGAGTAACCCCTTCCTAGAGCCAGCGACCTTGGGTCCAACCTGGTGAGCTTTTTGCTCAAACCAGATAGACCCGCGCTCAAGCTGGTGACCTCAGGGTCTCGAACCTGGGTCTTCCGCATCCCAATCCAACGCTCTATTCACAGCGCAACCGCCTGGTCAGGCGATATATAGATTTTTTAAAAAAGAAAATTAAATTAGCAATATAAGGGATGAAAAAAATGTCATTACACATGCCTTAGTTATTAGAAACATAACAAAAACAAAAGGGTAAACTAATTTATACCAATAAATTTGACAATTTAGAGGAAATAAACAAATGTAACAAAATAAAAACAAAACAAAAAATATTAATCCTACATCTATTTTTTTAAATTGACAACATAATTGAAAAATCGCCATAGAAAATTCTCAAATTCTCTAGGCTCAAATATCCTCAAAGACAAAATCTTCCACTTATTTCAGAAGAAAATACTGTCTCATTTATACAAGCTCTTTCAGAAAATAAAGAGAGAAAACACTTTGCAATATTTTGTGAGGCCAGTGAAAGCCTGACACTAAACTTGTCATTCACCAACTTTCACTACAAAAAGACAACCAAAAGTAAAACTAGTGGCCAATATTTCTCATAAGCATAGATATAATCATAGTAAGCAAAATAAAAGTTAAATTGAATTAAATAATATATAAAATAAATAATATATCATGACTTAGTAAAGTCTTCTTCAAGAATGCAAGATTGGTTTAATATTTGAACATCAAACGATATAATTTGTCTTCTTAGCAAGAAGGTGAAAACAAAAACATATAAGCAACTGAATATATGCAAAAAGCTATATGACAAAATTTAATGCCCATTCAAAATAAAAATAAAATAATTTTTTTTTACCAAACATAAACAAAGAAAACAATGGAGTCCTCAATCTGATAAAAAGAATCTATAAAACTTGAACACATAACATAATTTCTAATGGTAAGTTAGTAAACATTTCTCTTAAGTTAACAACAACAACAACAAAAAAACCCCAAGAATATCCACTATCACCTTTATATTCAACAGTATACTGGAAGTCAAAACCAAATCAACCCTGACTAGGTTGTGGTACAGTGGATAGAGCATCAGACTGAGATGCAGAGGACCAAGGTTCAAAACTCCAAGGCTACTGGCTTAAGCACAGAGTCGCTTGTTTGAGCATAGGATCATAAATGGCTTAAGCATGTGTTCATAGACATGACCCTATGGTCGTTGGCTTGAGCCCAAAGATCGCTTGAGTGTGGGATCATACACATGACCCCATGGTTGCTGGCTTGAGCCCAGAGGTCACTGGCTTGAGCCCAACATTTCAGGCTTGAACAAAGAGGTCACTTGCTCTGCTGGAGCCCCCCCCCCCTGCTCGAGGCACATATAAAAAAGCAATCAATGAACAGCTGAGGAGCTGCAACAAAAAATTGATACTTCTCATCTCTTTCTCTTTCTGTCTGTCCTTATCTGTCTCTCTCTCTCTCTGTCTCTCTGTCAAAAAAAAAAAAAAAAAAAGAAAAAACCAGTTCAGTGATAAAATTAAACATATAAATATTGGAAAGGAAAAATTAAAATTATTCTTTTTTGTAGATGGCTTGATTATATCTAAAATACTACAAAAGAATCTACAAAAGACCTATTAAAATCTGTAGGTGAATTTTAACAAGTTTCATATAGAAAACTCAACTAGTAACAAATAATTGGAGATTATAATAAGAATATAATATGAACAAAATAACAAGATATTTAGAAATAACCCTTAAAAAGTATGTGCAAGACCTCCATATACATGTACTATAAAACATTGGTGAGAAATTACAGAATATTTTATAAATGGAGAAATATACTATAATCTTGGATTGAAGTCTAACTGTATTCAGATGGCAATTCTCTCTAAACCAGTGGTTCTTAACCTGGGTTCCATTCTATCGAACCCTAGGGGTTCGATGAGTCGATCTCAGGGGTTCAGAGAAGCCTCTGCTGTGGAGGTAAAGACACAGTTGTGTAAAGTCATGATGACACGTCCCGCTTGGCCATCACTTGCTGCAGAGGATCACGTTACATTGCTTGGCCAACTAGTGCTGTGGGGAATTTAGTGCGCGCAGTAGTCAATGGCTGTCGTAGTTGTACGTTGTATGGTTTCTTTCTTAATATTTTAATCCATACTAAATATGTCGAGCAAAAAAAGAAAGTGGTCAGACGAATATGTACAACATGGATTCACATGTATCACGGAATGGGATGGGAGTCAGCGTCCTATCTGCATGATATGCAATGCCAAGTTGAGCAACTCTAGTCTCGCAACGGCAAAACTAAATATGGAAAAAAATCATATTTTATTTATCACTAAAGAAGGGTTCGGTGAATGCGCATATGAAACTAGTGGGTTCGGTACCTCTAAAAAGGTTAAGAACCACTGCTCTAAACTGATGGAATTTAATATAAGCAATGGAATTATAATCAAAATCTCAGCAAGTATTATTTAAAAATTGAGGAGCTGAATCTAAAATAATCTGGAATACAATATGACCTGAAGGAACAGAACTGCTAGTAAGTTTGTACTACCAAATATTAAGGCTCACTGTAAAGTTATAGAAACCAACCAGGGCGACATTATTCAGGGTAGACAATAGATCATTAGCACAGAATGGAGAGTCCAGACACCAGCACACACACATGAAAGTCACCTGACTTATGAAAGAGCCACTAGTGCATTTCACTGGGGAAAGTATGCTTTCTCAGTATATAGTACTGAACCTCTTATATATCAATGAGTGAAAAAAATGAACATTAGCTCCTTTCTTGCACATATACAAGCATTAATTTTTGGTAAAACATTATAGAACTGATTGTGAACAGTAATATAATAAAACTTGATGGAGAAAACATGAAAGTTTATCCTCATGTCTTTGAGGTAGTTCAAGACTTCTTAAACAGGACACACACACACACAAGCAATAACAAAAGAAAATACTGATAATTCATACTTCATTAGAATGAAGAATCTCTGTTCCTAAGAAAAACATTTCATTAAGGAGAATGAAAAGGTAAGCCACAGGCCACGATAAGGCATTTACAATACAACAACAAATTCTCATTCAAAATAAATAAAAAACACTTGCAAATCAACCAATAAAATATACCAATTGGCAAAAGACATGAACAGTCCCTTTACAAATGGGACTACACAAATGGCAAATAAGTTGTGTAAAGCTCCATGTCTTTACATATCAGTGATATACAAATTAAACCACAATGTAACACTAACAGATGCACATTCATCAACATTGTAAAAATAAAATCAGGACCAAAAATACCAAGTGTTGATGGGATGGGAAGCTTCCGGCAATCCGGCACATTCTTGGTTGGAGTGTAAATTAGCAGAACAACTTTGGCTTGGCTGTATCCACCAAAGGTAAACATATGCCAACCACAGAACCCACTCCTAAATATAACCCAAGAAAAATGAATACATGCCTGCACCAAAGTTTGAAACAACCACATTCATGGCAACCCAACATGGAAACAGTCCAAGTGGTCCTCAACAGTAGAGTAAATAAATAAATTTTGTCATATTTATACAGTAAATGTAAAAGGGATGAACTACTACCAGAAACAACAGACATTTATCAAAAGACAGAGACAGAGGAGTACACAGTGTATGAATCTATTTACATGAAGTTCCAAAGGGTAATGATATCAGAATAAGGATACTTGGGGGTTGGGAGGTAACAGTATTTTAATAGCTGGAAATTCTTCTAAAGCTTCAGAAAAGTTATAGTTCTTGACCTGGATATTGCATAAAATCCATTGAATTGTACAGTTAAGATTTGTACATTTTAGTACCCACACACAGGTATTTATTTAATTACCAGCATATGTATATGTGTGTGTATGTGTGTGTGTGAGTGTGTGTGTGTGTGTGTGTGTGAGAGACAGAGAGAGAGAGAGAGTAAGTTCACTAATTTTTTTTTTGCCTCAATATTTTGGGCAACAAAAAATTTATTTCTGAACTTACATTATCTAGATGGATGGAAATTTTACCCTTGCATTTCTCCCCCTTCCAGATTCCTGGGGAAGCTTTAGGGGCCTTACTCCCACTACGACTTGAAGGAACAGGTATTTGGTCCTTGTCCATAACAAGGAACTTAGTCTTTCTCCACCAAATGGCCCCTTGAGAACAGCTCACCCTGTCGGTCTTTATCTTGCTTACCCAGAGCTTTTTGCCGGAGCTGAAAGTCCAGTGACAAGGGTTCTCACTCCTCTGGGGTCCTTAGAGGAAGGACACTCTTCTCTGAGATACAATCAGGGAACAGAAAACCAGCTCCCCATGGCCTTGGCGACGACACACCATGATAGTCTCCGATAAGACTCAGACTCCCTTCTCCTCCCTCACTTGCCAGTCAGTCCTCCCTTCTCCTCCCTCACTTGCCAGTCAGTCCTCCCTTCTCCTCCCTCACTTGCCAGTCAGTCCTCCCTTCTCCTCCCTCACTTGCCAGTCAGTCCTCCCTTCTCCTCCCTCACTTGCCAGTCAGTCCTCCCTTCTCCTCCCTCACTTGCCAGTCAGTCCTCCCTTCTCCTCCCTCACTTGCCAGTCAGTCCTCCCTTCTCCTCCCTCACTTGCCAGTCAGTCCTCCCTTCTCCTCCCTCACTTGCCAGTCAGTCCTCCCTTCTCCTCCCTCACTTGCCAGTCAGTCCTCCCTTCTCCTCCCTCACTTGCCAGTCAGTCCTCCCTTCTCCTCCCTCACTTGCCAGCCACCTCACAACACATGCCACTTCCAGGACTCCTTCTGTCCTCACCCCACACCTATCCAATTGGCTGAATTTTTGAGTTTAGCAAACCAAAGTTGAGAAAGGTGACTTCAGGAAACATGCATGTTCAACAATAAAATCTAGAGTTGATGCAAAGGAGTGCAAAAGCTAACTATCTTATTTCTTTTCCTGTTTTTCAATCCTAGTAGAACACTACAATAACAAAATGTGATCTTATGACTCAGTTGGCTATCCATCGAATTCATCTCTCCACAACTTCCTCTTCCATCAGATAGGTTCTGCTTTCAGCCGTGAGTGTTTTACTGATGCCATGCGACCCATGGGATACAGAGATGCCTGAGGGGTCATCACTGAGCACATCACACAGCCTGATGGGACCTTCGGCAATGCTGCATTTCAAGCTTAATTTATACCTGTGTCACACATATGACTGGTATATGCCTATATGAAATAATTTACTGTGAATCTTGAGGTGCTAAATGTCATTTCCTCATTGTTACTTGTTATTGATAGGTTTCAGTTTCTCTGAGAAGTTCACCCATGTTTCCAACATGTCTTTCTGCATATTGCTTTATTTTAACACCACCAAAAAGAAAACAGAGCTCTCTTTCAATCTACCACGGCACACACACTCCACACACTCATGAGTTGGCCTCACCGATGTAAAAACACAGGGCATTACATTGGTATTAGGTCGAGATTTAGATCTGATCTATTTATTAAAATTTTCAATATATATTTTGGGGTTAGATTTTTTAAAATAATCCTCATTTTGTTATGAACTACTAAAAGGACACATCAATCTCTTCATAGTAAAACTAAACAAAAAATTCCAAATTTACATAACTGGAAACAGAACACAAATTGTGTTTCTTCCTTAAGTACCATGTGCCTGAAAGGGCAGTTTATTTTGAGCACTTTGGAAAGGATCTGTGTGGCTTTCAAGTGTATGTCTAATAAAGTTAACTTATTTTTTTCTCTTTAACCTTATTTCATTGTCATTTTGACTGTGCAAAATAGCCCCAGGGTTAAATATTTTATGTGCTTCTTCTAAAATGTTCATATAATAAAGAATTAAATTAATTAGCAATTGCCAGTGATTTATTACTCCCAAGAATGGTTTCATGTTCTAAATAAAGTATTATGCTCTCTTTTAAAAACGGAAAACAGGAGTCAATGTCAATTGTCACAGACTCTCATTTTGTATTCTTATGTGGCTACTGATATAATTTTTTAAACACACAAATATTTGATTGGATTTATAGTAAACAATACCTGCATTCAAAGACTTTTTGTGGCTTCAGATCTCAGGATTAATAATGACTTGCTTGATTTATTTTTGAAAATATCTTTTTTTTTTTTTTTTTTTTGGTATTTTTCTAAAGTGAGAAGTGGGGGGAGGCAGACAGACAGACTCTCGCATGTGCCTAACCGGGATTCACTCAGCATAACCATCAGAGGGCCATGCTCTGCCTATCTGGGCCGTTGCTCCATTGCAACTGAAGCCATTTTAGTGCCTGAGGCGGAGGCCATGGAGCCTTCCTTAGCGCCCAAGCCAACTTTGCTCCAATGGAGCCTTGGCTGCAGGAGGGAAAGAGAAAGACAGAGAGAATGGAGAGGGGGAAGAATGGAGAAGCAGATGGGTGCTTCTCCTGTGAGTCTTGGTCAGGAATCGAACTCAGGACATCCACATGCTGGGCCGATGCTCTACCACTGAACCAACTGGCCAGGGTTAAAAATATCTTTATTGTGTCTATTTCTGTCTATCATTCCCGTTTATTTCCCAAAGAAGTTTTTGTCACAACTTAATACCTTTCCTTGGAAATCTCAAAATCATTTAGCAAGATAATAGTGTTTTATATATATATGTAATATATATATATATAATATATATATAATATATATATATATATATTATATATATATAGTTTACATTGGTATTAGGTATATATAAACTACAGAGATATTAAAATGTTGTTGAAGCTGCCATCCCAGAGGACCTGCCTTGCACATCTTATTCCTTAAACTTTTGGAATGTTAAAACCAGACCCCCAGGGCAACATTGTATCCCAAGGAACTTTTGCAAAGATAATAGAAAAAGCAGTTATTATGACTACCAGAGTGAAAAATAAAAATATTGTTTATAAGTAGCATCACTATGTTATCTTTTCTGCACCAATAGAAATGCCCTTCTCTTACTGATATCATTGTTCCCCTTCCCCTTCTCATAAGTACCCTTTGCCTTTGCCTCCTAATCAGAACACCATTTGGGTTTCAGCCTGAATTAGTGCTTCTAATAGGTATTGGTTTTTTTTTTCTTTTTTTCTTTTTAATCTCAAATTAATACTTGTTGCCTCTCAGTTTGACCTTTATTTTCAGGTTAACAGTTTTACATGTACTTACTGTGTCCTCATGAACTTAGATCCTAGTAACACAAGTAGCCTTCAAATAATATATATTTTATATCCTGAGTTTTGTAAAGACACACCCCAGCTTCACTTTTCTGTATGACACATAGAAAATGTACCAACAGGTATTCATGTAGGTTTTTGTACCCTCACATGTCTGACTTCCAGTTTCTTTCCTAATTACTGAGTATGCTTATGCATAGGGTTTTCTACAAAGCCAGATTGTCAACTCTTTAACATTTCTGGACAATAATGGGAAGGTTGTGTCTGTGAAAACTAGCGGTTATCAGGGGTCATGCTTCTGGGAACCACACTTTGGAATTGTGTGCGTGTGTATGTGTGCATGAGTGTGCGCACGCACGCTGAGCGAACAGTCTACTAAGTCTCAGAGTGAAACCTGATCCCTATTTTCCAGTCACCAGATCACTCTGCCATGTCCTACCCTGGTCATTCCCATCTGTTTTAATGCTCACAATGGCAATGGTAGGTCCTTTGGCTTCTCAGAGGGACATTCCTATTCTCTACAGCACACCATTCCTCTTGTATAAACGAGCAAGGCTTCATGCAATGGAGCTTCATGAAATGGCACAGACACTGGAAATTTAGGTCATCCTCTTGTACAAAGGACCTGTACTCACAGGAATTGTTTGGAGAATGCACTTGTTTGAGATAGATCAGTTTCTTCTCTCACCACCAACAAGGTGAACGAAACAGTCCCTGCCTCTATGAGCATCAGTATTCTCATCTCAAAAATGGAAATAATTATACCAACCCTACATTTGTCCTTAAATTAAAGGTGAGCATGCTCATAAAGTGAGCAATACAAACCCTAACCAGAGTGACTGTGTGTCCTGAGCTGTGGCTTCCTCTCTAGTAACTACTTTTCCTAAAGCAGAAGCTACTCCCTACAGTGGGCACTGAAACATTTCATGGGCCCCCGTGGGCAGTGCCTCAGTGCCCTGGATGAGACGCGACACTTCTTGCTCATGCTTTCTTGTGGGAAATAACTTATCCCTACACTGCTACTGCTCTCCACTTATTCTTAGAACTTCAACTGCTCCTGTGAGGTAGTCAAGTGCATTTCCACATGTCCTATGTGTCTTTCATCTAAACACAGCTCTCTTGCCAAACATTCTCCATCCTTATCCACTCCAGGTAAATAAAACCAAATATTTCCCAGGTCCCCTGCGAGTTTATTCTCCTCTCAGCCTCACTAATGGGTCTTTGTGCAAATTTTGAATACTTGGTACTATATGTACCTTTTTAACTTTCTACATTCAGACTTCCTGGATCCATCAGACAATCATTAATTTAATCAGTTACACATTCCTCTGTGCTCCTGAGAGCATGTGTCTACTCCAGGTATTCTTCAGTTTATGCTACATAATCTGCCAAAGTTTCCTACCCAGTCTTCTGTCTTTGGTCTTAATCTTCTTGCACCCCTCACTTTATTGTACAATATGCTGCTGCCTTCGGAACAATAATCTACCCCGGCACTGCCCCAAGCAAGGACCTGGCTGTCCCTTATCATTCGCAAGGGTCACATTCCTTATTCTCCAAGTCACCATCTCACAATTGATCCTCATCTCTCACTACAGCAGCTCCCCAGTCAGGCATCCTCTTCCCACTTCTTGCAAGATATTTGCATCCTGACCCTCATAGCTTTATTTAAACTGGTCCTCCTATTTCAATGATGTTCCTAGGAAGCCAAGTCATTTCTTGGCCAGAAATAAATCATTAGAGAGCAAAAAAAAAGAAAAGAAAAAGAAAGAAAGAATCGGTTTAATTAAAATTTGAATAAATTCAATAAGAGGAATGTCTAAAAAGGCATAACCTCCCAAATTCAGGTAGCTGATGTCAATGAGCCAGTGGTTAGATATTAGTTAAGAAAGGGCCAGAACGAATTTGTAGGGCAGGGTTTGGGAGCCCAAGTATGCACAGTCATGTAAGGTGGAAAAATTCCATCTGAGCCTCTCCTGCTTACTGACTCACCAGCACAGGAGGCAATGCACGTAGTTATGCTCTGCCACAGGTATTTCATCTATTAAAATAAGCATGCCAGGCTAGAATTAATCTCTGGGGGGCTTTCCATTTACTTATTAGGAATCAAATGCTTACTGTCTGTAATTTGCCTCTTTCAACCCAGGAGGTGTATACACTGGCATTTCATTCTTATCATGGTTAAATGTATTCACTCAATATTAAAATAACAGGGAAGGGGTTTCTCCTGGGACCTGAACACATTGGCTCCATCTACCACCACAGACTGTACCTTGCCTTCAGACAAGGAACACATACTTTTTTCGGACTATAACCCTCTTTTCACAATGTAGGAGGAAAACCTCAGAAGTGAGTTGCCCTGTGTTAACAACAACAGAGCACATGCTAAGACATTGGGTTCTGCAGGTCAAACATGGTTCAGGAAACAAGGGTGCTGCCTGAACATGTATTTATAATTGTATTGTCCTCAGAGGTACATACACATAAATAGAGCTGGTAGCTTTCGAAGTGCATGTGAAATTTCACCTGCAAGCAAGGCTGAACCTTTGTGGGAGTATCCCTTTGTCCATCTAAGGTAGCTGTTTGTGACTATCATGTCTCCCCAAGAATGGCCATGATAGTCTTTTAGGGCCACTGGAACAAAGCATCAGAGACTGGTAGCTTCAACTACAGACATTTATTTCTCACAGCTCTGGAGGCTGGAAAGTCCAAGCTCAAGGTTCTGGCAGATGTTGGTTTCTGGTGAGTTCATTTCTGCCCCAGAACATGAGCTCTCTTCCCAGCTTACTGATGATCATTTTCTATGTCCTCACATGGTAGAGAGTAAGCTCTGTGTCTCTTCCTTCTTTATATGGATGACCCTTGTCCCAGAGAATCAGGCAGCTACCCATATGGCCTCATTTAACCTTGATCATCTCCTTAAGGAACCTATCTCCATGGGGAGTTCAGGCTTCAATATGAATTTTCGGGGGGGGGGGCACAATTCAATCCATAGCTGTGACCTCTACCAATGTTCTGTGACTCTCCCAGCCAATCTTAGAAAGCTCTGATATTGCTGTCATTGCTACTCTTGTGGGTCAGCAGTGACTATGCAGTGCTGTGCACACATTCACATACGTGTACACACATGCACACACATACACACACATACACAGAGACATGCACACTTCCCTACTTCCCATGGAGTAGAAATCTCCTCAAGCAGAATGAGCCAAGCAAAAGATAGATCAACCACCATAAAAAGATGTTGAACCACAACTTCAAGTTTGCAGCTGGCAGAAGACAACACAATGGGCAGGAATGTGAAATGTGACCACTGCTCACAGAGAAAGGCCATGCTGACACTGATGAATGGCTGAAATTGGTCCTTGATTCTGCAAACAGTGGCTGCAGAGAGATGGCCTGTCCTAACACCCTGAATGAGTGCCCTTAATGCATGGCCACTCTTGTGGCTCTGAGTCACGGACAACAGTTACCTTCCCTAGTATATTAAGATAAATGGCACAAGTATCGTGGGCTTACTCAGAAGGACGGGGTACATCAGATAGTGAATTTTGGCAGGACCCAGCCTTTCTTTTGCAGGAACACAGAGATGACCCCCAAAGAAGCAGCCTAGAACCAGGCAGGCATCAGAATGGAAGTGTGTGGGCAGGTCGGGAGGGCAGAGCTCACTCCTCACAGCCAATGGCCATCACTCCTTGGTCTACACTGTGACAGCTGGGCTGCAGGGACCACAGTTTATCTTCATACAATATGCCCTGCCCTTTCCAGCAACAAGTGCTGGACAGAGCTCTCCCCACCTTCTTTATTTCCCAGGAATAGACAGTGGTCAGCTCTGGCCAGGGCTCTGCTTCCTCTGCACTGTTTCCTTTTCTCCCTAACTGAGCGATCTCCCAGTACTGCTGCCTACTCTCCTCACACCCTTTACCAGCCCCCCCTCACTCCAGTCAACGGCCCCGTTAGTATAAATGGCTTTTGGCAGAGAAAGGCGCTCAGGTGCCCCCGCTGCTGCTCTCTCCTTCTCTGCCTGCCCATCCAATGTCCAGTGATCAATATGTTTGTGGGAGGAGGGGAATCCCGACCACAGGAGGCCGGCACAGCTGAAGCTCTCCTGTGAGCAGGGCACTTAAGATGAAGACTGTATAATTAAGTGGAGACTTGCTCCCGGCCTCCCAGGCCTCAGGCGTTATTAAGATGAGGGAGCCCTTCTCATTACCCCATAAAGAGTACCATGATTGGCCACTCGGGTCATCCCTCTGGTGGCCCCTTTTGTCACTGTTGTGGAAGGAGAGTGCACTTACCATCAGAGCTGGCTTTGCCAAATGTTATCATTTTAAAATCCGTGAAAGAGACGGAGCCGGGCCTAGGGGTATACACCACCCCATATGCCAGCGACAGTGATACAAGTGTAATTTTAGGCTATTAGAGTGACACCTAAGATCATTTCTGCCCCAGAACATGAGACAGCTGAGGGGATTATGCGGGACAGGCTGTCACGCAATGAAATTTTCAGAAATCTGTTAACCCCAGCCCAGACCTGGTGAATATTTTATTACTTAACACTGAGAAAAAGTATATTTATTAACTATAGAAAGGTATAGCTGAGAGGCTGAGCAGATGAAACATGAGGGAAGATGGACTTGCTGGCCACCCCATAGGAGAAAACTAGACAGTTGTGAACTGGACAGGAAGGACGGGAGTCCTGGCCGCTCGCATTCGGGCTTGGAATGGCAGGGGCGACAGGAAAAGGAGGCTCTGGGAGGCTTCTCAGGAGGGTGCTCCAGCCCTCCCAGCCATCCCTCTAATTAAAGGGGACTTAGCGCAATTACCATCAACAGGGCTTTGTGTGGAAAAGTCAGGTACTTCCAAAAATAGAGGGAGATGAACTAGGGGTTAGATTTTCTCTATAAATGCTTAAAATTTATTTTTAATAATGGAAAGCCAGTCTATATGTAAGACTTCAAACATCTTTAATCATAATAAAAAGGAAAGATAGCTTTTTTGGAAGGGAAATGGGAAATAAAACATGATTTAGAGTCACAGACTCCACAGCTGCTGCTGTGAGTGGTAATCGCAGAAAGGACTACAAAACGAACAGTCGCTGTGAATGAACGTCCCTAAATAAAACCACGCAGATTCCTCCCCTGTCCAGCGATTTGGGTTAGTTAGCAAAGACATCACATTTAGAAGATGGCTGTGTTTCCCCAGTTTGTTGAGAAGAAAGGATGGTGGAGAAAGCGTGCTGGGTGTGGGCTGGAGGGGCAGCCGGCCTCAAAGGAGGAGGACAGCACCGCTACGTGCTGGGGTCCCCCACTTTGAGGCTCCGGTGGAAGGAGGGGGACCAAGACTGACATCCCCACTCAGCAGAGGTCTGGACTCCATGGGCTCCTTTAGGAAAACCTGCCCATTCCCCATATTGCCTTCTCTGCCATATTGCCCAGGGAAACTGAGTCAAGAGGAGACACCCCCCCCCCGTTCGTGAACTAAGAGGACTTTATAGACTGAGGTGCCTCTTGTTCAGAACTCCCCAAGGCTGCAGCAACAGCCCCTTCGAGGCTGATGGGAGTTCAGCACCTTCTGGCAGGGTTCACTGGAAAAAACTACGTTTCACCCAATAAATCTGTTTCCACATCAGTTCAAACCGTCTTGTCCCAGATAAGGTGAGTTATTTGCAAAATGAATAAATGCGCTTGCGATGAGATGCACAGGGTCACAAAATACAAATATGTGGCTTATTTAAAATAGCTCATTTATGTCTACCCCCAACACACACACTCAGACACAGCAGGGAAAGTGAAGTGTGGCCCGGTTCTCTAGAAAATCGCTGAGATTACTGAGATAACGTTTGCCCAACAGTGTCACAAGGTCATGGAGAAAACCAACACAATATGCTTCTCCAAACCCACCCCATCTGAAGGCCAGCTCGAGTGTAAGCAGAGCCCAGGGGCTGTGCTGGCAGAACAAAAGCAGCGCTCTGCTAATTGACTGAAAAATTAGCCAGGACCCCCCATGGGAGGCACAAGAGGCTGCGGCAGATGGAGGCGGCTTGGGCACCGTGGCTCAGAAAGCTACTCAAAACCTGCTGTGGAGCTGCTGCAATTATGGGTCACAACACCGCGCTGTCAGGGACACCAGAAAGAGCGACCGGGAGAAGGGTGGACCCTAAAACGCTGCCAAATCATTCCCCTCAGACTCTGCCCTGAGGTTCTGGGGGGGGTCACTTTCAGGCTTGGGGGTGATTGGTGTGTTGGTTTTGTTTTTACAGACTTAGCCTCTAGCCCAAACAGATGCTTTCCTCAGCATTCTTTGATTCCGATGACCTGACTTAATTTCCTTTTCTGTGTCTCAGTATTCAGCCTGGACCTATGCTAACTGGGCAACAGAAGTGGCTGTGCAACTGCTCAGTGTAAATGTGTGTGTGTGTGTGTGTGTGTGCGCGCGCGCGCGCGCCCGTGCACGTACACATGAGTCCACATTCAGGCATCCTTATTCACCTCTCCATGCACAACTTCAGGGTCACAGGCCAGGACTGTTGACTTCTCTAACAAGAGGTAAAACCCTGTGGCCAGTGCTGCTTTTGCGGCTTAGATGTTTTCATCACAGGTCCACCCCTGAACTTTCAAAATGCATTTAGACTAATACTAAATGCATCCTCTCCCAGTGCCTGAGAGTGAGAAATTCCTGGCTACTTGACATTTTAAGACCTTGTGCAAGCTGACTTGATAAAGAAATGATTGAAAGCTGACTCTAAACTACCCATACGTCTTTGTCTTCACCAGAAGGAATAACCAATGGAATAAAGACATCTCATTATACTTTCTATCTAATATGAAAAAAAAAAGGTTTGCTTATGTCGCATAATCCTTAGGTTTAAAAACTCTTCAGTTTCTCTTGATATTAATAATTCTGCAATGTCAAAAGTGCTTACTGTGAATTCATTAATTCACACACAGTATCTCAGTTTGCACACATTTCTTCATTTTTTTTGTGCCAAGCTAAGTACTTGGAACTTGAATGGAAATTTCTTAACTCTGTGATGTGGAAAAATTATAAAATCACATCCTAAGAGAAAAAACAAAGACCAGAAAATAAAAATGTTCAAGCCACCTGTATATAGCTGATGATTTTTAAAATATGATATTCATGTGATAACTTTATGCATTTCTATATGAGATTTATATGTGTTCTATCATAATTGCCAATTTAATAATTTATATTTGTCAAATTATTTTTAACATTATAAAATGAGATACCATCATTATAACAATGCTAGAAAAAAATGAGAAAAATAGCTTATAATTCTGCAAAACATTTTTTATCACTTTTTCTATTTCTTTTTATTTTGACCTTGCTGAAATTTTATACAGGTTAAATGTTACTCGCAATACTGCAATGTAACCCACATCACTTAATATTATTACAAATTTGCTCTTTCATGTAGCTGCAATCATTATGCTTATCTTTTTAATATTGTAGCAAGTGACATTATTATAATTCATTTACCCACACCACTATTACTGAATATTTGGGTTTTTTCCTCCTTTTGGGTTTAATTTTTAAATTATCT
The DNA here is from genome assembly GCA_037038555.1 of Rhynchonycteris naso. NCBI lineage: Eukaryota > Metazoa > Chordata > Mammalia > Chiroptera > Emballonuridae > Rhynchonycteris > Rhynchonycteris naso. The sequence goes on from CM072995.1 coordinate 247,786,533, forward strand.
CAAAAAAAGATTACCTTTTGCTGTGCAGTGGTGTACATATGCATTGATTTTGCCACTATTATCACAGTCAAGATTCAGAACAGAGACATCACAAGGGGAACTGCCTCGGCTTTCTGTCTACCCCTTTGTGATTACATCTTCCTCTTCACTCCAACCGTTAGCAACCCTGATCCTTCATCATGGTTTTGCCTGCTTGAAAATGTCACGTGGCTATGAATGGAACCATACAGTGTGTTCACTTAGAAACTAGTTTCTTTCACACAGCCCAATGTCTTTAAGACTCATTCAGTTGCGTGTACCAGGAGCACATCTTCTATTATTGCTGAGGTGTGTCCTGTCCTAGAGCCTGTAATTGATTCCCTTGACTGACATTTGGGGTATTTCCATCGCTTGACTACTACAAATAAAGTTTCCATATATATTTGTTACACAGGTTTTCATGGGAAAATAACTTTTTATTTCTCTGGATAAATATCCACCAGTTGAGTTGTTAGCTCATGTGGTAAATATATGATTAAGTTTATAAGAAACTGCACAACTGTTTCTCAGAAATGCTGTATTATTTTTATAGCCACCAGCAATACATGTTCTAGTTTCTTCTTATCTTGACCAGCTCTTGAAATTATACCGTATTTTTTATTTTAACAGTGTTGATCAGTGTATGGTAATATCTAACCATGGGTTTGCATTTTCATGGTTAACGATATTGGATGTCTTTTTAAGTGCTATCTGTTTCCTCTTTGGTGCAAAGTCTATCAAAATATTTTGTCTATTTTTAATTAGATTGTTTTTCTTACTATTTACTTTTCAGGGTATACACATTTTTTCTATAAATTGGATCCTTTTTAATAAGTAAATATTCTTTCTTAAATTTTTAATGGGGTGTCATTGATCAATAAGAGGACATAGGTTTCAGGTAAACATTTCTATAGCACTTGAACTGTTGATTATGTTGTGTACCCATCACCCAAAGTCAAATCATTTTCCATCACCTTATATTTGTCCCTCTTTACTCCCCTTCCCTCACCCCTTTCCCTGGTAACCACTTTACTTTTATCTATGTCCATGAGTCTCAGCGGTGAGAGTTTTTTCTGTGTTTCCTTTTATCCCTTTAATGTCTGTGAGATGATGTCACCTTTTCATTCTTGATATTGATAATTGGTATCTTTTTCTCTCTTGTCAATCTGGGTAGAAATTTATCAATGTTATTGATTATTTTAAAGAAGTGACTTTTAGTTTTTTCATTTCTCTCTGTATTTTCTGTTTTGAACTTCATGGATTTCTGCCTTGTTTTTATTATTTTATGGTCCTTGGTTGATTTGTGTTTATTTTTTTTATTTGCTCTTTTTTTTCTGGCATTTTAAAGATGAAGCACGAATGTTTTATTTGAAACCTTTCACATTTTCTCACACACATTTCTAATGCTCTAAGTTTCCCACAAAACACTGTTTCCAGTACATCCCACAGATTTTATATGGTATATTTTAATTTATTTTTTGTAATGTTTTTATTGTCTTTTGTTACCTCCCCTTCATCCCATAGATTATTTAGAAGTGTGTAGGTTAATTTCCAAATGTTTGGAGATTTTCTTGATATTTTTCTCTTATCAGTTTCTAGTTTAATTCCATGGTGGTTTAAATGCTATTTTGAATTATTTCAATTATCTTTAATTGGCAAAGATTAGTCTTAAGAAGAGAGTTATGGTCTATCTTGGTGAATATTACATGTGCACTTGAAGAGAATGTGTATTACCTGTTGGGTGGAGTTGTGTTTAAATCTTGATTAGGTCAAGTTGGCTAATGGTGCTATTCACTTCTTGTTTTCATGGAATCTTTTCTTTCATCTTTTTACTGTAAACTGCCTATACAATAAATTTTAAGTGACTTTGTTATAAACATTATATATTTGGGCCATTTTTAATATATTGTGATCATCTCTATATTTTTATTGGTATATTTATTTGGACCAATTATATTTAAGGTAATTATTGATATATTTGGATTTAGGTCTACCACTTTATTATTTTTCACTTTATTCTTTCAGTTTGTGTTCCTTAGTTTTACCTTGCTTGTCTTTGTTAAGTAATTCACATTTTTGGTTCTCAAATTTAGGTCATTTATTGCAATTTTGAATATAGATATATAGATATAGATATTATAGATATATAGATATAGATATATAACTTCCTATATGTATATTCATATGTGTGTATAATTTTCAAATCTTTCTAGGAACTATAACATACATATTTAACTTTATATATGTCTTCAACATAATTGAAAACCCCACCAAGAGATATTACAAATTTTGCTTTCAAACATCAAACACATGTTAAAGATCTTAAGAGAAAAGTCTATTATATTTATCCTGTCATTTACTAGTTCTGTTGTTCTTTTTTCATCCTCATGTTCAAATGTTCTTTCAAATATTTTACCCCTTTTGTTAAAAACTTTTCTAGTTCTTTTGTTTCTTCATCTGAGATTGTCTTTATTTTGCCCTCATTGCTGAAGAATATTTTCAATGGATACGAAGTTTAAAGTTCAGAGTTCTTTTTCCTTCAGCACTTTCAAATGTTCTACCCTTCCATCTGCTTTCATTATTTCTGATAGAAAATCCACAGTCTTTCTAATTATTTCCCTATAGATAATGCATTCTTTTCCACTGGTACTTAAAACAGTGGGTTTATTTTTTTTTAATCTTCAGCTCTCAGCATTTATATCATAATGTGTCTTAGAATAGACTTCTTTGGGTTTATCCTATTAGGAAGTCACTCAGATTCTTCAGTCTATAGACTTATATACCTTTCACCAAATTTGGGAAGTTTTTAATTATTATTTTTTAATATTTTTAACAATAAACTCTCTTCCTCTCTGGGACTTAAATGATACAAATGTTAGAGATTTTGTTACTGTTCTGAAGGTCCCTGATTATTATGTATTCACTAAATTATTCTTTTGTTTTTCTTTTTTATTGAATTTATTGAGGTGACACTGGTTGACAAAATTATGCAGGTTTCAGGCGCACATTTCTACAACACATTATCTGTATACAGTATAGTGTGTTTACTACCCCAAGTCAAGTCTCTGTTCATCACCATTTATCCCCCCCCCCCCAATAACCTACATTACCTTCCTCACCACCATCCCCTGGCAATAGTTTTTTGTGGGTTTTTTTTGTTTTTTTTATATTTTATTATTATTAATTCTAATGAGGTGACACCAATAAATCAGGGTACATATGTACAATGAAAACATCTCCAGGTTATCTTATCATTCAATTGTGTTGCATACCCATCACCAAAAGTCAAGTTGTCCTCTGTCACCTTCTATCTGGTTTTCCCTGTGTCCCTCCCCTCCTCCCTATTCTACTCTTCCCTCCCTCCCCCCATCCTGTAACCACCACTCTCTTGTCCATGTCTCATAGTCTCACTTTTATGGCAATAGTTTTTATTATTACATTTTTCAGTTATAAAATTTCTATTTGTTTTTTTTTATAGCTTCCACTTATTTGTTCATTTTCTCTACCTTTTTATTTGTTTCAAAGTAATCATGATGATGTGTTGGAGCATTATTAAAATAACTGCTTTAAAATCTTTATCAGATAATTCTAATATCTGTATCATCTTTGTGTTGACATTGGTAAATGCTGTTTCAAAAGAGAATTGTATTTTTTCTGGCCTTTTTATTCCCAGCAGCTTTTCATTGTATTCTGGACATTTTTAGTCATATGTTATTAAATTCTGAGTCATGATTAAACTCTACAAAGAATATTGATATTTTTGTTTAATCAGCAATCTGATTAGGTATAGGCTTCAAGATCCAAAACACCCAACTTAAATAACTAGAAAATAAAACAAACAAACAAAACTATAAATATATATATTTGGATATTAGAACTCAGTCAGAACTATCAGAACTATGATTTTTGGGACAAAATGTCAAACAAATAAATGATACTTACTATTTCACCAGCTTTAGAGATACAGAAACATTTTGAACCACAAAATAGAAAGAGATTTCCAAATTACACAGATAACAAACAACACAACAAAATCTGCTCTGGGATCTCTGAGTTTCGTTGAATACTGAGACATAAATAGCACACGTAGGATGAAACTCCACAAGTGTGGCAAAGTTCAATGAGTAGGTAAATTGTAAAGATTCGTGCCTAGAAGTCACACCCCTTCTTCCTGGCAGAGTGGTGAGTCCTTGCTAAACACTCCAGGTATGCAGCAATGTCCACAGAAGTCCTTCTAAGAAGATCATTGACCCACAAATTGAAAAACCACATTAAAACCTCAATAAGAGAATTTGTAATAAAATATTAGAAGACTGAGATAAAGAGAAAAATCTTACTTACAAACCAGCAGAGCAAAATGACACAGTAGGTACAGAAGAAAAGCTGTAAGTTTTAGAGCAGGCTTTTCTTGGGAAACTATTCAAGCCAGGAGAAAAGGGACAGCATACTTAAAATGCTAAAATTGTTCATGTAGAATTCTAAAGCTAGCCAAAATAACTTTCAAAATGAAAGAGAAATAGCATTTTCAAAGGGACACTCACTAAAATAGATCATATGCTGAGCCATAGACTGAGTCTCCAGCAAATTGGTAAAGATTGAAACCATGCAGAGTACATCCGCTAACCACACCATGGCATTTCTCCTGAAATAGACATACAAATTCAATGCCATCCAAAAAACTCCTGGCAGGTGATTTTTGTGGAAACTGATAAACTGATTCTAAAATGCATGTGGAAATGGAAAGGATTTAGCATAGCCAAAAAAAAAAAAAAAAAAAAGCAGAGCAAGGTTTAGGCGCATTCTTTTACCTGGGTCCAATATTTACCATAGTTACAGATATCGAGACAGCATGTTATTAGCATAAGTATAGATTAATTAAGCAGAACAAAGAATTCAATAATATACCAAGATACATATGGTCAAATAATTTTTTACAAGACAGGATATTCTCTTAAAGGAGCTCCACTTCAAAAGCTGGTTGTTACCTGACCAGGCTGCGGTGCAGTGGATAGAGCGTCGGACTGGGATGCGGAAGACCCAGGTTCAAGACTCCGAAGTCGCCAGCTTGAGCGTGGGCCCATCTGGCTTGAGCAAAAGCTCGCCAGCTTGGACCCAAGGTCGCTGGCTCCAGCAAGGGGTTGCTTGGTCTGCTGAAGGCCCGAGGTCAAGGCACATGTGAGAAAGCAATCAATGAACAACTAAGGTGTCACAATGGCAACGAAAAACTAATCATTGATGTTTCTCATCTCTCTCCATTTCTGTCTGTCTGTCTGTCCCTATCTATCCCTTTCTCTGACTCTTTCTGTCCCTGTATATAAAAAAAAAAAAGCTGGTTGCTCATATTGTTTAAATTGTTTTAAAAAATGACACTGCTCACACTGTACACAAAAGTATTTCAAAATCCTCCAGAGTCCCAATTGAAAAGCTAAAACTATAAATTTTCTATATGAAAATGCAGAAAAAAATTGTTTTTTTACTTCATCACGATTAAAACATTCTTAAGACACAAAACTCATAAAACCTAAGAGAAAATTAAATGACAAAATGGACTTCTTTAAAAGGCACTTTATATTTGTGGCCTTCTTTCCCAAAACCTATAATCTCAGTCCAGTCATAAACAAAACATTGAACAAAACCCAGTTGAGGGACATCCTACAAAATGCCTGACCAGTATTTCTCAAAATCATCCAAGTCATAAAAAAACAGGGGAAGTAGAACAACTGTCACTGCCAAGAGAAGCCTGAGGAGACATGATGACTAAATGTGACATGGAACCATGGATGGATTCCTGAAACAGGAAAACAAAATAAAGTACATAATATTTTATCAATATTGATTCATTAATTATGACAAGTATACCATGTTAATTTAAGATTGGCAAGACTGTAAGGAAAAACTGGGTGTGTTGATAATTCTCCATACTGTTTTCAGCTTTTCTGTAAATCTAAATCTAATTTAAAATAAAACATTATTGCCTAACCTGTGGTGGTGCTGTGGATAGAGAGTTTCTCTAAAATGCTGCGGTCACTGGTTCAAAACCCTGGACTTGCTGGGTCAAGGTACGTTCAGCAAGCAATGAACAACTAAACTGAAGCAACTATGAGTTAATACTTCTCAGTCTCCCCTCTCTCTGTAGAATCAATAAATAAAATCTTTTTTAAAAATCTATTTTTAAATAAATAAGTAATAAAATAAAGCCATTATTTAATAAGCATTTTTAAAGATAAAATGTATCAAAATTAAAATTTCTGTTTTTCAAAAGACATCACTAAAAAAATTAAAAGGTATGTTAATAACTGAAGGCAAATCTCCACAATAAATACATCAGACAAGTAAATTCTACCCAGAATGAATATAAACATTTATAGTTTAATAATCAAACGATGTACAACCAAATTTAGGATACCCACATGAAAAGATGCTCAGCCTCATTAATCATTAGTAAAATGCAATTTTAAGCCAAAGTGATATCCAGTTCATATCCTTTAGAGTGACTGAAATTAGAAAAGACACAACATTAAGTTTTCACGAAGCTGAAGCAATCACAGAGCTGGTAAGAGTGGGAAGTAATACAACTTTGTTAAACAGTTTGGTAGTTTCTTATAAAGCTAAACACTCATTTACCATGGTATCCAACAATTCTTCTCTTAAGTATCTACCCAAAGTCTTGCACACAGATGTTCAAGACTTTGATTGTAATTACCCAAAACTGAAAAAAGCCCAAATATTCATCAACAGGTAAGTCGATATTGTGGTACATCTGAACAATGGGCCACTACTCAGCAGTTAAAAACAAAAATAATTACGGATACACACAATAGTATGGGCGAATATTAAAAGCAATGTTCTGAGCAAGAGATATCCAGCACAAAACTAGAAATCCACTTATACAATTCCCATGAAAAGAAAAATTTGATAATGACAGACAGTGGTTGCTTTGAGCTAGAGAGAAAGGGTGGAGATTGACTGGAAAGGAACCCGGGGGAAACTGTGGGTAATCAAAGTTTCCCACATCACAAATGATGTAACAGAGTTTTCTTGATTTTTTAAAATTTTATTTAGAAAATTAATCAATAAGAATATTTAGGTTTCAGGTAAACATTTCTATAGCATTTGAACTATAGATTAAGTTGTATACCCATCAACTGAAGTCAAATCATTTTTCCATCACCTTATAGTTGCCCCTCTTTACTCCCTTCATCTCACACCCTCCCCCACCCCTCCCTCCCTCTGGTAATCATTTCACTTTTATCTATGTGTCATGTACACCATTGTTCATTCATCTTTAAAGTATACATTTCATATGTGTGCTTTTATTCTTTGAAAATTATATCTGAATAAAGTTGGTTTTGAAAAATATATATTACCCAAGAGGAACAATTCTAGAAGGTAAGGAGAAAACACATTTCATGGGAACCCACGATAAACCCCAGTCAAGGCTGAAAACTGATGCTGACCACATGGCAGTCTGTGGGATGGGGATTATCAGTTTTTTAATGCTGGGCCAGACCCATTGAATGACTGACATGGTGGATTTCTCTGGGTTGCCGCTCATAACAAGAAACCATGTTTTAAGCTTGAAAACATATGGGGCAATGCACTAGGGAGCTGTGGGCATATGTGGAAAAGAAAGGATGAGCAGATTTGCACCATGATGACAGGATATCTAAGCCTTGTACATCAGTGGTGATTCCTTTAAATAATGATGTCCCTTGTTTGGAGGATAGGGGAACTTGAGATACTCAGAAATTATTGAAAACTTTAAAACACTGATATGTTGGGTGTTTTTAGATACTTTGACTTCATGTTAAGGGTAATATGATCTGAGTTGCTTCAGAAAAATTAAGATGAAATCTCAGAACCAACTGTCAAATAATATAACTCATAGTTGAGAGGCAGCCCTCCTTAAAACACACAAGGACCCTGTCAGTAAATACAGAAAGATCTGCTTCATATGTCCTCATCTCTAAACAAACTTTTGAAAACTTTCCAAAGTTAACATTGGTTGCACACATGCACACACCATGTGTACACACACGTACTGATATAAGTGTGGGCTTTTCTCATGCCTCTCTTTCCTATCCTGTTATATGGAAATAAAAATAAACTTAGTCCTTGGGATGCTGGTAGGCCTCACTGTAAACAAGAACAAGATGTTGTCTTTCTTTACTTTATCTAGAGGTTTTATGCTGTTTACGTGAAGTTGTTGAAGCAAAATACAAAAGATGAGCTGTCTGAACCTGCCAGGGCAGAATGAGAAAGACCAAGAATGCAGGCTGGACATCACGAGGGTTCTGAGCCAAGCTTTCCTCTGGGCAGGTAAGGGCCAGAACCCTCTTGCTCCCAGGATCGGAGCTGGAAGGGACAGAAATACCAGAAGGGAGGACTCTGTTCTCCACTTGGTTGCCTCTCTGGATCACCGTGGATCCCCTGCAATGTGGTCAACTTGAAAAATATTATGTGTTCAGTTAATGCATAAAAACTGGACACTGATTTTCAACAGTAAAATATGAGGTCAAGGTACTGTAAAATTTCTTGAATACCATTTATTCTAACAAGCTAGTATGACTGATAGGAGATCTGTGACCAGGGTGGTTCTGAAGTCCTTCCAGGTAAAATGTCTGGATGATTGCTGACAGCCTCAGGACTGGGGCACTGTCTCCAGACACCACGTTCTTCGTGCATCTGCCCTGCCTTTGCTCAGTCGTGGCTGAGAGCACATGGGTACTGTGAAAGCAATTTATGTTTGGGGACTCACCCTTTCCGACCTGTTTAACAACTAAACATTGAACAAGTTTGCAGATCTGCGTGAGCACATGCATTACACACACACTCATATATGCACACCTTTTGGGACCCTGCATTCTATACTGCTACAAGAATTAGGGGATATTTTATCACTTTGAAATATCCCCTAATTTTTTGTGAGGAGTATATTTCTCCTTTTCATCATACCCAAACTTCTGGGAGGGATTAGATCTTTTTTATCTGTATTTATTGCCTCTCCTAAAGATCTAACTGTTGTCTTCCCAGTCCCCAGAAGCTGCTCTTTTGTCAGAAGGCACATTTCAGGGCATGTGCTAAACGGGCACTTGCCCCTGCCTTTTTGTTGCTATGGCATTACTCTGCCTTGTTATTCCCTTATAACTTTTGCCAGCAACTTCTCGCTGACTCTGCCTTAAAGGCAGATACTTCCAGAGCTCACTCTGAGCCCCGTGCCTATCCCCCAGGCACTGCAGGCATCTCTCCCTGCATCCCAGACTGCGGCACTCACTTCATCTGCCGCCCTCAGCCATTCACGTTAGCCCATAGGCCTTCGGTGCTGATCAGATGCTTGTAGACATCTTTCCCCTCAAAAAGTTTTATTTCCATGCTCGTGTTATAACTCAAACTGAGCATTACACAACAAAGTTCAGTTTGCCTCTCTCTCCAAATGTTTTTCTGCCTTGCCCCATTGTCCCTGTTTTAGTGAGTGACATGACACCTTCCCAAGCATGCAAGGTAGAAACTGAGGCATCTCCTAGGCCCTCCCCTTCAAACATAATCGATAAATACTACTGATGGGTCCAGTTCCCATAGTGAGGCAGGGCCAAGGGGAGGTCCCTAGTGGTGGGTTGCACTTTTTTACTCTGATGTATTTCTATAATATGATCATTTCACTGGACAATCAGCAATTCCTAAAGCACAGGGGTGGCACCTTGCAGGTGTATCATAATTACCTATGAGACTGTAAACTAAATAGAAATCTCTTTGAACATCCAGATGAAAGCAGAGGACCTTGCATTATCATCTATCTATCTATCTATCTATCTATCTATCTATCTATCTATCATCTATTTATCTGACATATAAATATATGACAGCTATAGGACTGATGAATATATAAAATATATAGAGAGATATTTATATGTAGGTGTACCTCTAGATCTATTTATATTTATTTAACACTCATTTATTCATCGACTGTTTTATGGAGTGCTAACAAAATGTGTACTATATAAATGCAGCAGGGCCTCAAATAATGTTGTTTTGGCCAGCATCACTTCCTTATAATCTTGATGAGAAAAAAAAAAACAATTTTGCTTCCCAGACTGAGCCACCGTGTGTATGAAGTTTGCACATTCCCCCATATCTGCATGGGTTTTTCCTGCCTCTCCCATTTCCTCTCACATCCCAAAGATGTGCATGTTAGGTTAATTGGCATGTCTACATTGACCCACAGATGCATTCAGTTTCCCTTACATAGTGTTTAATATATATATTTTTTAATTACACAAAAATTACGTTCCCTGTCTTGCCCTGAAAACTTAGCAATCCAGCCATGCTACGTCAACCTTCCCAATTGGTGACAACTGGCTGGAGAAGACGGAGCTGGGTCATTGGCTCTCCAGATCACTGCTGTATCTACATGATCTGTTGGACTACATGGGCCTTTTTACCCAACTTTGTAAATGTTTACATTGGGCAAACTTATTCTTCAAATGACCGTCTGGTAAATGTTTTAGGTTTTGCAGGCTGTGTGATGTCTGTTGCCACTACTCATCTCTGCATTTATAGTACCAAGCAGCCACACAAAATAGGTAAATGAGAGTATTGCTGTATTCCAATAAAGCTTTACTTATAAGCTCTGAAATTTTTATATGGAAATATTTTTTATATCTTTTGTTCAATCAATTTTTAAAATATATAAAAGTAGTGTTACCTCCAGGACCTTTAAGAAACAAACATTGGACAAAATTTGACCTGTGAGCCCTACGTGGCTGACTGCTGGAATAGGGCACAGACTCTGAGAATTGAACAAAACTATGCTTAAATCCTTCATTTGCAAAAAATAATCCCTGTACATAAGATATGACAGTGATCCCTCTCTGTAATAAAAATAAACTTTGAACCAAAACTTCAAATTAACACAGACAAGAGTAAAGGAGAAAATGATGACAGAAGAAATGTAATGATTGATGATTCTGATGATGAGGGCCCCTATAGGTAAGTTTCCATAGTGTGGGCACCGGTACGGTGGAAACAGTGTGATGATCTGGGGTAACAAGCGGGTGTGTCAGAGGTTACTGGGCACTCATGCTGGAGGACAGGAGAACACAGACTTGTCCTGGACTGGACAAGAAAGTAACCCACAACCTTTCTACAGTGATTACAAAAATTGAACATTTTAGGACAGACTGGGAAATTGTAGCAAATCTCATTCATTTTGGTCTCTTCTAGCAAGACAACAATCAAAAGACAATCTTTAACCAATAGTTCTCAAGGAATGTCCCATAACTGTGATTCCAGGACTTGGCAAGTTTAATAGTATGCATTTCTCAAGTCTGTTAACCCTAAACATAATGTGAAACCAGGCTGCAGAGCTGACTCCCTACTCTGTAAGCCTGTTTTATGGCAGGAATCCGTGGCCCTAGCATTTCCAGGGGAGCATTGGGCCTTACCAAGCAAGGGCTGTTTACAGGCTTTGAAAGGTCGGCACTGGGGGGACAAACTCTGCCGTAATGACCCAGCCTTTAAGAGTAGATCTCCTGGTATCTACTACTGCACTGCAAAGATGGTTTTGCCCTCATGGTTTTCACCTCCAATGTCAGAAATACCTACCAGTGCTTGATCTACCTAAACCACCATGTGAACCATACTTTGTTTGTCATTTTCTAATCAATAGTTTGAAAGACTACACATGAGGCAGACAATATAGGGTTGAAATAACAATAATTTTACTTTATTACAAAGGCAAAACAAGTAAAATGCCAGACAGGTACGTAAGCTACCTATTTTTACCTACAAGGCATATATAGAAAGAAGATATTAGTGACAACACTAAAATGAGAAAAATGCTAGCAATGAATTCTGGGGGGAAAAAACTTAATGTTTACTACAAAAAATTCATGGATTCCTATAAACTAAAAGTATAATAATATTACTTCAGAATTAAAGATGTAAGTAAGCATTAATTAGAAAATATGATACCTACTTTTTTACTATAGGCAAGTTATATACTGATGTTCATCTCTTTTGGACACCAGAAACAAAATCCACATGTGGATATTCTATGGGTGTATGTATGGCTATATGTATTATGTATATATATTTGCACTACATTGGAAAAAAAAGGTTGGTGAATGAAATAGTTTTTCACATGTAAATGAATTTAAACTAACCCTGATTCTCTTATTATACCAATCACTGTGTATCAGTGATGCCATGGTCATAAAAGAAGTGAAGTACGTGGTTGAGAGATGGCGTCAGGACAACTACTAAGCAGTGTTTTATCCACGTGACTTGGAATGTGAATGAGGTGTAGCCAATGTCATCTTCCTGGAAACAAGTCTTTGGATTAGGTATTCTTGTTTGCGGGACTTCTATTCAAAGACATAGGGCCCCATTTTCTCAGAACTAGCATGGCGAAAGCTCGGAAGGGCTTCAGCACAGCCTTCAGTCAGCATTATTTTTTCTAATCCCACAAATTCAAATAGATGTTTGCATGGTCCGTTCCAAAGTCTATCCAATTTTCTTTGGCATTTTATTTCTTATTCTTGTATCCCTTTATTCAACAAGTTCATCATGAATTGATTGAAAACATTCTTTTAAATCTTGATATGAATTCTAAAATAGATATTGGCATTATTAGGACAAAAAAAGACTGCTATGTTTTATTTCACAGTGACAATATTCTGAGTCTTCATAGTCTGGCTGCTCAGCATTTACCAAACTTCTGAAACTGAACAGAAAAAAACCGTACAACATAAGACTTCTTATTGATTATTTGAACATGCAACATTTTTAGTAAATAGTTAATTAAAAAAATCCAGCCATCACGTTTTAGTAGGAAATGTCAGATTTTATTGAAAGTGTGCATTACAACATGAAACTTAACCAAAAAGTACTTACATAGGAACCTGTTTAAATATTGTATAAGCTGGTTATATGGCATATTAATTTAAAACACACCACTGTTATTGACAGTTATAGTCTGTCAATATTAAACAAGTTAAATATTTCTAAAAACCTGTTTGGGCAGCATGTGTGTTCACGCTGAATGGGTTACTGCAGTAGCACATGCTGCTGACCCACACAGGAGGTGGTGTCGTAAACACTGCTATTGTAATTCTTGTTGTCAGAGCACCCACATTCTCCAAATTCTAAGACAAAAATACATTCTGTCCTTGGTTGTCAAATGGTTTGGGAACCCAACTTAACAACAGAAAAAGTTCCATGTTTACTCAGAATAGTCAGCCCTGGCTTCAAACGCTGTCACGGCAATCCCAGGTTCCTGGAAGATTTCTGGGTCGTGTACAGACAGCAACACTGAAGTAGAGTGTCCAGGGGTATTTTAATGTTTTATGTCAGGTCATGGAGAAAAATGATATTTAAAAAACTGTGTATTCTTTCTACAATTTTACTTAATTTATAAAAAGTGAACAAAATACATCTTGGACTTCAGCTTGGCTTTCTATCTGGGGCAGACATCATGCAGCACGTCTGATTTCTCCACGGTACAGTGTGGTGTCCAGGCTGGTCTGCTTCTGTCTTCATTGCCCCTTCAGTCTGAGCAAAAACCTCACTGCTGACTAACAGGGCATGAATCCAGGTGGATGACCATTTATCTCCCTACCTTACCTTTCCTTCTATGTGCATTTTAACATCAATCTTTTTGGACAAACATTAGGAGATTTAATTATTAAGCACTACATTATCAATACTACTTAGAAGAAAATTAATATTTATCTAGCACTTACAATACATTTGTAAAATGTTATTTTGAATTTGAGCTTACTTAACCCTCCCCATAGTTTGCATGGTAAGTGTTATTGTTGATTTTGAGGATAAAGGAACTGAGGGACAGAGAGGTTAAGTAGCTTGCTCCAACTGAGTAACTTTGCTCCTGGTCACAGCTGGGATCACACCATCCCTCTCACACAGAAGTGAACTGCAGGACATAGAGCATGCCCATGACTCAGACTCTCGGTAGCTTGTAAGCCTGGAGCCTTGTTCACCTGTACTCTTCCTGAGTCATTACGACCAGACAGCAACTGATTTATGTCCAAGCCCAGCTCAGATCAAGGACAGTGTTCTTAACACAG